>CM055113.1:12134233-12578401 GCA_029204225.1 Diphasiastrum complanatum | reverse complement strand
GATTCCAGTGAAAGAGAGCTTGGAAGAGCCTTCAGCTAAGATCAACGTGTTGTTGCAGGCATACATTTCACAGTTGAAGCTTGAAGGCTTGTCACTTACCTCCGACATGGTTTTCATAACACAGGTGAGTTTGATCGATTTTCATGATTCGCAGTGCACTTTTATCTGTTCACAGTTACTAGTGTGCAAAACTATGGTTTTCTTACGTGCTGACTACAGTCCAGCCTTAGTTTTGTATCAGTATAATTATAATGGCTTTTGATCAAGTTCCTTAATATTTGTGGAACTTGAACCATGCATAATCTCCAACACTCAAGTTTACAGGGCCTGTGACCCAATTTTGCTCTAGGCTGATGCACTACCATACACTAGGTTCTTATTTGTTTCACATGATGGTACCTCCAGCTCTTAGAGCCTGGTTAATGAACCTAATAACTATCGGCTCATCATATCTGAGGCCTATTCTGGTGCTTAAGGGTCTTTTTCAAGAACATTGAGAAGCAGCAGTCTTCGTCAATCTGATCACTAACAAAAAGACTGTCACCTGCATTTTTGATTCAGCAAAAACGGCTTGCAGTACTGAAACCCAACAGTTGGCATTGTACACAAGTAAATAACTGGCAAAAACTGAAATTCAATCTAGGGTGGATGCAGTGGCGTAACAGCTTACAAGTTTTTGCTTGTGAACGTTTTGTTTTGGATTTTCCTTGTTTCTCACTCATCAGGCTTTTGGGATTTTCGAAACTCTCCTGTTCTTCCGTATGGCATGTATTTCAATCTATTAAGAAGTTAGATCTATTTGTCAAATAAGTATGTACGGGGAATATGGGCTGACATCTACACAGCTTCCATGATTAAGTGAGCTTAGATGTTCAAGTTAATTAGATTTTTCTTTTATTGCGTATTTATTCCTCCTACCCTTGTTTGTTAGTCAGTTGTTTTTGCAAACTTTAATAACAAGACTAGTTTTCATTATTCCTTAGAAATCAGGATACATACGTTTCAATCCTGAATCCTGAGGCTTCACATATGTTATTCGTTGTTGTTAGTTCATATACTTTAGCAGTTTGATTTTGTTATTTGGTCATAACATTTGATTATTCATTTTTTCTCTGAATATTTTCCTCAGCAATGAGTCAGCATCCCTCTTCATTTTTTGGATGCATGGAGTTTAATGAAGTTGTATCTTATTAAGGTTTTGCCTAACTGCAGAGTGCTGCTCGTTTGATGCGGGCTCTATTTGAAATCGTTTTAAAGCGCGGATGGGCTCAGCTTGCTGAGAAAGCTCTTACATTATGCAAGATGGTTCAGAGGCGCATGTGGAGCAGTCAAACACCCTTAAGACAGTTCAGGGGAATCCCTTCTGATATATTAAGCAAAATTGAAAAGAAGGATTTAACATGGGAGCGCTATTATGACTTATCACCACAGGAGATCGGAGAGCTTATTAGATTTCCAAAGATGGGAAAGACCATTCACAAGTTCATTCATCAATTTCCAAAGCTTGAGTTGGCTGCACATGTCCAACGAATTACACGATCTGTGCTTAAGGTTGATCTCACAATCACACCAGATTTTCAGTGGGATGAAAAAATTCATGGTTATGTCGAACCTTTTTGGGTCATAGTGGAGGATAACGATGGAGAAAATATCCTTCATCATGAGTATTTTGTATTGAAAATGCAGTACATTGAAGAGGATCATAATCTGAGCTTTACTGTTCCTATTTTTGAGCCCTTGCCTCCTCAATATTTCATTCGAGTTGTCTCTGATAGGTGGTTAAATGCAGAGACTGTGCTTCCTGTGTCTTTCAGGCATTTGATTTTACCAGAAAAGTATCCACCTCCTACAGAGCTTCTTGATTTGCAACCACTTCCAGTTACTGCTCTGCGAAATCCGGCATTTGAATCACTGTATCAGGAGTTCAGGCATTTTAATCCTATTCAGACTCAGGTTTTTACAGTTCTCTACAACACAGATGACAATGTCCTTGTTGCGGCACCTACAGGCAGTGGAAAAACAATATGTGCAGAATTTGCCGTTCTAAGGATGTTACAGAGAGGGGCTGACACAATTGGTGCTCGTTGTGTTTACATAGCACCGATAGAAGCTCTTGCAAAGGAGCGTTACAGAGACTGGGAACAGAAATTTGGCCAGGGGTTGGGTGTGCGCGTTGTTGAGCTTACTGGAGAGACAGCAATGGACGTGAAGCTTCTTGAAAAGGGCCAAATAGTAATAAGTACTCCAGAGAGATGGGATGTCCTATCGCGTCGTTGGAAGCAAAGGAAACATGTCCAGCAAGTTAACCTTTTTTTGGTAGATGAACTCCATTTAATTGGTGGGGAAAAAGGCCCCGTGCTTGAGGTTATAGTGTCAAGAATGCGGTATATTTCCAGCCAAACAGAAAGTCAGATTCGAATTGTTGCTCTTTCAACATCCTTGGCAAATGCCAAAGATTTGGGAGAGTGGATTGGAGCTAGCTCACATGGGCTGTTTAATTTTCCACCTGGAGTTCGTCCTGTACCACTTGAAATCCACATTCAGGGAATGGATATTGCCAATTTTGAGGCCCGGATGCAGGCAATGACGAAGCCCACATATACTGCTATTGTGCAACATGCTAAAGGAGGTAAACCAGCCATTGTATTTGTACCTACTCGAAAGCATGCCCGATTGGCAGCACTGGATCTTGTCACATATGCTACTGCTGATAGTGGCGAAAGGTCTCACTTTTTACAATGTTTAGAGGATGATTTAATTATGTTTCTGGCAAAGGTGAAAGATCATGCTCTCATCCATGCTCTAAGTCATGGAGTGGGCTATCTACATGAGGGTTTGACTCCAACAGAGAGAGAAGTCGTTGGGCAGCTCTTTACTTCTGGGGCAATACAGGTTTGTGTGGCCAGTAGCACCATGTGCTGGGGAATGACACTTTCAGCACATTTGGTTGTGGTAATGGGAACACAATATTATGATGGCCGTGAAAATGCTCACACTGATTATCCAATCACAGATCTTTTGCAGATGATGGGTCGTGCAAGCAGGCCCCTTGTTGACAGTTCTGGAAAATGTGTGATACTATGCCATGCACCTCGCAAGGAGTACTACAAGAAATTTTTGTACGAGCCATTTCCTGTTGAAAGTCATTTAGATCATTTTCTACATGACCATCTGAATGCAGAGGTGGTTGTCCGAACTATTGAGAATAAGCAAGATGCAGTAGATTATTTAACTTGGACTTTCATGTATCGTCGTTTGACACAAAATCCAAACTACTACAATTTGCAAGGTGTCAGCCACCGGCATTTGTCAGACCATCTTTCAGAGCTTGTAGAACAGACACTTACTGACTTGGAAGCCAGCAAGTGTGTTGCAGTTGAAGATGACATGGATTTGTCGCCTTTGAATTTGGGTATGATTGCAGCTTATTACTATATCAGTTATACCACAATTGAGCTTTTTAGCTCTTCCTTGACTGCAAAGACCAAGTTAAAAGGGCTCCTAGAGATTCTTGCTTCTGCCTCGGAGTATTCAAAGCTTCCTGTGAGGCCTGGTGAGGAGGAGATGATCCGTAAGCTTACTAACCACGTGCGGTTTGCGATTGACAAACCAAAGTATTCAGATCCTCATATAAAGGCAAATGCACTTTTACAAGCTCACTTCTCTAGGCATGCTGTAACAGGCAATCTCGCTTTAGATCAGCGCGAGGTGCTTCTGGAAGCAAGCAGGCTGCTTCAAGCCATGGTTGATGTTATTTCAAGCAGTGGCTGGTTGAACCCTGCTCTTGCGGCTATGGAGCTTAGCCAGATGGTTACACAGGGTCTTTGGGAACGTGATTCTGTGCTACTTCAACTCCCTCACATCACACAGGACTTAGCAAAGAGGTGTCAAGAGTACCCTGGACGAAGTATCGAAACAGTATTTGATTTAGTTGAGATGGATGACAATGAAAGGCGTGAACTTTTACAAATGACAGACTTGCAGCTTTTAGATATTGCTCGTGTCTGCAACCGTTTTCCAAATATAGACTTGAATTTTGATATCCTTGACAAAGAGGATATTTCGGTTACGGAGTCCGTGACACTTCAAGTCACCCTTGAAAGGGAGTTTGAAGGCAAGCAAGAGTTAGGTCCGGTGGATGCACCGCGCTTTCCTAAACCGAAGGAAGAAGGGTGGTGGCTTGTGGTTGGTGACCCCAAGTCAAATCAGCTTCTGGCAATTAAACGAGTATCGCTGCAGCGTAAAGCAAAGGTGAAACTTGACTTTACAGCACCCTCTGAAGTTGGAAAGAGGACTTACACCCTTTATTTCATGTGTGATGCTTACCTTGGATGTGATCAGGAATATGAATTAATGATTGATGTCAAGGAAGCACCAGTAGATAACGATTGATGGAAGGGGATAGCTGCTTTGTGATTAAGTAGTACCATGCAGCTGTTGTTTTCCTATACACCAATCAGAGCATTATAGTCTGTTTAGATGATATCTCTAATCGGTTATCATGGTTATGGTTGTTATTTCATGATCCATATGTCAAGAGCTGGCCTCACCTCAACTTACCAAGGAGGAACTGGGGATGCATGTACTCAATATACCTGACTCTCACTGTTTGCGCATGCTTTTTATTGACCAACTTTCTAAAAACCATATCAGGGCTCCATGGATTCTCCTAATTACATATACCATGCTTAGTTCTCATTTTATAGAAAATTGAAGAATACCATTGGTGGGAATATGCTATAAAAAGTCTGATTTCTTCTTTCTTCACCTTGAGATCTGGAGTTTGAATCCTCTTGTGCTCATGGGAAGGAATGTAGAAGATTTTAAAGAAAAGGTTTTGGGGTCTGTATTGCATTGCACTTAAAAAGGTCTGGAAGAGGGAAAATGCTGTAAGAGTTTCAAGTCTTTACTGCAATGTAGTGAAATGTCTGGAAGATTGCAGATACTAAAATATCTTTCTTGGTACTAAGGTAACTCATTGGAGCATGTTTCAGCAGTTACCTTGTGTGAAATAACTGTAGATGATCTCATAGTGGTTGAAGTATTAACATCGGGAAGACAATCTATTATACAGGTGATCAGTCGCTTATATATTTTTGGAGTTGCAAATATTTTAATTTCTTTCTGTTTATTAGTTGCTATACGCTCAAATGATTTTGCAAGCATAGTGAGAATTTTTAAATATCAATGGGTAGTAGCTACACCGCATCCTTCTCTTTGATCTTGTATGTCTTTGGTGTGGATGAGCGAGTTGAGCTCCAGAATTTAACCAACATGAGAAAGCTTAACCAACGTGGCACTTATCGATATACATGTTAACATTACAGTAGTTAAATGATGGTAGTCAGCATGGGGTACACCTTAGTTTGTACAAAGGGGGTCTAAATCCATTCAATAGCTTTTCCTGGTTTTTTTATCATCGAAGTCATGATTTTGTGGATATACACAATTTTATAATGGTCGTGGAGCAAACAAGAATGTTCAAACTGGCTTCACAGTGGTAGGTTGATACCAACGCAAGGGCATACAAGAATGTTCATGTTTAAATTTGCTATTTTCTTTACAAGAAATGTATGTTGATGGAGGCGTTATTGAATGTTGTCGTGTCTCAAAATGAGTCGTCATTTTCATTCAAATATATGAGATACCACTATTGTACATGCAATTTGTTGTTGATTCGTTAACTGTCTGTTCACATGAGCAAGCTGCTGATTTGATTTTCAGTGTGGCATGATGTGTTTCTGCTTTACCTGTACAGGCTAATTTGTCTCCAGATAGTTAACCTAGCAGATTTGCGTTAAAAGGTGAAAAAAAGCCACTTTGTCAAGTTGAGCTAAAATCACCATTTCTCCACGGAATTTATTGAGTGAACACTTTACAGACTTGGAATGAGTAGGACAACTCTGCTCCAGGTCTCAGATCGTGCTCAAATCGATCCACAGGCCAGTTAGATCAAACAAAAATGAGTGTGGGGAGGCGCGGCCGCAGACGGGGTGGTCGCAGACTGTTCGCGCGTGGAACCAGGGTGAGAGTGAAGCGTTTTGAAGTGGACAGTGTCTACAATACTCTCCATTAGTGCACAGAAGCGCTCAAATCCATTGGATAGAGGAGTTACAAGATCAACGGCTCAGATTGTGCTACCCAGAAGGGATATCCACAGTTGGATCAGATTCAACCATTGGATGGAGTCTGAAGGGTTGTTGAAGAGGGCCATGAAGAAGTGAAGTGCATTAAAGCCTTCAACTTCATTAAAAATTCTCATACTGAAATTGGAGTTGGGTCCCTTCACAAGTGAAGAGTGAAGTTTCTTCAAGGTGAAGAAACAGTTCAAAAACTAGAAAAGTCCTTATTTTGTCCTTTGCCCGTTTTGACACAAACGAAAGGCTATAACCTCCAAACGAAGGGCACCCGGACTATACCTGCAAGTACGGTACAACAAAACAGAGTGATTGCAGTGGAGAAAGTGTTCAGAGTACGCCGGAAGTGATTTCACCATTCCACTGGTCACGTTGTTGGGAGTTGACGACTGAGTGCATTTCGGAAGGCGACGCCGATTTGGCTTTCAAATTGGTGGAAAAGCGGCGAGTGGCCTGGTAAGGGGAAAAGTGCAGATCATTATTTTTAACTTTTGACATCACTGTTGGCCTCGACATACTGTTTTTAGCCTACGACAGAAGTTTCAAGCAGTTTTGCGATGGCAAACATGGGAGAGTCCATTTTGAGTGAAAGTAGCAACTTGGACGGGATTTCTAACTATGCAGTGTGGAAATTCAAAATGAAAAACATATTGATGGAGAAAGACGCGTGGAAAGTCGTCACAGGTGATGAGAGAAGGCCGCCAAATGAAACGGATATCAAAGTGTTCAACAAAAAGATGAGGAAAGCTTTGACCTTCATTAACTTGTAAGTGAAGGATCACATCATTACCCACATTTGTGATGCTGTGACACCGAGACATGCATGGGATGTGCTAGAGGAGAAATTCGAGACGTGAAATCCGTCAAGAATCATGTTTCTGAAGTCAAAGTTGAATAGTGCTCGCATGGAACAAGGAGAGCATATTCAGACGTACATGACCAGAATCAAGACAATGAGAGATAAACTGCATTCTATTGGTGAGCACATACGTGATGTGGAGCTGGTGCACAATGCATTGTGCGGCATTGTAGAACCCTATCAGATGTTTGTGAGCAGAATAGCATCAAGAGAAAGATTGCCAACCTTTGACGAGATCACATGAATCTTGATGCAGGAAGAGCAACGACGAGAAATGGTGAAAGCTAGACGTCAAAATATTGATGATTAGGCACTTGCGACACGCCAAAAACAAGGCAAGGGCAAGGGCAAGAAGAAGTCTAAGCAGCAATTTGCCAAGTCTCAGGGGGACAAGGGATCTTCTAGTAAAACTAAGAAGAAAGACAAGTGCTTCCATTGTGGTAAAAAGGGCCATTGGAAGAGTGAATGTTGCAAATCCTTGGTGGAACAAGACAAGGGGAAACCAAAACAAGCAGGTAACCTTGTCGATGAGGGTGAGATTGAAGACTCTAGTATCTTCATATCTACATTGTGATCTAATCAAGATGATCAAGCATGGTATATTGACTCGGGAGCCACAAGACACATGACAGGTAGCAAGAATTGGTTCAGTAGTCTGAAGGTGTTGGATAATGGAACATCTGTTTCACAAGCAAATGGTGAGGTGTGCAAGATCAAGGGGATAGGCACCGTTTCAATCCAACTACCTGATGGCAAAAGTAGGATGATCAGGGAGGTACTTTACGTACTAGGTTTGAAGAAAAATCTACTTTCTGTTGGAGTCATTACTGATCAAAATTTGAAAGTAGAATTCGCCCATGATCGTTGCTTTGTGAAGGATGTGAACCAAAAGTTCAAAGTTATTGCAGATGGAGTAAGAGAGCCCAATACAAAATTATACAGGTTGAATGCTACAGTTAAGGAGCAACATGGACTTGTATCGTCCATTCCATCGCAAACTGAGTTGTGGCATAAGAGGCTTGGTCACTTGAACTTGGGAAGCCTCAGTTTGATGAGAAAATTGGAGATGGTAACAAGATTGCCTACCATAGAAGATCACTTGAAATCGATGTGCAAATTTTGTGTATATGGGAAGCAGCATCGAGAGAAGTTCAATAAAGGGGGTGTTGCAAGAACAAAGAACATCCTGGATTTACTCCACACAGATTTATGCGGGCCTATGAGGACTATGTCCTTAGGTAAAGCCTTCTATTTCATGACCTTTATTGATGATATGTCACGTAAGACATGGATCTACTTCTTGAAGAAGAAATCAGATGCATTTGATAACTTCGAGAGCTTCAAAGCATTGGTTGAAAATCAGACAAGTAGGAAGATCAAAGTCCTAAGATCAGATAGTGGAGGTGAGTACAAGTCTAATAACTTCAATGATCTTTGTGATCAATGTGGGATTAATAGACAATTTACGCAAGCTCATACTCCTGCTCTCAATGGTGTAGCTAAGCGCAAGAATCGTACGATTGTGGAAAGTGCCAGATCTATGCTAGCTGAGATGAAACTACCAAAAGATTTTTGGTCAGAAGCATGTAACACGACAGTCTATCTTCAAAATAGAAGTCCTACCATTGCCATACCAAAGATAACACCTGAGGAAGCATTCACGAAGAAGAAGCCAAATGTGAACCACTTGCGAATCTTTGGATGTAAGGCCTTTGTACACATTCCTAAGGAAGAGAGACGTAAACTTGATGTCAAAGCTATCAAGTGCATATTCCTAGGATATGATGATCGTGTGAAGGGCTATAGATATTTTGATCCAGTGGAAAACAAAATCCATATAAGCCGCGATGTTATCTTTGATGAATCCAAGATGTATGAAGACAAAGATGCTGAGAAGATAGACACATCCACTGGGAAAGATGGTATAGTGAGGATACCACCTGATGATGATCCTTTCATTGACCTTCCGAGTGATGAACATGAGAATACATCTCAAGATACTACTACTCAACCTCAAGAGACAGGTTGGAGAGGTAGGGACAAACCTTTTGGTGCAAGAAGGATTGAAGTTGTAGGTGACAAACGCAAGGAGAAGGATGTACCGTGGGATACATTTTTACCAGGAAGCCGATCACCTGACAGAAAGCTCCCTAAGTGGTTTGAGAGATTGTTGGAGAGCCGCGACATAGATGACTTTTCAGGATCATCTAACCAGGGAGAGCTACAAAGATCAACAAGAGAGAAGACTCAATCTGAAAGGTATGAAGCAAATTATGCTCTCTTATCTAGCATTATTCAAAGCAAAGAATCTTCGACTTATGGTGAAGCGAAGAATGATGACATTTGGGTCAAGGCCATGGGAGAGGAGATGGAGTCAATTGCTAAGCATAACACATGGGACTTAGTAGAACCACCAGCTGGCAAGAAACCCATTGGTTGCAAACGGGTATACAGGACTAAGTATCATGCAGATGGAAGTATATCAAAGCACAAGGCAAGATTGGTGATCAAAGGGTACGCACAAAATAAACGCATCGACTACGAGGAGACCTTTGTGTCGGTTTGTAAGTGGAATACTCTACGTCTACTTGTTGTTTTAGCTTCACATTTTGGTTGGCCTTGCATTAGATGGATGTGAAATCTGCTTTTCTAAATGGTGAGTTAGAAGAAGAAGTCTTCATGGATCAACCTGAAGGCTTTGTAGCGAAGGGACAGGAAAATAAAGTATGTCACTTGAAGAAAGTGCTTTATGGTCTTAAACAAGCACCACGTGCGTGGTATAGCAAGATTGATGCCTACTTTCGTTCAAAGGGGATGGTGAGAACACATTCTGATCCAAATCTATATGTCTTATGCTTTGATGGTATGGTTGCTTTGATTGCTCTTTATGTTGATGACTTGATTATCATGGGAAATAATCAAGAGATGATAGACATGATCAAGAAAGACCTCATGGAATAATTCGAGATGATAGATCTCATCCTGATGCATTACTGCCTTGGAGTAGAAGTGTGGCAAAAAGGACATGAAGTGGGTTTAACATAGGTTGCTGCACAGGTTTAGGTTGCAGGATTGCAAACCAGTAAACACTCCTATTGAACCAGGTAACAAGCTTTCTAAGCCTGATGAGTCACAGTCATTTGATGGTACGTTGTATAGACAGTTAGTAGGGAGCTTGATTTACTTTACCATGACTAGACCAGATATATGCTATGCTGTTGGCATTGTAAGTCAGTTTATGATAGCACCTACGGAAACGCATTGGAAGGCAGCTAAACACATTTTGCGTTATGTGAAAGGAACTTCAGAGTATGGCTTGATTTACAAGAAGCATGATGGTTTACTTGAGTTGTGTGGCTATGTGGATGTGGATTGGGGAGGTGACTATGATGATTGTAGATCCACCACAAGGTATGTATTCCAGTTTTGTGGTGGTTGCTTTTATTGGTCTAGTAAGAAGCAAAGTACAATTGCTCTTTCCACCACAGAAGTAGAGTATAAGACAATGTGTAGTGCAGCACAAGAAGCTATATGGTTTAAAGCGCATAATGAGAGCCGCTTTAACCGCTTCCCAGGTAGATTTTTCTTCCTCTGACAAGTTGAAAAACCAATCCTGAGCCACTGTTAATAAGGACATGGGAAACAGCATCAGCTTCTCCGCAGGTATCCGTTCGCCGTAGATTTCAAAAGCTTGCTCGTAGATTTGGAGGAATCGTATGGGATCTGATGATCCTTCATATTTTGATATTTTCATCCGTGGTGCTCTCCGGACTGCTTGCAAGGGAGCAACAGGTATGGGTTGGCCCATTGGGTCCATTGGTGCTGGTTCCGGTTCTGTCTCTTGTTGCACAACTGCTAATTAGGGAAGGTGTGGTGCTTGATTTGCTATTCTTTGTGCTATTGATTGTCCTGATTTCAGATTCATCTGATGGTGGGTTCCAAAGTGATTGGATCTTGCTTATATAGTAGGATGCAGTCTGGATCTAAAGGATCTGATCGATCTGATCGGCCAGAAGTGAATTTTAGGCCTTTTGCGATGGTTTTTTCTTGATAACTTTTTACTCCTTGCACTGATTGACCTCAGATTTTGATAGTAGCTGGATTTGATGCAGATCTTTCCACTGATCTGGTTTGCAAGGGTTCTCTTGTGCGAGGGTTCTTTAGCTATTTTTGTAGATAGATCCTTGGGAAGAAACTCTTGCAAGGCTCTCAGTAGCTGGATCTGGGTCAGATCTTTCTATAGAATTCTCTGCGAGAGTTAACTCTTGCAAGAAGTGAAAGTTTCACTGTCTACGAGAGTTCAAAACCACTTTTTTGACTTGATCTTCACCAAATTTCAAAACTAACTCTCGCAGGCTTCATCACTGATGGAAATTATAATTTTAAATCGATTGAGAGGGTCTGCAAGAGTTCTTACTGGAAGGATTTGTTGCATGTTCACTTTTTAGTAATTTTTTTGCACTTAAATCCAATTTTCTGCTCACTGAAATCAAACTAACTCTCGCAAGCTCTTCTGTGTCCTGGTCTCACTGAGATGGAATTTCAGAATCCTCTACGAGAGTTCTTGACCATTGGAACTTGAAATTTTGCTGTCTGCGAGGGTTCACTGGTACTTTCCCGTCTTTTTTTCATTGGAAACTCTCGCACATGCACTTAGACATCAAAATAACTCTCGTAAGCTTTTTTGTGTCCTGGTCTCACTGAGATGGAACTTCAGAATGGGAAGACCCTTGCCCCTCAATCCTATTGGCTAATATTCACATTGATCCTATCCATTCATCTTGGACCCAACTTGATCCAAGGGTCCACAAAACGTACATTGAAAATCACAAGATTCATGTGAGTCCAAAATTGGACCCAAATCTAAAAAATAAACTCTAAGTTTAAAATTGACTTTGGACCTCAAGTTTTATTTTAATTACAAAGGCCCAAGTCTATTTTATTTTATTTACACTTTGGCTTGCGTGCTCATTGGGCCATGGGCTTATAAGCGCAGGATGCCATGCCCTCGGAACACATTTTATTGGACGATTCTATTTATTTACACTTTGTTGGGAATACCCCCAACAGTCGGTCATTGGAGTTTATAACAAAGTGAAAGTTAAAGCATATTATGTGGTTGTCGTCTTAAATAGTATCAAATATTATGTTTTGTTTTGTTTTTTTATTTACTGAGCTATGAAACTGTAGTTATTACACCTTTTGTGACAGATATAATTCACCAATTATTTATTAATATGTTTTCATTAATAAGAACTGATCTCTATCAAACTATAATTTTGCGTTTGTGTTTTGTTTTGTAGGACATATAGACAATGTCTTCCATATTGAATGAAGATATGATCGATTTTTCAGAGATGCATCCTGAAGATTACTTTATTGATGGTTTGTGATCGCTAAAATTGCGAATATTGAGAAATTGAGAAACTGAGAAACTGAGATTCTGAGAAACTGAGAAATTGAGAAACGGAGAACTTCAGATTTTGAGAAACTGAGATTATGAGATTTTCATCGTGAATGTTGTGAATAGTGATTGTGAATATTGTGAATACTGATCGTAAACATTGTGACAAATCGTGAATACTGATGTGAAATTGTGAATATTGAGAAACGTATATTATGAGATACGTGAATATTGTGTATACGTGTTGTGAATGTTGATCGTGAATATTGATTTTTGAATATTCTTAAAAAAGGAGTACGTTCAAAACTTATGCAAGTGAAAGTCAAAGGAAAATCTTGCACAAATGCTAGTGGTATAATCGTTGGTTTTGATATATGTAATAGCAAAGTAAAATAGATGATGTCAATCAGTCCTGGTAGATCAAAGCAAATATCAAATTAAAGAAGACTTTTGTTATCGTCAATTCAATTGTCAAGTTTTTGTTATTTTCTTCTTAGCTTGAGAAGCATAGTATTTTATCTTTTACAACCACAATGACTAGCAATATTTGCACAAATGGCTACAGACCAAGAGACTATATAGATCCTGAATTTTTATTTATTTATGAAGTCAACCATGACATTTTCAACGTCTTTTCATTTCTATTGAAGCATCATATTCCGTCAAACCACATTTGAGCAAATGTTGTGCAATGTTTTTTGCTAAGTTTAAGAGAAAATGATTGTGATGCTACGATTTGGAAAGAACACTACAAAAATGATCCAATTTTTAAAATCCAATATGATCAAATCACATCAAACGAAACATACATAAAACTTCTTACCAACAATGACAATCAATCGCCAATACAATGTGACAGCTTATGTTTGTTTTCGTTTTGCAAATGCATGAATGATAAGTACGGTAGTATATCATTGTGACATTGATTCAGCAACAACAATTCAAGAAATTGTGACATGTAACAATCCAATTGGAACAATGAAAATCATCATTATACAAACAAAAACTAACAACAAAGTAGAAGTATATCCTTGGAAAGAACCAAGAACAACCATAGAACCACGTATATCGTCAAACAACAAAAATCTAAAGCGATACAATTGGACATAAACAATAAAACAAAATTTATCGCATCAAGATAAAAAACACTTTAAACAAGTCCTAAAATTATAGAATTCATGTTATTATGACATGGCAAGGCCTTTGTGGTACAATACCACATCATTCTTGTTTTCACATGAGTTTTATGAAACGTAACAAGCACTTGGATTTCTTTTCTCCACTCTCGAGAAACCATGTGGCGTCCATTGCGGTCAGAGGTGGTAGGTGTGAAGGACTGAGAAGGGGGCACAGTGGAAGCGCATTGTAATGAGAGTAAAAGGTGAGCAGTGACACATTTTGCTTTTTAAGCATTTTACATATTATGTAAAAAAAACTTTCCAATTATAAAGCACACACCTCCTATGTGGCAATTTGACTTTTCATGGGCAAGTGCACCCATGTTTTTGGGCTAGTGCCAAGAGGCACTCTCTGTGAAGATTAGTAAAATTATATCTTTCTATCTCGAGTTTTGGGGCCATGCCTATCTTATTTCCAATGTATATTTTATCGTACAAAAAGGTATGTGAATTGAGAACATAACCTTCTAGAATAGGTCGAGTTTGAGTTAGGTAAATTCAATCTTGATGTCATGCAAAAGTTTAGATTACATGCAAAGTCATTCAAAGTGCATGCAAGCACTGTACGAATTCGAGCCTCTTTGATGTAGAGAAACTTTGGCATGTTTTGCCACATTGTGAATATTGAGATTTTGGTGTTTTGGGCTCATTCTCTCTCTACTCGAGTTCTATGACTTGATTTTCTCTCTCTCCCTGAGAGTAGGCTGTTTTTACCATAATGAGCACTTAGAATAATTTCTGATATCCATTTCTCATAGTAAGAAGTTAGTTTTTTCAGTCTGATGTATGCCATTTTGCTCTTGCCTTAGATTTTTCAAGTAATCTATTCATTGATCAATCTTGTGCAATCACAACACCTCATGAAGATCCTGTAAGGTGTGTGGCGAAGTTCACACGTGCTAAAGACTTCACATGGTATCAGAGCTTTATGCTTTGTAGAGGTGAGGGTGTATACATTCAGAACATAAGTGCTTTTGTTTTTAGGAACTCGGATTTGGGAGAGGAATCCAAACTCGTGGATCATAAGTGGATCAAATCAAGCCTGATCTGCTCCAACTGAGCCCTGTATGGATAGAGAGCTCACACGTGTGAAATCAGCCCTCTTTGTTTGAGTGCTACTTCTCAAGGATTGATCCAAATTTGATGTTCTATAGCTTGTTGGATATGTATAGAAGAGTAGATTGTGTTGCTCAAGTTTCTAAATCAATTTCATTTGTTTTTAGAAGAGTTTTAGGCAATAAAATAGATAGGGAGAGTACTCATCTCATGTGATATGCCAAAGTGAGCACACATCAGTTCTTTTCACCAATTTTTCAATTTTCATTATCAATCAAGTAGAATTGGAGAAAAGTGAGTTTTGTGAGGTCTTAGACTTTTCATCACACAGACTATTGTGTTTGAGTTGAAAGTAAGTTCCTAGAGAGTTTATCAGTTCTTTGAAACTCATGGGAGAGATAGACTTCATACTTTCATGTGCTTCATTTCTATGATAGAAGCTAGATCCAAATTCAAGATAGATTGATTTTTTCAGTTGTCTCTCACATTCTGTTGCTAGATTTCATAGGTTGGATCAACATTATAAGTGTCAGATCCTAGGTTGAGATAGCAAGCAACATTTTCAACTCCATATTTGTCATTACTAGAATTTCTCAAAGTGAATGTCTTCATCTGGTTCACATTTCTTGGAGCACAGTGAGAGATTAACATCTTCCAATTATGCAATGTTGAAGATTAGAATGGAGTCATTATTGATTCTACAAAATGTAATGGACATTGTAAGTGGAGCTGAAGAAGAACCTACAACACCTAATGAAGCTGCAACATTCAATAAAAGAACCAGAATTGCTCTTCATTTCATAAAAATGAGTGTCACAAATGAAGTGTTAAGAGAGATCAGTACATGCACCACTGCCAAGGAGGATTGGGACACTCTAAAAACAATCTATGAAATTAAGAATACTTCTAGATTGCTTACACTTAGAAATCAAATCTTTCTAAGTTATCAAAGAGTAGATGAGAATGTCTCATCTTATGTAATGAGAGTAAAAGATCTTCATCAAGAGTTAGCTGGTATTGGTGATGCTCTTAAGAACATTGAACTTGTTCAAGTAGTCCTTAATGGACTTAGAGATGAGTATGACAATATTGTGTAGACTTATGCTGTCAGGGAGGAACTTCTATCCTTGGAGACTCTTCAAGGTGTTCTCATTGCTGAAGAAAGCAGACAAGAGAACAAGATGCTGAGGATCAACAGACTTTCATTGAAGGATGGTGGAGATGACAAATCACTCTTCACCAAGGACAAGTCAAGAGGCAAGGGCAAAGGTCAACAACACTTCAAGAAGGACAAAGCCAAAGAAAGTAGTGAGGACCCTCACAAGTTGCAACATCAATGGCAAGAAGAAGCTATCAAAGATCGAATGTTTCTTTTGTGGCAAGAAGGGCCACTATGCATCAAACTGTTTCAAGAAGAAGAACCAATCCAAGCAAGCTAACCTTACTAATGAGGAAGAGTGTGAGGGTGTTGAGAGTAAAAGAGAGGATTCTTTAATGATGTCTAGTTTTTCATCTTTTCCTTTCAAGAATGAACAAATATGGTGGATAGATAGTGGGGCTAGTTCCCATATGTCTAGTTCTAGAAACTCTTTCACAAGTCTTAGGCCATATCTAGGTGCAAAAAGATCAATCTATACTGCTAATGATGTAGAGTGTATAATTGAAGGAATAGGTAGTATTCCACTGCATGCATCATCATCAAAATCTTTTTGTTTGCATGATGTACTTTATGTACCTAGACTAACCAAGAATCTGATTTGTGTAGGACAATTGTTTGATAGTGGATTGAATGTCAAGTTTCATGTTGACAAATGTATAATCTCAAGATAAAATGAAATTATTGCTAGAGGATCTAGAATTGGAAATTTGTACAAACTAGATTCTAGGGAGAGTGCAAACATTTCAGATATTGCTTATGAGACCAAGGTTCATCAGGAGGATCTGTGGCATAAGAGATTGGGACATCCCAATTTCAAAGCCATGCAATCTATGGTCAAGGAAGGAAAAGCTGTTGGACTACCAAAGACACTGTCAAAGGAGCTTCAACCTTGTGAAGCTTGTGTTTTGGCAAAATCACATAGAAGACCTTTTCCAAGATCAAGCATCAAAACACAACATCCATTTGAACTCATGCACTATTATGTTCATTTCTCTTCAACCAAAAGCAAAGGAAGAGCAAATTGCTTTGTTTCTTTTGTAGATGATAACACAAGATATTCTTGGATCTATATGCTATCTTCTAAAGCCATGGTTTATGATGTTTTTCTTACTTTCAAAGCTTATGTAGAAAAGCAGTTTACTTTCAAGATGAAAGCTTTGAGAAGTGATAATGGAGGTGAATATACATCTAACAAGTTTAAAGACTTTTGTGAGAAAGAGGGAACACAAAGAGAATTTTCTTGTTCTTATACTCCTCAGCAAAATGGAGTTGCTGAGAGAAAAAATAGAACTTTGTGTGAATGTGCAAAAGCCATTAGGCTAGAAGCATCTCTACCTAAAGAATTTTGGGGAGAAGCAGTTGCATGTGCAAATTATCTTTGTAATAGACTTTCTAATCTTGCAATAGAAGGAAGAACACCATTTGAGATATTGTATATGAAAAAGCCTAAGGTAGACCGTCTTAGGATCTTTGGCTGTTTATGCTATGTGCATGTACCTTTAGAGACTAGGAAGAAGGATGATCCTAGTGCTGTTAAAGGATTTTTTGTTGGATATGCATCTTCTAAGAAAGCATACAAAGTTTATCTTCCCTCTACTGACAAGAATGTTGTAAGTAGAGATATGATCTTTCATGAAGATCAGAAGTTTAACTTGGATGAGGCAAAGATCAAGGAGTCTCATGTAGGATCTACAATCATCAATCTTGATGCTGTTCAAGAAGTGGTGAGGCCGAGGCTTGAGGAGGAGCAACTTCAAGCACCTACACCAAGAAGATCCACAAGAGAAAGATCTGAGCCAAGAAGGCTCACTTATGATGAGGGAGGAAGGCAAGTGGAAGGTGAAACTTCCTATCATGCATTCTTCATATCAGATGAAGAGCCTAAAGATGTCCAAGAAGCACTTCAATCCAAGAAATGGGTTAAAGCAATGACCCTTGAGTTTGAAGCCTTGATGTCAAACAAGACATGGGAGCTTGTGGAGCCACCAAACAACATGCATGTCATTGGATGTAAGTGGGTATTCAGGATCAAGTACAACAATGATGGATCCATCAACAAATATAAAGCAAGACAAGCACAACTACACATATGTGTGTTTTGCCACACGACGCTACAACGCGAACCCGATACATAGCCAAAATTTTGACATTTTTCTTATGGGTGGCACTGCCACGCGTGGCATATCCATGCCAAAACTTTTTCGAGGACCCTACCGGTGAAATTTAGGCTGGATGTGGGGTCCAGCAAAATTTTTTTAATTCTGCGTGGCACTGCCACGCAAATTTTTTTAAATCCAAAACTTAAAGTATGAGCACCAAAATATGTCAACGTGGCACAGCCACGCGTGGAAGTGCCACGTACGGTTGTTATTTAACTAATTGTCATCTGACATGATTTTCTCTGGAGATTTGCCACGCGTGGCAAATCTTTAGAGAAAATTCCAAAGCGATGGCTTTTTTTATTGCCACGCGTGGCAAAATTTGTCAAAAAATTTGCCACGTGTGGCAATACCAAAAACAATACTTAAAGAAATTTTGCTTTGGAAATTTGCCACGCACGGCAGTGCCACGCATGGCAAAATTAGTTTGTTGTAATTTTTTTTTTAACTATTTTGAATAATATGTTAATAAACAACAACTTTATGAACAATTTAAAAGCAAATAAGATTTTTTTTTAGACTTTGAATAAGTGTATACTTATAATAAAAAGTGGACTAAAAATCAAATGATCATTATCGCAGATTACTATGCTCTGACGAATTGAAGTTATTATCAGCTGAATATTACATGCTATGTTATGTATTTATGGACATTATGATGTGTTTCTATATTGAGAAAATTCTATAATCAAAATTTGACATTAATTTCAATATGATATTAATGGGTAAAAATATAAGCGTGAGCTTAGTATGCATTTGAAAGGATGCTAAGTACCTTACAATTGAGAGCCATGTGGTAGCTTGTTAAGCTAATTTGTTGATAAAAAAATTGCAATGTTATACACCTTTGTGTGTTTGCAAAGATCAATGAATAGTCGAACAATATTGTGGCAAAGTGTACTATTATCTTAATCATAATATATAAATAATCAGCAAATATATTTTTTAATTAGTTCACACATCTATTAATATTGATAAATTTTTCTAATTCTAAGTGATTGCGAGATGTGTTTGAAATAAAACTTTAGAAATGCAACATCATAGAAAAATATAATAATTTTAATTTGAAAACAATATATATTGACCACAATGGATCATTTTATGACAAAATTATTTGTGACATTTACAAACTTTATTCATCATCGCAAGATTCACATTCATCAGCCAATACATCTTGCAACTCATCTCCGCTAAGATGATTTTCATCATCACTATCGAAATCAAAATCTCTCTCAATATTGTCCTCATGCAAAGAACCATTGTTGTCCTCTTCATCATCTGAGTCGTCAGAATCATGATAATCAATTCTCGGGTTTTCAATATTTATAAAACTCGAAGATATATATAGATCTTCATCAGATATACTTGTGTTGTCCAAGTTTAGATCTTCCTTTCATTCTCAACATATGCATTTTCGAATACATGTCTTGAGCGTGGCTTGATTTAAACAACATGCCACCAATCTTTGTTTAGACGATCTGGTTGAAAAAATACCTGCACATTTAGCAATGTTAGGATTAGATATTTGTTATGATCACATTTTAATTCACAATAAATAGATGTAATGAAAAAGTAGTGAAGATGATTAATATAACATTGATTACAATTGATAAAAAGAAAAAATGTGAAATTCATGCACACCTGTTCACAATGACGAGGCAACACCAATGTGTCTGAAAAGTCCATGCTTAATGTCTTGGTTGAATCGATAGCAAAAAATCCACTACGGTCTTTTTTTACAATTGCATTTGATCCTCTATAGTTGATTTTGAACCATTTCACGTCAAACAACAAATATTTACCCATTTCACCAAAACACACCTATTGAGATAAGGCATTGAGTGATCAGGTTAGAGTAATTTCGAGTTTATGACATTCATGTAACTTTGAATGTTGTGCTTACATGTGAGGCAACTCAATTTTGGTCCTAATTACTCATCATTGTTCTTTGAGTGATCATAATTGGCCAACATCACATCAGATAGCTCAATCTTGGTGTCTATCAATGTAAATAGCCCCATTTTGGTGTCTCTATCACTTGAGAAAGTCAAAATTTGCTACCTAACATATGATTTTATTGCATATTACTTGTCATGGCTCTATCAAGTGACTAGACTCAACAAGTGATATATTAAGAAAACTCAAGTTCGACCCCTTGTCAAACCCCTATTACACGTGATAACTTAAATTTTATGTCTATGCGTGGTTTTGTTGCTTATCACCCGACATGGCTCATCAAGTGATCAGACTCAACCAATCCCAAGTCTAGTATACTAAGATAGCTCAAGCTTGACCCATTGTCAACAAAGGAATAGCTCACTTTTGGTGAATATCACTAAAGGTTTCTCATAAAGTGACCAAATTCGAGAAATTGCGTGCTCATGAAATAGATCAAAGTCGATTCCCATCACTTGAGATAGTTCAAATCTAATGTCCAATACAAGATCTTGGTCCTTGGTTGAGTGACTGAACTTGGTCAATCTATGATTTGGAACAATCAATTTTGGCCCTTGATAGATTGAATCTAGTCCTTGGGCAGGATGATTAATCTGCTGCTTGGAAGGACAAGAGAACAATAGTTTTATTCTAAGAAGAGATTATGGCAGCAGAGATCTAATATAGGAGCATGAGCACTTCAATAGATGGACATTGCAAATGCTCAATTTTTCCTTGTCCCCCATCACCATTTCAAGAAAAATCCATTTTACGCTCTCAAAGATCCTCTGAAATCAAATTCGACTATGATACAGTCAATTAGTCCTGACGATCCTCTTAGCATTGCTGGTGGCACTTCTGCACAAGACCACAACCAAGGATTTCACAAACAAAGATGTTTGATCCATTCCTCAACGCTAGCAATCATCTAACAACGTCCGCCAAGCTATTTCCTTTCCATCCACTCAACACAAAGTCTGAAAACACCCCACCACATTCCCCTGCGCTCTTGTCAATTGCTCCCATCTCCATCCACCAACAATTCCTTCACGAAAAAAACCCACCTCCAATCCCTCCTCGGATCCCATCAACAGAGATTTCAAATCTCTTCTATCCTTAATCTTCCTACAACTGGCTTTAACCACACAGCACACAACCATGTTCCTTGAAATCTATTAGCTCATTGGTACCATACTTCATGGAAGTAGTAGTATATCTAGCGTCCCTCAGTGTATTACAAAGAAGAAGAAGGAAGATTGTGCCCAGCTTAACACATGTTTTTTTATTTTAAAAAAAACGTTCCGACCCAGTACGTTCTGACCCAAAAGGGTTGGAACGGGTTTCTAAGGGACACATATATAACAAATTAATTAATACTTTATAAACTAAATAATGTCCACAACTTATATGCGACATCAAACCACATATTTACATTTGTCATTTTTTATAAATCACAAAATTCTCTTAAACACATGGTCATTTTGTACCAACCATATCAAATCATCTACTTGTCTTATATCAAATCAAAATATAATTAATACTCATTTGTCCTTTTTAAAAAATCATCAAAATCTTCAAAGAAAACATAGTCCTCTTGTACCCAAAATATGTCATATCAATCACATGCTTTTGTCCTTAAAAATTCATGCTTAAAAATATGTCATATCACTCACATGCTTTTGTCCTCAATTTTTTTTATAAAATAAGAGTCAAATCACTTTTTTAGTTACGTAATTTGTCTTTTTGACAAACCACTCGCTATATGACACCTTCCAAGCCGTAATCACGTATTTCTAGGCCAAAAAAGAAATTTGTCTGGCAGTGCCACGCATGGCAAAAAAATGCGTGGCAAAGCCACGCGACACTTGAAATCTAAAAACTGTATATAAATGCCCTCATTCAATATTTCTCCATGCTTTCTTGTGGATTTCTTGAGGCTCACTATCACACTCAAGCTCTCACACTCTCACTCTCAAGCTTTCAATCTCTCATTTTCTCTCTCTCTCTCTCTCTCTCTCAATCTTTCATTTCTTTTCACTCTTCTCCACTCTTTTCTCAATCTCGCCACTCTTCTTTGTCTCTCTCTCACACACACACACACACACACACACACACACACACACACACACACACACACACACACATCTTTCACTCTCCAATCTCTCTCTCTGTCACACACACACACACACACACACACACACACACACACACACACACACACACATCTTTCACTCTCCAATTTCCAATCTCTCTTTCTCTCTCACACACTCTTTCATACCTCCTTTTCATTTTTCACACATTTAAAAGTTTTCTTTTCTTTTTCACTCTCTCTCTCTCTCTCTCTCTCTCTCTCTCTCTCTCTCTCTCTCTCTCTCTCTCTCTCTCTCTCTCTCTCTCTCTCTCTCTCTCTCTCTCTCTCTCTCAAAAGCTTTTCTTCAAAATTTAGAATGCCTAACATACCTTCCTTTCCTTCAAAATTGCATAGCTTTTTTCTACAAAAGCAAACAATGAACAATCATTCACTAACCAACCAATAAACAAATCAATAAGCAATGAAAAACTAACAAACAAAACTCTCTCTCTCTCTCTCTCTCTCTCTCTCTCTCTCTCTCTCTCTCTCTCTCTCTCTCTCTCTCTCTCTCTCTCTCTCTCTCTCTCTCTCTCTCTCTCTCTCTCTCTCTCTCTCTCTGTGGCACTGCCACGCATGGCAGTCCCACGTCCTAAATTTTTTTTTTTTTCTAGAAAACTTGCCACGGCGTGGCAAGTTTGAGCTTTGTGGAAAAATTTGCCATGCTTGGCAAACTTCAAAATTTTTTTTCAAGCATTTTGCCACGCATGGCAAAATTTAGCATTTTGGGAAAAAAAATGCCACGCGTGACAAATTTCCAGAATTTTAAGTGTGGCAGTGCCACGCGAATTTAAAATTTGAATTGCTCTAAGCCCCCCCCCCCCTCCCCAAATCTGTTCGGAGGAAGCACCGGTGACGAAAAACTTTGATGGTGTGGCAGTGCCACACGCTCATTGCCACATAGTTTGCCATGTGATTGCCACGCGAGGGCCGTCGGGTCAAATATGGTCCCTGTCTTATGTGCGTGGAAATGGGCGTGGCAATGGGCCTATATTTGTAGTTGTGACTTTGTGCCAAAGGCTACTCTCAAATCAAAGGTCTTGACTATGAAGACACTTTTGCACTAGTTGCAAAAACGGTAACTATAAGAATTCTCATTTCTTTTGCATGTTATCACAATTGGAGGATGTTTCAGCTTGATGTTTCTAATGTCTTTCTCAATGGTTACTTTGAGGAGGAGATTTACATGGAGCAACCACCTGGATTTGTGAAAGAAGGTGAAGAATCAAAAGTTTGTCTTTTGTTCAAAAGTCTTTATGGACTAAAACAAGCATTAAGGTCTTGGTATGCAAGGCTCAACTCATTTCTCATATCACTGAATTTTATCTTAGTGAATATGACCCTTCATTGTATATTAAGTCTGTAAATAACTTTGTAGTTATTCTTCTCACCTATGTAGATGATATCATTCTTAGTGGAAATAATGAGAAGCTAGTTGAAGAAACTAAACATGCACTTGGTAGTAAATTTAAGATGCAAGATTTAGGAGCTCTTCACTACATTTTAGGCCTTGAAATTGACTTTTGGAAAGATCATGCTTTCATAAGTCAAAGTAGATATGCACTTTCCATGCTTAAGAAATTCCAAATGGAAAACTGTAAGGGCATAGATACACCAATGGAGCAATTGTAAAAGTTCCTATAAGAGATGATGAAAGATCCTTTGAGGACATCACTCTTTATAGGAGTCTTATTGGCTCACTTATATGGTTTACTATGACAAGGCCTGATCTAAGCTTTAGTGTGCATAAGCTAAGCCAACACATGCAAGATCCAAAGATATATCATTGGAAGTAGGCTAAAAGAATCTTGAGATATGTATCTTCTACCTTAGACTATGAATTGATCTATAAAGAAGAAGATCTAACTTTGGTTGCTTTTTCAGATTCAGATTTTGCAAGAGACAGGTTGGATAGGAAATCCACAAGTGCTTACACAATTTTTCCTAGAAGGAATCTAGTTTCTTGGCTATCAAATTATCTTGTGAAGCTGAGTACAAATCTCTTACAACCACAACAAAGGAGGTTTTATGGATCAAAAGGCTACTCTTGGAGCTAAACTGTTATGAAGATGAAGACCTTCCAATTATCAAGAATGATAACATCTCAATTCAGGCTCTTGCAAACAATCATGTGTTTCATGCAAGGAGCAAACACATCGAGGTAGCTCATCATTTTGTAAGTAAAAACGTTATTGGGAGAGAGATCTTATTGGAGCATGTTGGATCTTCAAATTGTGTTGCAGATCTTCTCACCAAGCCATTGCTCAAGAATGTTGTTATCAAGATGAGGTCTCACCTTGGCCTAATTTCAAAGTCTATGTTGTTAGAAATCAATGATAAACTTCATTGTTACTGATTACGAGGTACTTTAATGTTGACAGCTATGACCAGCTGTCATTAGCCATAGGCTAGTCTATTAGTCTACTCGTAGGTTTTCTCTCTCTATCAGGGATTCAGGGTGTACTTGTACATTTTACATTCTGTATGAGTCAGTGTGATAGAGTGATAGTGCATGTTCTTCTTTCGCCTTCTTGTGGTGATTGCTTATGGTGAATGCTTGATGTTGCATATCTAATTCTTGACATGGTATCAGAGCAGCAATAGTCCTGTGTGCCTGATTAGTGGATACAACTTGTCACAGGCTCCGCAACGAAGTGAGAAAGTTCTTCACGGGAGGTGAAATCTTGGAGAGACAAGAATGGCTGGAAGAAATCCTTCTTCGGTGTATTTTGCAAATTTGAAGCTCAAAATCATCAGTGGGGAACAAAGACACAGTCTCGGAGGCATCAAAAAGGCCAGGGCAGCATCAAACAAGTTGAAAATCTGTTGAGTGGGGAGATTTTTACAATACTTCTTAGTTGTTGTGAAAAGCATAGTCCCAGAGGCATCCAAAAGGCCAGGGCGTGAGAGGTTTATCAAGAAATCTCTCATTTGTTTGTTTGGAGTACCACAAATCACACTAGATAGTGTCTAGTATTGTCATTCAGAGTTAGGAAGCTTCATACTTTTCACATTATGGATCTCTGTCTTTTGAACGATCACACATTTTGAAACCTTTGCAAAGAGGAGACGGTGTAGCCGCCGCGTCGAAGTTCTCTCTGAAAGTTCTTTATATTCTCTCTACTTTTCATCTTGTCCGTACCAATATCGGATCAACACGCCAGAGGTAAAGAAAACCAAGAGCAGTCATACATCCGCGCGTCTTACCGATATCACATATCAGCAATATTGGAGCGACGCGTCAGAGGTAAAGAAAATCTAGAGCAGTCATCCATCCGCATGTCATAGCGATATCACATATCTGTACCAATATCGGATCCACATCCGTGAGCTAAAGAGAATCCCGAGTATTCGTGCACCTGCGCGTCGTACCGATATTAGGTGTCCAACAAAAAATTTACAGTTCTGTGGTGTGATAAATTTTGTGGACCGGACTCATCTATCCAGTAATGGCAACTCTAAGCGAGAGTGTCCTTAATGAGTCAAGCAAATTGGAAGGTGCCGGCAACTATGCAGTTTGGAAATTCAAACTGAAGAATATTGTGATGGAAAAGGAGCTGTGGGAGTGTGAATTGAGCACATATCCTTCTAGTGTAGCTCGGATTTGAGTTAGATAGGTTCAATAATGATGACATGCAGATGTTTTGATAGCATGCAAAGTCTTACTATATGCATGCAAGCCACATGCAATCAGTGCATGCAACATGCAAAGTAGTTTTTGTGATCTGCACATGTCTAGGCAATTTTATGAGTTGACATGCAGTACATGCACCATACATGCATGCAGTTACACATGTGGATCTCTGGTAGGTGAATTAGTTCAGTTAAGTGGACTTTCCATGCAACTCCACTGTAGGAATTTGAGTCTCTCTCATGTAGGGAAAGCTGGGCATGTTTTGCCATATTGTGAATATTGAGATTTTGGTGTTTTGGACTCATTCTCTCTCAACCCGAGTTTTCTATGTATGATTTTCTCTCTCTACCCAAGAGCAGCCTTTTTTTTTCCCCATACTAAGCACTTAGAATTATTTCTGACATTCATTTCTCATAGTGAAGAGTTAGATTTTTTCATCAGATGTATGCCATTGTGCTCTTGTCTTAAATTTTTCAAGCATACTGTTCTTTGATCAATCTTGTGCAATCACAACACCTCAGTAAGATCCTGTAGGGTGTGTGGTGAAGTTCACACATGATAAAAACTTTACATGGTATCAGAGCTTCATGCTTTGAAGAGGTGAGGGTGTATACATCAGATCATCAGTGTTTTTGCTTGCAGGAACTCGGATTTTGGAGAAGGATTCAAACTCGTTGAGAAACAATCAATCTGTGAATCATAAGTGGATCAAATCAAGGCTGATCTAATCCAGCGGAGCTATGTACGGACAGAGAGCTCACACGTGTGAAATCAGCCCTCATTAATGAGTGCTACTTCTCAAGGAATGATCCTAATTTGATGTTCTATAGCTTGTTGGATAGGTATTGGAGAGTAGAATGTGTTGCTCTTATTTCTAAATCAATTTGATTTGTTTTTAGAAGAGTTTTAGGCAATCAGAGAGTTTGAGAGGGTACTCAACTCGTGGGATATGCCAAAGTGAGCACACATATGTCTTTTTCACCATTTTCATCAATTTTCACTATCAATCAAGTAGGATTGGATAGAAGTGAGTGTTCTGAGGTCTTAGACTTTTCATTTCACACATATTACTGTGTTTGAGATGAAAGTAAGTTCCTAGAGAGTTTATCAGTACATTGAAACTCGTGGGAGAGATAGACTTCTTGCTTGCATTTGCTTCTTCTTTAGTGACTGAAGCAAGATCCAAATTCAAGATAGATTGATTTTCTGTATTAAGAATTTGTTCTCACATCTGTTGCTAGATTTCATAGGGTGGATCAACATCTGTGTTAGATCCTAGATTGAGATAGCAAGCAACATCCTTTCAACTCCATTTTTTTATCATTACTAGAATTTCTCACCAAGAAGATGTCTTCATCTGGTTCACATTTCTTAGAGCACAGTGAGAGATTAACATCTTCCAATTATGCAATTTGGAATATTAGAATGGAATCATTGTTGATTCTACAAGATGTAATGGATATTGTGAGTGGAGCTGAAGAAGAACCTGCTGCACCTAATGAAGCTGTAACATTCCACAAAAGAACCCAAATTGCCCTTCATTTTATAAAAATAAATGTTACCAATGAAGTGTTAAGAGAGATCAGTACATGCACCACTGCCAAGGAAGCTTGGGATACTCTAAAAACAATCTATGAAATAAAAAATACTTCTAGATTGCTTACATTCAGAAACCAAATATTTCTAAGTTATCAAAGAGTAGATGAGAGTGCTTCATCATATGTCATGAGAGTTAAGGATCTTCATCAAGAGTTAGCTGGTATTAGTGATGCTCTTAAGAACACTGAACTTGTTCAAGTAGTCCTAAATGGACTTAGAGATGAGTATGACAATATTGTGCAAACTTATGCTGTCAGAGAGGATCTTCCATCCTTGGAGACACTACAAGGTGTTCTTATTGCTGAAGAAAGCAGGCAAGAGAACAAGATGTTGAGGATCAACAGACTTTCATTGAAAGATGGTGAAGATGACAAAGCACTCTTCATCAGAGACAAGTCAAGAGGCAAGGGCAAAGGACAACAATACTTCAAGAAGGACAAAGCCAAAGAAGGTGGTGAGGATCAGTCCTCACAAGGTGCAACATCCAGTGGCAAGAAGAAGCTATCAAAGATCAAGTGTTTTTTCTGTGGAAAGAAAGGACATTATGCATCAAACTACTTCAAGAAGAAGAACCAATCTAAGCAAGCTAACCTTACTAATGAGGATGAGTGTGAAGGTGTAGAGAGTGAAAGACAGGACTCATTAATGATGTCTACTTTTTCATCTTTTTCTTTTAAGAATGAAGAAGTCTAGTGGAGAGATAGTGGGGCTAGTCCCCACATGTCTAGTTCTAGGAACTCTTTCACTAATCTCATGCCATATCTAGGTGCAAAAAGATCAATCTATACTGCTAATGATGTAGAGTGTAGGATTGAAGGAATAGGTAGCATTCCATTACATGCATCATCATCAAATTTTTTTTGCTTACATGATGTACTGTATGTACCTAAATTGACTAAGAATCTCATTAGTGTAGGACAATTGTTTGATAGTGGATTGGATGTCAAGTTTCAAGTTGACAAGTGTATAATCTTAAGAGAAAATGAAGTATTGCTAGAGGATCTAGAATTGGTAAGTTGTACAAACTAGATTCTAGGGAGAGTGCTAACATTTTAGATATTGCTTATGAGACCAAGGTTCTACAGGAGGATCTGTGGCATAAGAGATTGGGTATCCCAATTTCAAATCCATGCAATCTATGGTCAAAGAAGGAAAGCTGTTGGTCTACCAAAGACACTATCAAAGGAGCTTCTACCTTGTGAAGCTCGTGTGCTGGCAAAGTCACACAGAAGGCCTTTTCCTAGATCAAGTATCAAGACAAAGCAACCATTTGAACTTGTACACTCAGATGTTCATTTCTCATCAACTAAGAGCAAAGGGGGATCCAACTGCTTTGTCTCTTTTGTAGATGATTATACAAGACATTCTTGGATCTATATGCTGTCTTCAAAAGCCATGGTTTATGATGTTTTTCTTACTTTTAAAGCTTATGTAGAGAAGAAGTCTCCTTTCAAGATAAAAGCTTTAAGAAGTGATAGTGGAGGGGAATACACTTCCAATAAGTTTAAAGACTTTTGTGAGAGAGAGGGTATTCAAAGAGAGTTCTCTTGTCCATATACTCCTCAGCAAAATGGAGTTGCTGAGAGAAAAACTAGAACTTTGTGTGAATGTGCAAAAGCCATTAGGCTGGAAGCTTCTCTGCCTAAAGAATTTTGGGGAGAGGCAGTTGCATGTGCAAACTATCTTTGTAATAGGCTTCCAAATCTTGAAATAGGAGGAAAGACACCATTTGAGATGTTGTATAAGAAAAAGCCTAAGGTAGATCATCTTAGGATTTTTGGCTGTGTATGCTTTGTGCATGTACCTCTAGAAACTAGGAAGAAGGAAGATCCTAGTGCAGTAAAAGGAATTTTTGTAGGTTATGCATCTACTTAATAATCATCCAAGATTTATTTGCCCTCTACTCACAAAATTGTTGTTAGTAGAGATGTGGTCTTCCATGAAGATCAGAAATTTAACTTGGATAATGTTCAAATCAAAGAGACTCATGCAAGTTCAATCATCAACCTTGATGCTGTTCAAGAAGAGGTGAGGCCGAGGCTTGAGGAGGAGCAGATTCAAGCTATCACACTATATGATGAAGAAGGAAGGCAAGTGGAAGGTGAAACTTCCTATCATGCACTTTTTATATCAGATGAAGAGCCTAAGGATGTCCAAGAAGCTTTTCAATCCAAGAAGTGGGCTGAAGCAATGACCCAAGAATTTGAAGCCTTGATGTCAAATAACACATGGGAGCTTGTGGAGCCACCAAACAACATGCATGTGATTGGATGTAAGTGGGTATTCAGAATCAAGTATAATCATGATGGATCTATCAATAAGTATAAAGCAAGACTTTGTGCTAAAGGCTACTCTCAGATTAAAGTTCTTGATTATGAAGATACCTTTGCACCAGTTGCAAAGATGGTAACAATTCGAATACTCATCTCTCTTGCATGTTTTCACAAATGGATTATGTTCTAGTTTGATGTTTCTAATGCATTTCTCAATGGTTACCTTGAGGAGGAGATTTATATGGAACAACCTCTAGGTTTTGTGAAGGAAGGTGATGAATCAAAAGTTTGTCTTTTGTTCAAAAGTTTGTATGGACTGAAACAGAGACCAAGGTCTTGGTATGCAAGGCTCAATTCTTATCCCATATCACTCAGATTTTGTCTAAGTGAATATGACCCTTCTCTGTATTATAAGTTTGTAGATAACTATGTAATTATTCTTCTCATCTATGTAGATAATATCATTCTTTGTGGAAACAGTGAGAAGTTAGTTGAAGAAACTAAGAATGCACTTGGTACAGAGTTTAAAATGCAGGACTTAGGAGTTCTTCACTATATTCTAGGCCTTGAAATAGATTTTTGGAAAGGTCATGCATTTATAAGCCAAAGTAGATATGCACATTCCATGCTCAGGAGGCTCTTGCAAATAATCCAGTCTTTCATGCAAGGAACAAGCATATTGAAGTGGCTCATCATTTTGTAAGAGAAAAAGTCATTGGAAGAGAGATCTCATTGGAGCATGTTTCATCTTCAGATTATGTTGCAGATCTTTTCACCAAGCCTCTACTCAAGAATGTCTTTATGAAGATGAGGTCTAACCTTGGCCTAATTTCGAAATCTATGTTGATAGGAACATAAATTTTAAGGAGTGTGAAGATTATCAAAATATTATCTTCCTATCTCGAGTTTGGGGTCATGTCCATGATAATTTCCACTAGATTTCATGCTGTACATATAAGGAGTGTGAATTGAACACATATCCTTCTAGTGTAGCTCAGATTTGAGTTAGATAGGTTCAATTATGATGACATGCAGATGTTTTGATAGCACGCAAGGTCTTACTGTATGCATGCAAGCCACATGCAATCAGTGCATGCAACATGCAAAGTAGTTTCTGTGATCTACACATGTCTAGGCAATTTTATGAGTTGACAAGCAGTACATGCACCATACACGCATGCAGTTACACATGTGGATCTCTGGTAGGTGAATTAGTTCAGTTAAGTGGACTTTCCATGCAACTCCACTATAGGAATTCGAGTCTCTCTCATGTAGGGAAAGCTGGGCATGTTTTGCCATATTGTGAATATTGAGATTTTGGTGTTTTGGACTCATTCTCTCTCTACCTGAGTTTTCTATGTATGATTTTCTCTCTCTACTCGAGAGCAATCTTTTTTTTTTTCCATACTGAACACTTTAGAATTATTTTTGACATTCATTTCTCATAGTGAAGAGTTAGATTTTTTCATCAAATGTATGCCATTTGCTCTTGACTTAGATTTTTCAAGCACACTATTCTTTGATCAATCTTGTGCAATCACAACACCTCAGTAAGATCCTGTAGGGTGTGTGGTGAAGTTCACACGTGCTAAAAACTTCACAATGCTTACGCTCATGTACCTGATGAAAAACGAAAGAAGCTGAATGCAAAAGCTATTAAGTGTATTTTCCTTGGATATGATGAAAGAGCCAAGGCATACAGGATGTATGACACAGATGCACAAAAGAGCGTGATTTGCAGAGATGCTAATTTTGATGAGATGGGTCAAAATGATCCCTTTGATGATAAAGCTAAAGTGCAAGTGAAGGAAGAAGTTGGTGTCGATATGGAAGAGCCAATGGAAAAAGATAGGGTCAATAATGAGAATCCTAGGAGAGTGCCTATGTGGTACTTGTCAGTAACAAGTGATGCTAATAAGGGAGATGCTCCTGAATCAAGTGAGCAGGGAGAGCTTAGAAGATCAAGTAGAAATCGCAAACCTTCTGCAAGATAGAGATGAATCTAGCCCTAATGGGTTTCGTGCTCAAGGCTCAAGAACCAAAAACTTTTGATAAAGCAAAGGAGCACAAGGAGTGGCGTGAAGCTATGGAAACAGAAATGGAAGCTGTAACGAAAAATAGGACGTGGAACCTGGTTGAGCTACCTGATGGTAAGACGCCTATCACTTGCAAATGGATATACAAGATCAAATATGGAGTTGATGGGCAACTCAACAAGTACAAAGCACGATTGGTTGCGAGAGGATTTGAGTAGCAGGCATGTATTGATTTTGAGAAAACCTTTGCACCCATAGCTAAGATGGTAACTATACATTCTATCATTGCTATTTCTGTTTTCTATGGTTGGAAGATCCAGCAAATGGACGTTATATTTGTTTTTCTTAATGGAGTGCTGGATGAAAAGGTGTACTTAGTACAACCTCAAGGATTTGTTGAGCCAGGGAGAGAGCATCTCATTTGTAAGCTCAACAAAGCCATTTATGGGTTGAAGCAAGCACCACGGGCGTGGTACTCTTGCATTGATGAACACTTCAAGTGAAGGGGAATGGTAAAGAGTGATGCTGATCCTAATCTTTACATTCTAAGGAAAGACTCAGATATAGTGTTCATTGTGTTGTACGTGGATGATTTGATTATTAAAGTAAGTAATGAGAGCTTAATTGATGAAATGAAATCAGATCTTTCCAATGCTTTTGACATGAGTGATCTAGGATTGATGCACTATTGTCTTGGCATTGAAGTATGGCAAAAGGAAGACGTGGTCATTCTTACACAAAGCAAATATGCACAAGATTTGTTTTATAAGTTCAATATGCAGGATTGTAAGCCTTTGAGTACACCTATGGATGTCAACATGAAGCTTACTGCATATGATGAATTTGAGAAAGTGGATGCTTATTTGTATAGCTGGTGGGTAGTTTGATTTATTTGACACACACACGACCTGATATTTCTTATGCTGTTGGTGTTGTTAGTCAATTTATGCAAGATCCTAGTCAAGCACATTGGAAGTCTGCTAAACGTGTTCTCAGATACATTTGAGAGACATTGAATTTTGGTTTGAAGTATGATCAGCCTGAAGCGCCAATGTTGGTAGGTTATACAGATGCCAATTGGGCAGGTAATATTGATGACAAAAGATCTACCAATGGTCATACATTCAGTTATGGTACAGCTGCAATTTCATGGAACAGCAAAAAGCAACCTACGATAGCCTTATCATCGACGGAAGCTGAATATCGAGCACTCAGCAATGCTACACAAGAAGTGGTATGGTTATGAAGATTGCTTGTGAATTTAGGTCAACCACAGGTGGATGCGACTACTATATCTTACGATAATCAAAGTTGCATTCACCTTGTCAAAAATCCAGTTCTACATGCTCGAACCAAGCACATCGAAATACACTACCATTTTGTTCGAGAGAAAATTCTTGATGGAGCCATTGATCTTGTCTTTTATAAATCTGAAGATCAAATGGCAGATATTTTTACTAAGTCATTAGATAGATGTAAATTTGAGAGGTTTCATACTCTATTAGGAATAGAAGAATGTAATTTTATCATTGAGAGAAAGTGTTAAAAATCAATGATAAATTTCATTGTTACTGTTTACAAGGTAAATTAATTTTGACAACTGTGACCAGCTGTCATTAGCCGTAGGCTAGTCTATTAGTCTACTCGTAGGTTTTCTTTCTCTATTAGGGGTTCAGCATTTATTTGTACATTTCACATTCTGTATGAGTCAGTGTTATAGACTGACAGTGTGTGTTCTTCTTCCGCCTTCTTATGGTGATTGCTCATGGTGAATGCTTGATGTTGCATATCTAATTCTTGACATATGTTGGATAGGAACATATATTTTAAGGAGTGTGAAGATTAGTAAAATTATATCTTCCTATCTCAAGTTTTGGGGCCATGCCTATCTTATTTCCATTGTATATTTTATTGTACATAATGGTATGTAAATTGAGCACATAACCTTCTAGAATAGGTCGAGTTTGAGTTAGGTAGGTTCAATCTTGATGTCATGCAAAAGTTTAGATTATATGCAAAGTCATTCAGAGTGCATGCAAGCAACATGCAATCAGTGTATGCAACATGCAAAGTAGTTTTCATGATCTACACATGTCTAGGCAATTTTGAGACTTGACATGCAATACATGCAATATCCATGCATGCAGTTTTACATGTGGATCCGTGGTAGTTGAGTTAACTAAGGAAAGTGGACTTTCCATGCAAGTTATGAAAACACAGTTTAAACACCCAACCGGATCAATCACCACAGCACAACGTCAAGTGCAACAAGACAAGACAACAAAATTACTCTCATCAAACTGTATATTCAACTAATAAGTAAGTACAAAGATAAGTTGCTTAAAAGGCACTCAAGGGGCTCGTAAAAGAAAGATGACCCGATAACTCTAGAACTAAGCACATGTGGTGCCGTTGAAATAAGAAAGCACTGTATAAGTCGATCATTGCTATTTTAACTCTCTCCCTCAATGATCAACGTCTTTCTTCGTTTTAGAGTTTACTCTATTCATGGAACATACCTCCTTGATAGTATTACAAGTAAAGGCTTTCTACATAACCAGATCTAAGCCAAGTTTGGCTCTAAAAGTCTCAAACTTTTCTTTATTAGGCCAAGGTTAGGTCTACCTTTCACATATCTCAAAATCCTCTTTGCAGTTTTCCAATGGTCCATAGTGGGTGATGACATGAATTGGCTAATCAAACTTACAACATAGCAGGTATCAAGACGTGTAGTCGTAAGATATATCAAACTCCCAACTAGTTGACGAAATAGAGTAGTGTCAATATGTGCACTATAATCAATATGAGATAATTTCTTACCAGCTTCGCAAGGGGTGATGGAAGGTTTGCACTCTGTCATGTGAAATCTCTCCAATATTTTGCCCACATACTTGTTTTGACATAACCTGATATCACTGTCAGTTTGCCATACTTCGACACCCAGGCAATAGTGCATAAGATCTAAATCTGTCATCTCAAACTGCTTGCATAAGTTGGCTTTGATAGAACGAGTGAGGTTCTCATCATTGCCCATGATAATGATATCATCAACATAAAGTACAATCAAGGCAATGTTGTCATCATTTATAAGAACATAAAGATTTGGATCTGAATTTGTTCTTACAAACCCATGAGAAAGAAAGTAATTGTCAATGCATCCATACCGTGCGCGTGGCACTTGCTTAAGGCCATAAAGTGCTTTGTGTAGTTTACATACCTTATGTTCTTGCCCTTTTGCCATGAAGCCTTGCGGTTGGACCATGTAAACTTCTTCCTCTAAGTCACCATTCAAAAATGTGGACTTCACATCCATTTGATGGATCTTCCACCCAAAATGAGATGCTAAGGCAATGATAAGACGTAGCGTAGTCCACTTAGCCACTGGAGCAAATGTCTCTTCATAGTCAATTCCTTTGCTTTGCTCATAACCCTTCACTACTAGGCGTGCCTTATGCTTTGCTATTGTGCCATCCGCATGAAACTTTGTTGTTCTAAACACCCATGTGTTGTCAATGGGCTTCTTTCCAAGTGGTAGATCAACCAACTCCCATGTATCATGCCTGTGGATAGATTCTATTTCCTCTTCCATTGCCCTTTGCCATTCTTTGTGATCTTTTGCCTCATCAAAGGTTGATGGCTCTCGGCACTTCAAAATGTCACTCATTAGGGCATAGTTCACATGATAACGATTGGGAGACTTCCTTTCCCACGTTGATCTTCTCACTTCTCCTTGTGTACTAGATCCTGGTTGATTTAGCTTTGCGTCCTTCATGATCTTTTCATACCATTTTGATATCTTAGATTCAGGTGATACACTACGTGGAGAGTATGTATCCCAAGGAGTGTCTAAGTAATGTCTCTTACCTCCAACTGGTTTCTCCTTTATTGCTCCTATTGGCAAGTACCTCCCCTCTAGGCTCTTGAATAGATGGAGTCCTTTCATATTCGCCCTCTCGGCTCTCATCTTCACGTGCATCATTTTGTGGAGCATCTTTTTCATTTTTTTCCTCCAAAATTGTGGGAAGTCTTTTGATGCTTTCACCACTTGCATGGTCTTCATCTTCATACCTATGCGTTTCATCAAAGATCACATCTTTGCTAATGTGAATTTTGTTCATTACAGGATCAAAACACCTGTATGCCTTCGTCCTCTCATCATAATCGACGAAGATACATTTGATTGCTATGGCATCAAGTTTCTTTCACTCCTCCTTTGGCACATGTACATAGGCCTTACATCCAATGACACGAAACTTGTCAATTTTTGGCTTTATTCTTGTAAATGCTTCTTCGGGAGTCACATTTGGAACCACAACTGTAGGGCTCCTGTTTTGCAAGAACGTTGCCGCACTGCACGCTTCCGACCAAAGTGAATCGGTCAAGCCCATTTGCTTCATCATGGAGCGTGCACTCTCCAAAATAGTCCTTTTTTTCCTTTCAGCTACACCATTACTATGCGGCGTGTGTGAATGTGTGAATTGTCTTTTGATGCCATGTTCTTTGCAAAAGTCCTCAAAATCATCAGATTTATATTCGCCCCCTCTATCAGATGTTAGCACTTTGATGCATGCATCCAGCTAGTTCTCTACCAAAGTCTTGAACTCCTTGAACCGAGTAAAAGCATCAGATTTCTTCTTCAAGAAATAAATCCATGTCCTCCTAGAGTAATCATATATGAAAGTCATAAAATAATATGCTTTCCCCAACAACATGGTCTTCATTGGGCCGCACAGGTTGCTGTGAATGAGTTCCAGCGGTTTCCTAGCTCTTGCAGCTCTGCCTTTCTTGAATGTCTCCCTGTGATGCTTTCCCATGATCATCCTTCACATATTATATGATGATCATCCTACAATGCCGGTAACCCTATTACCATCTTCAGTTTCACCATCAATCTCAAGCTCCCATAGTTCAAATAACCAAGTCTTCTGTGCCACAACTTAGATTGAGATCCTGTTGAGATAGCCAAACCGTATTCTCCTGGTTTTGCAGCATCCAGTTTATAAAGGCCATAATTACTATCTCTATAACCCTTCGCCACCACTTTATGGTCATGGTTCATATCCCTCATAAGGCATCCATCCTTGACAAATTCAACCTTAAGATGTTGATTTGCCATTACACCAACAGAACGCAAACTCTTTTTGAGTCTAGGAACATAAAGCACATTAGGGATGTTCTTAATTTTACCATCAGGAAACTGTACAGGTACATTGCCAATACCCTGTATTTGGCATTCCTCCCCATTGGCTTGAGTGACCTTATCCCCATCATGGATTGGTGAGAATTTCTCAAACCAATCACGTTTTTCGATCATATGCCTTGTGGCGCCTGAATCTATGAACCATTTGGCACCATCATCAACTTGGGATGCCAATGCCGATGAGAAGACACTTGTCTCGTCATCTTCTCCATCATCTTCAACAATGTCAAGATTGAACACAGTAAGGATGGAAGAAAGTGAATCAGTGGGATCTTTCTTCACAAGGATAAAGGAACTAAGAGATCAACTTATGACAATTGGAGAACCAATTAGGGATGTTGAATTGGTACATACCACAATGAGCGGTGTCTCGGAAGGGCTACAGATGTTTGTGAGCGGCATTGCTTCGAGGGAGAGATTACCTACTTGTGAAGACTTCCACAGAATCATGTTGCAAGAAGAGCAGCGTCGCGAAGTGGTGAAGTCAAGGCAAACCCGCAGGAGGATCAAGCCTTTCTTGCTAAAGACAAGCAGAAAGGATGGAAAAGGATTCCTAAGAAATCCAAAGATGATGATGACGAGGGAGAGTCCTGCTTTTGATAAAACATCTTCTAATTGAGAGATAGTTTCCTTTGCTAATGATGCTGGCTTAGTATTCCAAGCAAAAACTATATGAAGATAAATGATCTTTTCTATTAATCTAACGTCTGCATGAAGAGTGCAAACATGCACATTTTTTAAGGGGATAGATAGCACAGGCTTCTAGTTTGGATCTGCATATTCTCTAGTGATTCATGTACTCGTAGTTACATCTTTTGCCATTTTCATGCAGTACAAACAAGAGTGTTTCGATGTAGCACCGTGAGAGACATTAGACATACATTTCAATGTTTTCAAATCACCTGCTAAGTGCCATTCAACATTGAAGTCTCCAACTCCTGGAACATTGAGAAGTCCTCCATCCATATGGTCCTTGATGATCCTAGGATAAGATGTCCTTGAGAATATCCATGATAATATATTATGATTCTCTTTCAGCGCATGTCCAAAGAATTAATCAGACTTAGTTTACAATGTATCAATACTATTCAATGAATGTAATGTAATAATGAGGCTAGTTACCTGAAACTCTGCCAACCACCATATATCATTTTTTGACTGGACATTGAATGTGAAATCTTCTTGATTCTCTATTTGTGATAGAGCACCATTCATGAGAGTTATACTAACCCTCTCCATCTTCTGCCCTTTCACAATTTTTGACTCATCTAACTTAAGTACTATGATTATTTTGTCATTCACCTTTTCGTAGGTTATATCATAGAATGATAGAGAGTGTAAGTGATGGGTACACTTTTGGTATCTTAACAATATTGGAGACTTTTATGCATCGCATACCTTAATCATATTTTAAGCTCCTAAATTTGTCCTTAGACTGTGTAGCCCATAGTTCACCTAAATAGTTTATCATATACTTTCAATTTCAACTTGCATTAGGCTTTCCAAACTCGTAAAATCATCTCAATACATGGTTGTACTTCTACATCATTTTACTAATGAGCTTAGTAAAAGAAGTTGTACAACCTTCTAAAGTCAATCATTTAGTTTGGAAACTTATAGACACACTTGTATGAGCTAATGTGCAATTATTGAAATAATTGAAACATATTGGAACTACATAGTATATTGTTAAATCTATTAATTTTTTTTAGTGTATATCCTTATGTAACCAATTTACATGGAAAATAAAGGGGGCTGGATCTTCACAATGATCAATGTTTTGTGATTGCTCTTGCTTGATTTGTGTAGAATTGCCAATCTAAATCTTGATTTTTGATGTCTAGTTTGCATTCTCATGTTGAATTTCTGAATTTAAGACCAAGAATGGATCTACAATTGCATATCTCAACTTCGTAAATGAGTCTTTTGGCAATGGTTTAGTCTAAATATCAGCATCACATTTGGATGATGATACATGAAGAAGCTTGATCTCCTTGGCTTGCACCTTCTCTCTTACAAAATGGTGTGCAATCTTGATATGCTTAGTTCGAGCATGGAAGATAGGATTGGTGGCAAGTTGTTGTGATGCTTGATTATCACAATAAATGCATGGAATCTCCTTAGTCTTCATCACATGGAGCTCTTCTAAAAGTCTCTTGAGTCATAGGATCTCGTTGGTGGTTGATGTCAATGCCTTGTACTCGGCTTCACATGAGGATGGAAGGATGGTATCTTGCTTTTTTGAAAGCCAAGACATAACTCCTTGTGGTAGCCTAGTCGTTATAGATTTTCACAAAATCAGTGAATTAAGTAGTATAAAAGATTTAATCGTTCCCCAAGAGAGAGAGAAATATCCTCTTTCAGATCGATAAGTGTACAAAGGGTGATGGACAAATTTCCACAAAAATAGTGAATTAAGTAGTATAAAAGGTTTAATCGTTTCCCACAAGGGATAACAATCTCCTCTTTCAGATCGATAAGTGTACAAAGGGTGATGGACAGATGATGAATGTAATATTCAAGACAGAATACTACAATGACAAATTTTGGTTATCCACAGATATTGATTGAATTGGCATCCAGAAACACCAATGATGAAACAATTTGGTCAAGGTCTGAAGGTATAGAAGGGTATCTTCCAGGCTCTTAGGACAACAATAAGCAATTAATCTGTCAGCAACAGACAAAGAGATCCTTCAAACATAATCTATTTGGCTTTCAATTCCTCTTAACAAGCACAAGGAATTAGTTCTTATCACAACAAGCAAACAAAGAAGAACATCAATTAAGTTCTTTATCTGAACACATGGTTCATTCAGAATTAATAGAGGTTATGGTTTAGAGGTAAGCTTAAGGCTTTGGCTAATTCCATGCACACATTAGTTATTGCAACTGAAAGGATTTGATCATTCTTTCTTGGATTCCCTTCCATGCTAAAGGGTCTATTTTGTGTCTCCCCTGGGAAACACAGACTCTCAAGGTCACCTGAGCACTGATTCGCCAAAGAATGGCTTCCTCAGTCTGCTTCTTGTAGATTTGGTTGTCCCATTTTAGCATTTCTGTCGAATTCTAAAGTTGGAGAACAGAATCTTTCAACTGCTTCTGGTTTGTCTCGACATCCTTCAGTTTAGCTTGCAGCACCTTATTAGTGCTTTTTAGGGCTGCACAAGCATGTCGCTCTTCTTGGAGTGATGCCTGCAGGGTTTGGAGTTGTTGTTTGAGCAATGAATTTTCATCCTCAAACTAATTAGATTGGTCCTGCATTGCCTCCAGTGCCTCTAGAGTGGCGTCAAACTTGCCTTGGGCTTTCTCTAGGGTTGTGTCTTTCTTGGTCAATTCAGCTTGAGCTTCCTCAAGCTCCTTGGTCTTCTTGGACAATTCTGTTTGATTAATTGTAGCTCCTCATCCCTCTGGATAAGATCTGCCTGCATTGCGTCTGTATTTACTTCTTCTCAACTTTCGCGAAACCTTTTCCAAATTCACGAAATGCTGGATTGACTCTTGGGTGTCTGCTAGCAATGTCCTGAATGTCTTCATATAAAGCTCTTCGTCCAGGACTGTTGGCTCAATGTCATCATCATCTTCCTACTGGATATCAGGAATCTCTTGGTCTTCTTGTGCTGGCTCTTGCTGGATATCATCCTACATTTGGTCTTGCTCAACAACAATCTATGTTTTTTCCTCTGCCTCTTGGTCTCTTTATGTGCTGGAAAGTGGCTTGTACTGGGATGATGGAGAGGACATCCTTACTGGACTCACATTCTGTTGTGTTGATGATGATGATGCAATCTCAGTAGATGTTGCCTTTGATGTTCTCATTTGAGAGTCGTCCTCGATGGAAGGGGGTAACTCTGGTAGCACGAGTGTAATTCTGATGTCTTCCTGCATAGACAAGATACCAGCATGCATACATAGTATACCAAACTGCAGACCTAGCCTGGAGAATTGTATATCCTTGACTTATTTACAAAATTGCTTAAAAGCAATATGTCTGAAGGCAATATATTCTCTTTTCAGGGCTCTGAGCAGGTATCCCATATTTTTACTAGAAATTGTGTACTCTTGCCCTGGTAAGAAAATGGAAGCAAGAGCGAAACAAATGAAGCTCTTGAGATTGGGGTCTCTAATATAAGAGAGCTTATATCCCTGCTTCTCCAGATAAGCTTCCTCTTGAAAGACTCTACTTCGCGTGATGAAGTCAGGTTTGGTAACAGGGATAGTGCGTCCATAGGCAAGCCTAGCGCACGGCCTAGTGCATGACAGTAAAATCCCTCGGTGATGACAATCTCCTGATTACAGACAATGGTGGAAATATGTCCATCCTCTGTTTCGCTCAAATTCTAAATCAACTCATGACATAAATCTATGAGAATCAGTGATGGATCAAATTGAAGAAGTCCTTTTTGGTACCACAAAGGATTGTATCCGAGCTATGAACATAGATAAATATAAAGAAAAAAGTACCTAATTTAATAGTTTTATGCGTAAAATATGGTCACGAGAAGTCTAAATAGTACTTATTTGGTAGATTTTAAAATAAAACTTAGACACTTAGTAGTGGCTGCAAAAACCGGTAAGACTAGTTTTGGATGGGTTTTGAATAGCCATGATAGCATGCAAAGCAGCAATGGTAGTCGTGAGCGCTTAAATTGCAAGGAAAACAAGAGCTTCATGATCGCAAATGAAATAGAGTGAGAATGAATGAAAAAACAGAGGTGTTTAAAGAGTTCGGCATATTAGTGATGTGTCGGCAGATTAGACCAGTATTTAATAAAAAGATATGCATATTATCTTATTCATCAACTTGCACCTTCTTGTCAAATGTTTTGTTATGCATTTTCTTTCTAAAGATGATGGACAATTTAAGGTGTTTTGATAGGCGCCGAATTTGCGGACGACTGTGAAGGTATACAGGAGTCGAAATGGACGGATCTACTACCTTCAGTATAGCGGCATCTATTCCGAAGGCCTATTCTATTTGCATCTATGCATATCTAAGCCTTACAACAGATCTCAATTATTTTTGTAGACTTAAAGTTGTTCTAGATTTTGTGTAGATCTATGCATCTTTGTACTTTGTGTAAATTTAGCTTTTGTTTTGGACAGATCTAGTTCTTCCAGATTTGTTTTACAAAGTTTAGGTTTGATTGCAAAAATATTTTTGGTAGTTGTTCAAATAAAAATGTCAATATTTCTATTTTGCAGGTTTGTTTGCTAGTTCTCGGCCGGCCGAGCAGTTGAGATGTAGATTTTGCATCCAAACCAACCAAGCATAGATAGGGTCAAAATGGGCATCAAAATGGGAGATTATGTTAGAAACAGTATACCGGCTGCAATTTCGATGACTGTTATGATGAGATCTTGAAATTTTTTTGTGAGCTTGCTAGATCTGTAAATTGTTTGGTAGATCTGTTTAGCTTAGGTGGTTTTTTTAGCAAATTTCTGTAGAATGTTTGTTGTAGAGACTACAGAAGGAATTAGTTATCTTATTTGAATTATGTTATGTCTTTTGCCAATTTATCTCTCAATATGCTTGTTCTTCAGCATTAAAACTCTTTTAAGTGTTTTAGCTCTAGTAAAAATCTACTCATCACAATTGGAGATTGACCACCTCCAATTATGACGAGTAGATCTAGTCTTCCCCTTAAGTAGAACCATTTGGGAGGGGTCGAAATGGTCGTCAGAATGGGCAGATTTGTTAGAAACAGTATACCAGTGGCTATTCTAATAATGGTTTCAATGATATGAACTTGCATCTTTTTGACATTTTTTGTGAATCGGCTAGATTTGTGAATTTTTTAGTAGATATGTTAAGCCTAGAATGTTTGCTGTAGAGACTACACAAGGAATTAGGTACCTTATTTGAATTGTGTTATATCCTTAGCCAATTTATCTCTCAATATGCTTGTCCCTCAACATTCTCTCTTATCAGCTTATAGTTAAAACTCTATTAAGTCAAAGCTAAGTGTTTTACCTCTAGTAAAGATCTACTAATCACAATTGGAGATTGACCTCATCCAATTATGATGAGTAGATCTACTATTCCTCTTGAGTGACAACATCCTAGGAGGTCAAAACAGATGTCTGAATGAGTGGATCTATTAGAAACGGTATACCAGTGGCTATTCCGACGATAGTTGCAACGTTTGTGATCTCTTCCATTTATGAGTAGATCTACTCTTCCTCTTGAGTGAACTAATGTGAACAACATCCTAGGAGGTTACAACAGACATGGGAATGGGGGGATCTATTAGAGGATCTGCTAGATTTGTGGTGTTTTAAGAAGATCTGCTTAATTTAGGTCTTTTTTTGGCAGATCTCAAAATCAAAGTGTTGATGCAACATAAAAGAAAGTTAAGATGCACAAATAAAGACAAACTATTGTGGAAAGAGCTACAAAAACAATAAGCTGTAAAGTTGGAACAATGATTGAATACTCATTGACATTGGATTCAAGTAGTATATAAATGGACTAACAATACCAAATAGCAATATCAACCCGATTGTTATTGCTAAAAAATATTGCTCAACACACATGCAACTAGATGTCATTCTTGTTTTATGACCAATATTCAGTCCAAAATCTCCACTAGTATTAAATTGAGCTACTTCGAGAATTCTCTATAAAGACATAGGAATTTAAGGCTTATGGATCTAGGAAAAGGGGGTATGGGGCTTAGGGTCTAGTGCAAGGATCTTGAATAAGAGGTTAGGGTTTAGGGACTTGTGTTTCTGGTTTAGGACAAATGTTGGACCCTTTCCATGCAATTCTAATGGGTGCAATCAAGAGGGCAAGGAAGGGGCTTGGATCTCCAACCGAGCGAGTTGTTGTGTAGTAGTGGGATTCGATCCAATCGGGAGAGGGTTAAATAGCGGACCTAAACGAGATCTAAGCCTACGAAGGGTGTCAATCTTGGTGTTGGATCTAGAAGTGGAATGGCTTAGATGAGGGGAGAGGTTTTTTACTATCTTCTTGGCTCTTTTTGGGTTTTGGGTTTTCCTTGGATCCTCTTATTGGATCTTGGATTTTTGGGTTATCTATGCCACTAGATCTTTTCCTCTTGAGGCTTATCTTCTCAAGGGAGGGGAGCAATGGAAGGAAATCCTATCTAATGGATCTTAATGATCACTCCAAATAGATTTCTAGCACCTATTTTACTATTGGGTGATTTTATGGATTAGAAGGATGAAATCTTGAGCTAATGATAATTCAAATATGTGATAGCATGATTAAATAACAACATTCAAGCATTCATACATCCACAATCAATCATACAAGTGCAAAAAAGGAGGGCTTCACAATGTAAGAAAAATGGAGGAGGCTTCTCTTATCTCTCTCTCTCTCTATTCTTAACAATGAAAAGTGAATCCAAAATGGTGCATCCCTATTAATAGACAAAGCTAGGGTTAGGGTTTTTGATTCAAAAAACATGTGCCATAAGAACTTGACTATTTAAAAAGTTATGAACCAAATTGCATTTTTAACTACTTTGGGTTCTTTCTTATATTTGGCCCATTGGAGTATATATTTATTTCTATTTCTTGCGCCATTGGCTTACAAGTACAGTGCACCTTCTAAGTCACCAATAGTGCACTCACCGAGGGAATCTTCTGACACTTCCCCAGCATGGTATCAAAACTTAGGTTACTATTCTCTAACTGTTTAGAGCTTTAATGTCAAAATTCAGCTGATTTCTTAAGCGGTTTTATGTTAGAGCTATTTCTATAGCCTGATAAACTTCCCAAAGGACCTGATCCTACTAGCCGATAGGATAACTATTTTCTTGTTCTGTAATTTTGCACTAGATTTTCATACTCAAGTCACTGATAGTTACTACTATCATCTAGACTAATCTTCCACATGGATTCCAAGGGAATGCTAGTCCTATCATGGACAAGCTTGATGGAGCCACTTACCATTTTTGGAAATTTAAGATGAGAATTATGCTAATGGCTAAGGAATTGTATGACATTGTTACAGGTGAAGAGGCAAGACCCGAAGTTGACGACACAACAATCTCCCGATGGAAGCTGAAGGATGGCAAAGCATTTGCGCTGATCATCCTCAACATCTCAGCCATGCAAATCGGCCATGTGTCTGAAGCTCAGACATCCAAGGAAGTCTGGGACATCTTGGGCACATTATATGACATGCAAGATATAGCTTCCAAGCTACATATTGGGAAGAAATTTTACTCCCTCAAGATGGCAAATGGTGATTCCCTTCAGAATCACATCAACTAGTTCAAGAACCTAGCGTACACCGAAAACGTCAATTTTGGCAAGTGCAAATGCATGCTTGTTGTGATTTGAAAGCACTTCATTGTTGTTTGATAACATTTGTTCACTCACTTTGATCGGAACATGGACGTCCACGACTCCTCAGTTTTTGATCAGACGATGGTTGTCTTTGATGCTTGAGGAACTTCCGCTATCATACTGCTCTTTCGATTTATTTCAAAACTAAACTTCGAACTAAATACATTTTTTAATAATACCACACACAAACCATTTCTAATCTCTTCGGTGGATTGTACTCATTTTGTATTTTTGTGAGTATAAAGTAAATGTTTAAGATTCTGTTGGGCATTAGAACACTTAAGTTGTGATTATATTTAGCATGAACTTTCTATTAGACTATTTTTACATTTAGCAACTGATTGTAACAGGAGAGCTATTCCGCATATATTCATGCTCTCTTCTCCGTTCGCGTTCTCTATTCCCTCTTGATTCATCAGTTGGTTATACTCTCGTTTAGACTCCTCCCCAACATTCTCATCTTCAGACCCCTCCTCGACCTTCTCGCCTCCAGACTGCTCCCCAAACTTCTCTTGTTGCAGGCACTTCTCCCGTTCACCCACTTCTCCTTGGCTCGAAGCCACTCCTATTGACAATCCCTTTTCCACCTCTCCATCACCTGACATCTTGCCATCTTACGACATAGATGTGGAGCATAATTGAGGATGATCGAGGTGGTCATGTCATCAATCGCATGAGGCAACTCATGCATGTGGTCTTCAACAAGGACATTTTCAAGGACTGGTGCATGTCGGAAATAGGATGGAAGAGTGTATAGTGGAAACAAAAACTTTTCCTACTTCCAATGCATGACTATGCCTATCAATATTGAACAAAACTGTAGTGATGGAAATCACGTTCAATCTTTAGCAACTAACATTGAAACCACTAGATACTAAGTGATTGCATAGCCAAACATAAAGTACTGAATTCTCAGACAATTTCTATCAGTTACAAAACATTACATAGATGCATGCATTCCGACACATATTGAACGCAATAAGAAGATAGTATTGATTCAGAAAAACAAGATCAGATGCTAATGGGCGCAAAACAATAGCGGATAAAAATCGTGCACTCTAAGCCATCTCTGAGTAACTGAGAATAAGTCTGATAATAAGCGACTCTGCTGATAAGCAGTAGCGCAATAACAACTCTAAAATAATCTCTAAAAGACTGAGCTAGAATGCTCAAGAGAGTTCAAGCTTGAAAGCTTGATAGAGATCTATCTACAATACTTTCTGGTCATGAATGATCTGCTTGATAAGAGCGCAAGGAGCGTTGTGTAATAACACTCAGCTCCTTCACAATTCACGATTGATCTGATTGATCTCAGAATGCACAATTGAAATGTATGAACAACTGATTTATACTAAGTATTTAGGTCATCATTGGCTGGAGTTCGCTGGCATTCATCCAGTTCCTTCTTAGAATTTGATTGGTGATAAGCGGCGACAATTGGCCATAAACAGTCTGTCTGCATAAATGAACATAAACTGTCACTCTGTATAAATGAACATAAACTGCCATAGGCGACAATGTCACAAAAAGACGACAATGTTGGCTATTGAAAAAATACGATAGTGTCGCAAAATCTCATTTTCTTAATATTGGGGTAGCCCCACACTTTGCCAAAGTCATTTTCTTAACATTTGAGGCACTTTGAAAGCGAAAAATGTGACTCTACATTTTTGCTCGTAATTTCTGACAGGTGAAAAATGCAATAGTGTCGCAAAAAGACGAAAGTGTCGGCTTTTGTGAGAAACTTGATTGTAGCAAAAAGGCAACAATGTCGGGATTTGTAGAGAGAAAAAAATTCCTAGCACTATTGTCAAACTCCATGTATTTCTGCAAATTGTGTAAAAATACTTGTAGATCTACAGACTGTAAAAACATGGGAAAATCCGCAAGACTGGATAAACAAATGGACGAAGATTAAAACTGATTAGTCGATTAGTAGGAAGGAGAATAATCCAACACTCCCCCTTAATTTGAATCTCTGAATGTCTTGATCTTCAAACTTAGTTCTACACAGAACCTTTTCTGTGCTTCCAAGCTTAATGCTTTGGTAAAAATGTCCGTTGTCATATCTTGCATTCTACAGTACTACAAGTTAATTTCTTTTTTGAGAAATCTGCTTTTGACAAAGCGATACTTGACTTCAATGTGCTTACTCCTGGAATGAAACCTAGGGTTGGCTGATAAAGCAATGGCACTTTGATTAAAACAAAATAATGTCGTCAGAGCATATTGATTCAGACCGATATCTGAGAGTAAGTTCCTCGACCAAATTGCTTCCTTTGTATCTTGAGAGGCTGCGATATACTCTGATTCAGTGGAAGATAGAGCTATTGAAGATTGCTTGCGACTGTTCTAGGAAATTGGACCGTTGTTGAGAAAGAATGTAAATCTGAAAGTGGATTTATGAGTGTCTACATCTCCTGCCCAACTTGCGTCTGTGTAACCATTGAGTAGATTGAGTTTGTAGTTGCCGATTGCTCCATAACAAATGCAAAAGTCCATAGTATCTTGAAGATATCTCATGACTCTGATAAGAGCCTTCCAATGTGTTACACTAGGGTTGGCCATAAACTGACTGAGAGAGCTGACTGCAAAAGCCATGACTGGCCTGGTACAGATCATGGCATGCATAAGAGATCCTATAATAGAATCGTGAGGATACTCATGCATCTGCGGCTTCTCTTGAATTGTTTGAGAACATTGGACCTTTGACAATTTGAGACCTTGATGGTTCCATTGGTGAGAGAGCTAACTTGCAATTAATCAGATTATATCTGACTAACATGTTGTAGATGTACCTCTGTTTAGTAATGTAGACCAACTTCTGTTTTCTGTCTCTGTGGATTTGAATACCAAGGAAGAAATAAGCTTCACCCAGATTGGTCATCTGGTTCTAGATAAGAGATGAATACTCTTTATCCATAGCTTCTTTTGAGAGATCTGAACTAGGTTGACTGACTGCTTCTTCGATAGATGTTGGTTCCTGAACAAGGTAGGCTGCAGACTCGTCGATATAAATGTGAGGTGGTCTGCTAGTTCTTGAAGATCTTCTGGGTAATAGAGGTTGATTATTTCCATCATACTATAGTTGCTGAATTGCAACATCATCATCTTTTGATTCGTTGCTGACAGATTCTTCGTTGAGAGTAGATGAGCTTGGAACTTCAAGGGGAATAGTCGACTAAGAAACTGGAAAGGTCGGCTGGATGAGATGTGTCTTTTCCTTTGAGGTCTTGAAACTGATCTTCAATGAAGATGACATCCCGGCTGGTGAATATCTTTGACTTGATAGGATCGAACAACTTGTAGGCTTGATCTGAAGTAGTGTAGCTGATGAAAATACATTTGATACTGTGGAAGTCAAGCTTCTTCCTGAGATCACGAGGAATCTGCGCAAAATCAGTACATCCAAAAACTCGTAAGTTTGATAAAAAAGATTTGGTACCTGTCCAAACTTTGAATGGTGTTTTCTCTGAGAGACCTTTAGTAGGACATCTATTCTGAATATAATTTGTTGTTGAAACAGCTTCCGCCCAGAAGGACTTTGGAAGTGATGCATGTGATAACATGCACTTTGCCGATTCGACTAAGGTTTTGTTCTTTCTCTTAGCAAGACCATTTGATTGAGGCGAATAGGAGGTAATGTATTGTAGCTCAATGCCGTTGTTAAGGTAGTACTCCTTGAATTCGGTGGAGATGTATTCTCACCCATTATTTGACCTCAGTGCTTTGATTCTTTTGCCAGTTTGATTCTCAACATGCTCTTTGAATTGTCTAAGCTTGATGAAAGCCTCTGATTTTTACTTAATGAAATAAATAGCTGTTGTGAAAATTGTCAACATTTCCTAGCTAGTTTGAGGCCTAAATTGGCAATTTTTGTACATAGTTTTGGATCTAACCTTTCACACGTGTGAAAGAGACCTAGATACTTTTATTCTAGTATATATTTCATGTTGAAGAAGTCTCAAACTTTGGGACCTTCTAAATGACACTAAAATCATGTTATTTGGACATATAGGCCAAAATTGGCTATTTTAGGTTACTGGTGTCCTAAAATTGGGTCCTAAGTTCTAGAGAGAGGAGAGAGAGTCATCTCTCTCACCTATATTAGGCTGAAATTCGTGGAGAACAGGTTGGAGAAACCTTTTGTATGCTTCATTGAGATCAATAGATCATTGTCATTGTTTCTTCCTCCATTGAGAGCATTATTGTGTGTATTGTCTTCAAGCTATTGTGTATGATCTTAGGTGCTTTCCAAAAGTGGTAGGCTGATGTATTATGGACTGTATAATGCTATTTTGGGCCGCACTTGATGTTTATGGAAGTTTTCATTTGTGGTAAATGCTTTTTGATCAAGTTCTTTGCATTCTAGGTAGCATAGAATGTGTTGCCAATTCCTAGCTTATGTAGTTTGGAGTGCAAGCATTCAAGCCAATGATCTTAGGATCTGTATTTTTCACATGGTATCAGAGCTGGTTGGCTTCTATTTACAGTAAGTATTCCATTTTTGGTGATATTTGGATGTTTGATCAAGTTCTAGCATGATTTTGCATTGCTTTGTTGATCAAATCTTACTAACCTTTGTTTTGTGAGTTGAACTTGTGGATCAAAAGCATATTTCAGGTCTATTGAAGATCAGAGGCTGAAAAGAAACTATTTTGGATCAGATCATAACACCTAATCATTTGTGATTGTGAGGCTTGTGCATATTCAATACTAACAATGTTCTTTTCAATCCTATTGTTGACAATCTCCATTCTTGGATGAACACTCTCCTTAAGTGGATGAAACTTCTCCTTAAGTGGATGACAAATGCTCTTTTGAGTGAGTTGTAATTCTCCTAAAGGCTGAGCAAAGCTCCCATTTGGATGAAAGATCCCCTTTTTTGGGTGAACATATTGTAAGCTCCATTGTGAAGAGCATATTGTAAAGATTGTCATCAATTTTGGCATAATTTTTGGTGTACTTTGTTGAGCATGTAAGTAACTCTCCTTATGTAATTTGATTGGAGCATTTGCTGGAAGGTGTTAACCATTATGCAAGTGTGTTTTCAGGTTCTTAACAGGTTGAGGAACATTCTCATGTGAAGTGATCTTAGATCTACATCTAAACACCAAGATTTGACAAGATAGTGAAGCTAGTCTTGTGATTCACTAAGTGTGCTCATTCATTCACCTCTAAATCTTGTATTTATCACTTGTTGGAGTTTATAAACTTTTAGAAGTGTGGTTTACATGTGGTTTTACAGGTTGAATCAATATCTTAGTGTGTTGATCATATGTTGATCAAGTTTGTTCATTACTAGGTAATCTTGGCATCCTAGTTGGGTATTTTCTAAGAATGCAAGTAACTCTTCACACCATAACTTGATTTGGTCACTTGCTGGAAAGTTTGAGAGCTTAAGCAAGAGTGTGTTCAGGTTGGTTTGATTTTGTAATCCATTCTTAGTGTGTGCAAAGTGTTGCATGTGTTTCAATCTTCCTTTCTATGCTTGGAAACCATCTAGGTTCAAGATAGAAGTGTTTTAGGGTCCTAAATCTTCATAGATCTCTTTATCTATCATTTGTTGAGAGAAAAGTGAGTGCTAAGTGCTTTAGGACAGAACCTAAAAGTTGAAGAAACATTAGAATCATGGCTTCCAATGGTGGGATCATGCTAGAGTCTAGTGAAAGGTTGAGTTCATCAAACTACTCTACTTGGAAAGTGAGGATGGAGTCCTTACTTGAGTTGAATGAACTCATGGACATAGTTGCAGAAATTGAAGAGAGACCTCTCACACTTCAAGAGCAACAAAGGTTTGATAAGAAGGCCAAAAGGGCTCTTCATATCATTAAAATGAATGTTACAAATGAACTTCTCAAGGAAGTTGGAAAGTGTCAAAGTGCAAGTGAGGCATGGAATGCCTTAAAGAAGCTCTTTGAATCAAAGTCCACATCTAGGGTATTGACCCTAAGGAGACAAATATTTTCTAGTAGGCAAAGAGAGGGTGAAAGTGCTCATGCATTTATCTTGAGAGTTAAGTCCCTAAGTGATGATTTAGCATGCATTGATGAGAACATAAAAGATGGTGAAATAGTCCAAGTTATGTTGAACGGTTTGCTAAATGAACATGCTAACCGTGTACAAAGTTTTGCCATTCAAAGAGTCTTGCCAAGTGTGGTTGACTTGCAAGAAATCTTATTGGCTGAAGAACATAGGTTGCAATCAAAGCTTGATGGTGCATCCTTGCAAGGTGGAGGTGAAGAGGCTTTCTTCACAAAAGGCAAATTCAAGGGCAAAGGTAAAGGCAAAGGGAAATGGTCCAAAGGTGGTAACTTTGATCATGATGATCACTCTTCCTCTTCCTCTTCTACTAAGAACAATAAGTCAAAGTTTAAGTGCTTTTATTGTGGGATAAAAGGTCATTTTGCAAATGAATGTTATAAGAAGAAAAGAGAGCAAGGAGAGAGGCAAGGAAATCTTACAATAGATGAGGAAGAACATAACACATGTGAACCACTTGTTATGACTTCAAGTTTGTTAGCCAACATAGATGATAATGATCCTTGGTGGATTGATAGTGGAGCCTCATCTCACATGACAAGACATAAGGAATACTTTACATCCTTATTGTCTTATGAGGGAGAAGGTAACATCATCTACACTGCAAATGATGGTCAATGTGACATCAAAGGCATAGGCACTATTCCTATTTCCCTTTCAACAAATAGGAAAGCAAATCTTGAAAATGTTTTGTACATTCCTTCAATCACTAAGAATTTGCTTAGTGTAAGTCAAATGATTGACAAAGGACTTGATGTGGAGTTCATTGGAGATGCATGTTTGATAAGTAAATGTGGATCCTTGATTGCTCAAGGTAGGAGGCATGGTAAACTTTTCAAGCTTGATGCATGTGTGATCTCTAATCATGAAGGATGTATGGTTAGGGAGCAATTGACAAACCAAGAAGTTTGGCACAAGAGGTTGGGCCATCCCAACTTCAAATCTTTGGAGGTAATGGCAAAGAAAGAGCTTGTTCTTGGTCTCCCTAAAAGTCTTGTTGCAAACAATAGTATTTGTGAACATTGTGCCTTGTCCAAATCTCATAGACTTGCTTATTCTAGATCTACTTCTAGATCTAAAGAAGCTTTTCAACTTGTGCATTCTGATATTCATTCTTCTAGTACAACTAGCAATGGTGGGGCAAAGATGTATGCAACTTTCATTGATGACTTTAGTAGGTATACTTGGATCTATCTTCTTAAAAGTAAGGATGAAGTGTTTGCTGCATTTGTCAAGTTCAAGAATGAAATGGAAAACCAATTCAATACAAAGATCAAATGCTTAAGATCTGATAATGGAGGGGAATACACCTCAAATAGGTTCAAAGACTTTTGTATAGCACATGGGATTAAGAGGGAGATGTCTAGTCCTAGGACTCCACAACAGAATGGAGTGGCCGAGAGGAAGAATAGAACCCTTTGTGAATGTGCCAAGGCAATGAGACTACATGCTAATCTTGCTAAGTCTTTTTGGGGGGAAGCTTTAGCATGTGCTAACTATCTATGTAATAGATGGACAAGTGCTTCCTTGGATGGTAAAACTCCTCATGAGGTTCTTTATGGTAGAAGGCCGAGTGTCAAGCATTGTAGGATCTTTGGATGTACATGTTTTGTCAATATCACACTTGATGATAGAACTAAAGAAGATCCTTCATCAAAGAAGGGTGTGTTTGTTGGCTATAGTGAAGTAAGCAAGGCTTACAAAGTGTACATTCCTTCTACAAAGAAAGTTGTCATAAGTAGGGATGTCATCTTTCATGAAGAGAATGTTTCCAATGTTGTTGATGTTGATGTTGATGTGCCTACTAATCATCATGATGTGCAAGATGTCTTGGATGAAGATGGAGATGCCACTCCAAAGCAAACTTCAAGGAAGACTCAAAGGCAAAGGGCTAAGCCATCAAGGCTAACCTATGATGAAAAAGGAAAGCAAGTGGTGGACAACTCTAACTTTGCTTTTCTTACCTCTTTTGATGAACCAACTTGTGTAGGTGAAGCAATTCAAAAGAAGGAATGGATCCAAGCCATGGATCATGAGCATCAAGCACTCATCAAAAGCAACACATGGAGGTTGGTAAAGCTTCCAAAGGACAAGAAGGCAATTGGTTGTAAGTGGATCTTCAAGATCAAGACAAATCAAGATGGATCAATCAACAAGTACAAGGCAAGGTTGGTGGCAAAGGGGTATGCTCAAGAATATGGTATTGACTATGATGAGACCTTTGCACCCGTGGCAAAGATGGTAACTATTCGAATCCTAATCTCTCTTGCAACTCTTTATGATTGGGATATGTGGCAAATGGATGTTACTAATGCCTTCTTGAATGGTGATCTTGAAGAAGATATTTACATGGAGCAACTCAAGTGGCAATTTCTTCAAGGCAAGGAAGATCTCGTTGAGGTTTGGTTTGAGCTCAAATGGGCTGGTTTTATTAGGTTTGATACTCAACTTCATCTACTCTACTTCATGTTGGATAGAAGTGTAGAAATCTATCTTTTGGTTTATGATGGTGACATTGTTTTCACTAACTATAGTGAAAGGTTGAAATCAAGCAATGATGAGATCTTGTGGGATGTTAATCATGTGTTTGAGAGGGAGTATCTTCAGAGGTTCAGATCTGAAGATGTTTATAAATGCAAAGTCCTTGATGTTTTATTGGAAGATCAAGATGTTGATCTTGAATTGCTTCATCAACACCAAGAGGCAAGTAGCAATTGGAAGCTAGTCAAAAGCATGAAAGGGGAGCCACATGGGCAAAGCATCTTGGATCTGTTTTTACAGGTCCTTGAAGGTTCAAGTAAGGTTCTTGGAGCAGCAAGGAAGTGTCCTTTTACTCTACCTTACTTGTTTAATCTCATGTATGAACATTGTCATGTCAATGTGTTGGAATTGTCAAAATTCAATGAAACTAGTTCCACAGTTTTGCATCTTTTGGATCTTGGAGATGGAATAGTTATCATTGCTGGTTTTTATGATCAAGTACATGCATTCATTCAAATCTCAAAAGATATGGAAGTGGTCAATATGTTTACTTTTGAGCAAAGTTCAAGATCTAGCATCCTAGTGTTGGCAAATTGGCAAATTGTTGACAATGTAGGATCAAGCGTTATATGCAAATCTTGTGGAGATACTTCAAGTATTTCAAGTTCAGGTTTTGCTCATTCAAATGGAACAGAGAACACATCATTTTGGCATTCATTCACTCAAGGGCTTTCGTGGATTGGAGATCTACAAAGGCAAGGTGGTGATGGAGGTTCATTCATGGAGATACATGGTGCATTCACTATGGGCATAGTGGAATGTGGACGAGGCATGCAAACACCTGTTGGTTACTTTCACTTACAACTTGTTTGCTGCTGTTTTACAGAGAACTCAAAGGTGGATACATGGAGTAATCCTTTCATTGTTATTCTATGTTCTTTTACATGTATCTTGTTCACCATTCTATGTAAAATTGATGTAAGAAATAGTGAAGCATCCTATATGGGCACTATTATCTATATCAATTATGTTGTACTTCATATTGTACATATTAGAACACTTGAAAAGAGATCTATCATCATGATGGAGATCATTCTTAGGTTGGAGCAAAGTAGTGTTGTAAAACTAGCAAGTTAAGTTGAAGAGGGAGTGTGAAAATTGTCAACATTTCCTAGCTAGTTTGAGGCCTAAATTGGCAATTTTTGTACATAGTTTTGGATCTAACCTTTCACACGTGTGAAAGAGACCTAGATACTTTTATTCTAGTATATATTTCATGTTGAAGAAGTCTCAAACTTTGGGACCTTCTAAATGACACTAAAATCATGTTATTTGGACATATAGGCCAAAATTGGCTATTTTAGGTTACTGGTGTCCTAAAATTGGGTCCTAAGTTCTAGAGAGAGGAGAGAGAGTCATCTCTCTCACCTATATTAGGCTGAAATTCGTGGAGAACAGGTTGGAGAAACCTTTTGTATGCTTCATTGAGATCAATAGATCATTGTCATTGTTTCTTCCTCCATTGAGAGCATTATTGTGTGTATTGTCTTCAAGCTATTGTGTATGATCTTAGGTGCTTTCCAAAAGTGGTAGGCTGATGTATTATGGACTGTATAATGCTATTTTGGGCCGCACTTGATGTTTATGGAAGTTTTCATTTGTGGTAAATGCTTTTTGATCAAGTTCTTTGCATTCTAGGTAGCATAGAATGTGTTGCCAATTCCTAGCTTATGTAGTTTGGAGTGCAAGCATTCAAGCCAATGATCTTGGAGTTTAGATCCACTTAGGATCTGTATTTTTCACAGCTGTTCTGTAATGAAATAATTTTCATCTAGCAATGAAGGAGTTTGCATAGATCCACAAATATCCGAATGAACAACATCTAATAGATCTTTTGCTGCATGCCTATGGTTTGATCTAAAAGAAATCCTAGCCTGATTTACAAAGATGCAGCTATGACAGATAGGGAGATCGACTTTACCAAAAGGATAGTCGAGATCAAGAACCATGAATTGTCTGGACATGTTCAAAACATATGCATAATTCAAGTGTCCTAAGCGATGATGCCATAGTAATGCTTTATTGACTAGAACAGAGGTTTTCAAGGCTTGACTAGATTCATAATAACAATACGCCAATCTATATAAGTATTCCTGTCTCTTGTTGAGTGCAAGGATCTTGTTACTCCTATGAATAATTTTGCAATGATCAGATTCAAATTCTACCTTGTGACCTAAATCTATAATTCTACTTACTGATAACAGATTTGTAGAGAGCTTAGGAACATATAAAACGTTTATCAGTAGTTTGAATTGATCATGCTAGAATCACAATCTTACAGTACCTTCACCTTCAATAGTGTGAGTGCTATTGTCACCAAGATGAACAAATTTCTTCATGCTGTAAGGCATATAGGAGTTGAAGATCTCACATTGATTGGTCATGTGTTGAGTAGCTCCAGAATCAAGAAACCAAGAATCATCCAAAACTGCACTTTGGTCTTTGACCATAAATGCGCCTTCATTCACTTCAACCTGGGGAGATGATGTAACTATATTTGCTTGTTGATCAGGTTGCTTGGCTGCGTAATTCGCTTTGAGAATTCGACAATCCTGGATCTCATGGTTATTGCGCTTGCAATGCCTACAAAATATCTTCTTCTTCGATTGTGGATTTGTCTTCTTAGAGTCAACACTCTAGATGTAGACTTGGATTTATAAAGCTTCTTTAATGAATCCCAAGCCTCCTTTGATGAAGTACACTTACCAACTTCTTTGAGAAGTTTATTGGTAACATTCATCTTTATCATGTGTAGAGTTCTTTAGATCTCTTGTCATACCTCACTTGATCTTGAGGTGCTTAAGGCCTCTCCTACACACCTGCAACAATCTCCATCAACTCATTCATCTCCAATAAGCCTCTCCATCCTCACCTTCCAAGTAGAATAGTTGATTGAGGTAAGCCTATCGTTTCTCTCCAACATAAAGCCTCCACTTGTAGCCATGTTGAAATGACCTGATCTTCTCCTTTCAACCTATTCCAATGCTCAAAGCACTCTTTTGAATGACAACAAATGTATTAAAAAAGAAATCGCCAAAATATGGAAACTCTCAATTCTCTTCTAGCACTACTACTAGCAAATCAACACATAGAATGAAGAAATCTTGATCAACCTATGATCCACATAGAATCTAATGAATCTTGCCACTTTCTAAGATTGAAACACACTCTATTAAAGTTCAAAAACTTCAAAAATTGGAGATCCAATCAAAATTAGGGCTTTGACAAAATCACAAAAAATTGAATCTTCCAAATTCTACACGCAATTGCAGAAATCTTGATATAAAGTCTTGTAGACTCTAATGAAGCTTTTCTAATGCAATTAAAATCACCCAATTCTAGTTACACACGTGTGAAATCGGCCTACTTCATAAACCTAAATTGAGTTTTGATCTACAAAACATCAATCATACACTGCAAAATTCTTGATTTTTTAGTACAAACTATTCTAGCATGCTCTAGAGATTGAAGCTCCTCCAAATCTTTGCTAAATGTGGTTGTACCTTCCATAACCTGCACCAAAGCTATGATACCATGTGAAGAATTTCAAATCATTTAATATCCAAAATCATCTATTGATCTTTGGCTATGAAGACAACACTATTTACACCATTTGCAATGTAGAAAATCAACATCTAAAGAGATGTAAACTCAACAAGATACTGATCAAACATCAAACATATGACAAAATGAAGCTGCTTTCCATCCAAAAATAGCAAAATATGAGCATTCTACACACAAGATTGCAAGATATCATCAAGATAGTGCATCAATGGATGGATGAACCCAAAAGAACTCATGTATAAGCATGAAATGAGAGAGAGAGAGAGAGAGAGAGAGAGAGAGAGAGAGAGAGAGGGAGAGGGAGAGGGAGAGGGAGAGGGAGAGGGAGAGGGAGAGGGAGGGAGAGGGAGAGGGAGAGGGAGAGGGAGAGGGAGAGGGAGAGGGAGAGGGAGAGGGAGAGAGAGAGAGAGAGAGAGAGAGAGAGAGAGAGAGAGAGAGAGAGAGAGAGAGAGAGAGAGAGAGAGAGAGAGAGAGAGAGAGAGAGAGAGAGAGAGAGAGAGAGAGAGAGAGAGAGAGAGAGAGAGAGAGAGAGAGAGAGAGAGAGAGAGAGAGAGAGAGAGAGAGAGAGAGAGAGAGAGAGAGAATCTTTTCTTCCCATGAGTTTACACTATATATAGTAGTTCCATGTCTCATTAATGATATGGATTTCCCTCCATAACAAAAAGCCTACTATTAATGTGGACTAGATTCAATTAACCAAGTATTTAAACTTGCAGCTTCCAAACTTGACCTCCTACACTCTTTCATCTTGTCCTAGGTGAAGAGGATGAACCTCTAGCTGAACAAAATTGGTGAAGTACAAGAAGAAGCCTAGACTAGTATTACATTGTATGAAAATGAATGTTAGTAATGATCTTCTCAAGGAAGTTGCCTCTTGCACATCAACCAATGAAGCTTGGGATTCATTAAAGGCAATATATGAATCCAACAACACTTCAAGAGTGCTTATGCTAAGCAACCAAGTTTTGCAAAGCATGAGGAGAAGTAATGAAAGTGCACAAGAATATGTGCTTAAGTTTTGCATAATTTCATAGCTTCTTTGTCACACTTATGGCTGTCAAGTAGTATATTTGCAGCCTTCTTGCATGGATCTGTTTATAGCTTTGTCTAGTTTTGATCTTTTTTCTATTGAATTAACCCAACCATAGACTTTATTTCACTAATTTGTCTTGTCATGCTTTTGCTACTCGGATCTCATTAATATTCTCAAAGATTACTACTAAGTAGTGCTCTTAGTATCATGCCTTTGGAAGGCATGGATGGTAAATAAATCTTGCATTGTCAAGGTACAATAATGTATGTAGCCTTGTGGACAATGAGGAGAGAGAGCCAAAAAAAAACATTTCATATAAGTGAAATATAGATATAAGCCATATCACATGAAGATTTATTTGTTCACTAACTTTGCGAATTGCCAAGATGTGGCCAAGATTCCCATTTATAAACCTATCCCACTACTAGTTTGTTTACATTTTATTTACCCAATAGTAAAAGTACTTCTAAATTAACACACAGAATCTCAACATGGTCCCTTTTCATTGTTAAGGCCATGTGATATCTTGATTATAATATGTTCTCTTTTTTCTAAGTTGATGAGTCCTAAATCTTTAAAAATGTTTTAAAAAAATGTGCATTTAAGAATCTTGAATAGATCTACCACGACCTACATGCATGAGGGTTTGCACACTACCAATCCACTTGATCAACTCAGATTTTAGGGAGCTGTCAAACTTAGATTTGGATCTTGGCAAGAGCTCTTGAACACAAAAAAGTAATCATCCATCAAAGACAAGCCATATCCATGCACATCCATGAGAAAACTAAGTGTTACTCGAGTGAGAAAAAATATCCTACTCTCAGGTAGAGAGAGAAAAAAATGAGCCCTCGGGTAGAGAGAGAATACAACAAGAGATTTGACACCAAAATCATTCTATCTCTCAAAAGCGTTCTAAGTACAATGAGAGCTCACATCCATATAGTGGTAGCTTGAGTTCCTACTCAATGAAGCATGTGTAGGTCTACCTCTAAACATGATTGGATCCATGATTTGCACCTCTCAATTTGATTGGGACTCAAAAGTCAATGTGATGAGGATTTGAGCTATGGTGCACCACTTGCAATTTTGCACGTCTACACTTTATGACATGTGTCGACACCTCATAGGACTCGAGAAGGATGTCTATTTGCCTATCCTAACCATGCATTTTTATTTGTACAAGTCATGAGGAGATTGAGGCCCAACTTCATGATGACACTTGGCATGCTTATGCATGACTAGCTTTTGTCTAGTTTCACATAGCTTCAAGAAACAAGCTAATTTGTGACACAAATAATCTAATGCAATTAGGCCTACTATTCACACATGGGAACATGCTCCACACATGTGTGATTGAGTTATGTACATAAAAATGTAAAATGATCAAGCTAGATTTTGCATAATCTTCACACTAAAACCTTTGTTACTTGGAACATATAAGTTTCTATTAGAAATTATTACATACGACTTCACTACTGCAAAATGGAATTTAGAAACACTCATTTGCAATATAAATAACATAGCAACAAATTGAAATAAAACATAAACCGGTTTTTAGAGCTAGCAAAGGATACTTTTTGACAAAAAAATTCTCGAAATATGCATTTTTTGGGGACAATGGTTGAAGTGTTGTTTGGTGACATCCATTATAATGATCATTTGACCTTGTTAACTACAACTTGAGAGGCCTTGTGATAATTTTGCAACACCAAAAATGTTGATCCCTGTAAATTTCTAGAAGTGTCATGCCTAGCGACATTTAATATAGATTTGTTTGAAATGAAAGGCATATTGTATTATGACTAATAATCACAAAGTTATGCACTAGCAATGGCAACTACAAATGCTCTCAATCTAGTGTTTTGAAAAATTAGTGTATTGTCTATGGATGGTGCAACTGCTATGGCTTTAGGCATATGAGCAAATTGTCAAAAGTTATTTAAAGCTCAATCTACAATATTATTGATCATTTTGCCTACAAAACATTTTCAATAGTCAAAGTGGTACATTCCCTTGGCCGCGTGCACTACATTTATTAATAGCTTCAATCATTATCAATCATATTTATTAAAGCAACAATAGTTGTCAAGTGATGAACAAGATGACATCTAGAATATCAATTTTCACTTGTCTTACTTCAATAATAATTGGAAAATTTACACTCTTGTTATTGTAATGATTGACATATGATTCAACTTTCAAGTTGTGATAATATTTATGACAATTTTATGAAACAATTATTTTTCATGAGTATAATGTCATCAAAATATAATATAATATATTTTCCTTGACTTATTAAAAATGTTGAAATTTATCACATAGAATTGCATGACATAATTTTGAGCATTTCAAGTAAGTATGGGGCAATTGATTCTTTCTCCACTTGAAACCTTGAAAAATGTGTTAACTTTTCAAGAATGACAAAATTCAAAATTGTGGAAGTCAACATGATCATGAATGTTCTTGATGGACAATCCACCAACTTATGATATCAAATTTGAGACAAAATCACACAATTCATTGATGCAAACATTACATGAGTGCAAATTAAATATACACAACTCAAATATGCAAGCTCACCATCAGTAAGCACCATGCCATAAAGCCAAAAACACTACACAACGTTACTTCAAATACTTGTGATTGAATGCTGAATTACTTCATTAAGCTTTGAGTTCTTTTTCGGACTTATTCAACAATGTTTTGTTGATTTGCTTCTTTTTAAGACACAACGTTTAAGTTAGGACTTTAGAATTTAGGAGACCTTCACTTCAATTTCACAATTTTGGTATCAGAGCCAAGGTCTACTATTTTTCTTTCTTTGTGAAATTGTTGTGAAGGCCTTGTGTATTCATTCTTGAAACAAATGCCAATACACAAGACTTGTTTGTTTACTTTCGAATAGATTTTCCTTCCGCTCAAATTTCCTTCTTCTTACAAGATCTCTTTAATATTAGAGCACATAGACTCCATTTGGGAGATCCTCAAGAATTGGATCTCCAACTTGCTTTCTATTTTAGAGACAATACTTTGCTAATGCGAGCTTCTATCTTTCTTTTTGGAGAACGGCATTTCTCTGAGTCATAAGTCTATTCATACTTTTTGCCTTGAGTTTGTGTATTTCCGATGAATTCCAAAAACTCCAATCAAAGATGGATAGATCCTCACGAGGCTCTTCAAGCTCCTCTTCATCTATGTCATCATCACCTCATGTTTCCTCCAAGTCGACTTCCTCTACTCGATCTAGGAAAAGGAGGTTTGCTAAGATTGATAGTAAACTTTTCAAGTTTTCTAAGTTCGATGGAGATACTAGCAATGAAGAGAGTTTGCTTGCTTGGATTCGAAATCTTGATACTTTCTTTGAGAAAAGTAGATACTCAAATCATTCCAAGATTCGATTTGCAATAATACATCTAGATAAGTATGCATCACCATGGTGGGCTACTATGAAATCAAATCATGAAGTTGCATCCAGATGGCATAGCTTTAAAAGCAAATTAAAGCCCATTTTTTGCCAAAAGAATATAAGAAAGATACTGTAGTTGCTTGGGACATCTTTAGGCAACAAAATGAGAAAGTAGCTGAGTATATTAAGAGATTTTGGGAGTTGCTATGAAAGTTCATACTTTGCATTCCATTTCCAAGAAAGAACAGAAGAGGAAGTTCTATTCGGGTTTGCATAGAAGTATACAATATGGCTTAGATATGGATTTTAAAACTCTGACCGAGTTTTTGGTCTACCTACACAACTCCAGTGACTTGACCTCACTAGTAACGTATGTAGTTAACTGGAAGTTGGGTAGCTGCAACGCGTGGGGTCCATACTTCAAGATTCTATTTTCTACCATTAACTAACATAACTTCTCATGTAAATGCAAATCGTATTGTTTCTTTCCATCTACTCATAGTGTTCACGTCAAAGAAAAACAGTCTTATCGATCTGAAAATCATGGCAAGAAACTCTGAATATTTTGGATCACAATGAGTGCCAACGTGAATCTAAATTTTTGCAATTCAGAAAATACGGAGTGTGTTGGATCAAATGGAGCGGCAAGGTTATTTCAAACTTTTGCAATTCAAAAATTTGCAATTTCAACACACATCTATTGAAAAAATATTTTGCTCATAACTGCAAAGCTTTGATTTTGCATATAAAGCAAGAAACATGGAGTGTGATGGATCAAAAAGAGTGCCAAGGTCATTTCAATTTTTCCAATTATTAAAATTAAGACGAGTTTTAATAGCTTACAAGATATAGCAGGCTAGTTTTCTACTAGATTAATCTATCGATTATTAAGATGTCTAAATATCATCTCCATATGATCTTCCCACAGAATATGCTCCACTGTTGAGAAAAAATCTGAAAGGATCCACCTTACCAGCTCACCAAAGGACGGAAGACAAGAAACATTGTGATCTATGGGTTGATGGAAGTTTGTATCCAATCGATCCAAGCTCAATGCAACATCCAAATTTTAGATCGGTCACACAATTCATATTGTTTTTGTGTGAAGGACAAATGGTCTATTGGGGTATTGTGAAAGATTGAAAAGTTATGGCATTAGTAATTCAATGAAAAAAATCCATTGTTTGGAAAATATGTTGAATGGTTTGCTTACTGACTACAAAGAAAAAGAAACTCTGTTTGTGAAGATTTGGAGAAGAAACCAAAGGACTGATCACCCTTTGTGTCACACTCCACTATGATTGGGGATGGGCAACCCCTAGAAAAAAGGGTCTAGGAATTGATGAAAATTATGCAAGATAAGATGGACATATACAAAGCCTTTCCCATGTCATGAAAAACACTTGGGGTGAATCCCAATGTTGTAAACCAAGAAAAATACAACTTGACAGTGGCTAACATTAAATATTAAGCTACCTACCTTCCATCCTTATCAATATGTAACTTACCTACTTTGCCACATGGCTTGTAAGCCATAAGACACCTAGGAAAATGCGCCCTCCTACTCCTCCCCTTTTGCTTTAACTAGTTGATAAACACCCTCTCACACCTATACACCTCATCCTCTCACTTTTACTTCTCCTAGAGTCTCCCTTACACCTCTCACACTTATTTTGGACACCTCGGCCACTCCCTCAAGGCTACACATTCCCTATAAAAGGACTAGTTCTCTTCCTTCTCTTTGCCTTTGCCAACTTTGTCAGGCTCTTCTGTCCCTACTTTACCGGGACTTTGGGCGGATTATCCTCTGGAAGAGTTTTTCTCAACCCTTTCAAATACTTCTGAACAGACCCTGCTGCAGCCGGATATAGTGACTCTTCATCCAACCTCGGATGACATTTCCATTGATGGCATTCCTGCCCCCCGCCGTCAAGGGCCCCATGCATCAGCGTCTTCTACTTTCCTGTTGTCAGCTGTTTCGGCCAGGATCTCCAAGAAGCGTCGTGCTTCCGGGAAGTCTAATCCTCAATCTTTTCCTAGGCTCACTGATCTGAAATGGGACATGCGTGCCAAGCTCCTTTCATCCCCAATAGCTGATGCAACTTCTCCTTTGGCAGCCTCTCTCTCTGTTGAGGTTGCCTCTCTGCCCTTGGATGCATGAATATTTACTCCTGGAATGTGAGGGGCCTTAATGATTCGCTCAGATGTTCTTGTTTGGAAGGAGTTTATTGCATCTTATTCTTGCTGCAATATTATCATTGGTCTGCAAGAGACTAAGTTGCAATAGTTCAATCAACACTGCTTGATCAAGAAATTCGCAGCCTCTTTCCATTATGTGGTGTCTCCGGCGCAAGGGATGCGTGGTGGGGTCCTTACCCTTGTCTCTCACAACTGGCAAGTGCTCTCTAGTTTCTTTGATCTAGACGGTGGACTCTTCTCCAGGTCATCAAGCATGGGTTTGCCTTTTCTATCCTTAATCTCTATGCGCCCACCTCCTCTCTTCTTTCCAAGATGATCATCTCATAGTGCTTGGGGATTTCAATATGTACATTGACCCTTCTGATAGCCCTCATTCCATTTCTACTTCTTAATCTCTTGCCTGGTCTGGATTTCAATCTGCTCATTTTTGGACACTAACCACTACCTTCATGATTTCCCGCACCACACTTGGACTAATTGCAGACCTGGTCCTTCTTTTGTATCGGCACATCTTGATCGTTTTTATGTCTCCTCTTCTGCCTCTTGGCTCCGGGTCCTTTTTGTTGAGATGCATAACTTTACTTTCCTTTCCGATCATAGCCCTATTCTGCTTAAGTGTCATTTTCACCCTTTGCTTTCTGTTCCTTTTTTCTCTCCTTACGTAATGAACTCGTCTCTCCTTGCTTCCGACTCCGTCGCTTCCCCTCTGACCCAACTTTTGGACTCTCCTGCTCCTCCTCACCTCAAAATTCGTGACTGTATTGCCTTCCATCGTGAGCAATGCAAGGTTAAGTGCCGCTCTTTGGACTGAGCTAAATTGCTAGCTTCCCCTCTCCTGGTCCGTATTGCTTCTTCTAGTGCCGTGGCTCACAATCTGCTACTTTTCGCCTCTCTTCAGCTCCACTGCCAGGCTATCCTTCGTCGCATTGATGCTCATGTTGTTGCTGGGCTCATGCTTCGCTCTAAAATCTGCTGGCTCAAGCACGGTGGCCTCCCTACTTTCTTCTTCTTCTGCACTCTTCGTTGATGCCATTCTGCTTCCTTTGTACACTCATCATGATGGCTCACTTCTTAATGAGTCTCCTTCTGTGCTCAGGGCCTTCCTCTCTTCCTTTCAATCCCTTTATTCTCCTTCCTTGCCTAATCATCTTCGAATGATTGCATTCTGTGCCGCTGATCGGAATCTCCCTTTGGTTTCTTCTGCCATCCTGGCTGTCCCCTTTTCTCTACAAGAACTTCACTTGGCCCTTCTCTCACTCCCGCTTGATAAGACCCCCGACCCAGATGGAATTATCCCTCAGTTCTTTCTCTCCTTCTAGTCACAGTTGGGACCTCAACTGTTGAACCTTGCCCAACAAGCCCTTTCTGGATCCATTCCTGCTGCTGTTTCTAAGGCCCTTATTAAGCTCATTCCAAAAAAGCCCTCCCCCCTCTTCTTGTCCGACTTTCGTCCCCTTACTATGCTCGTAACCTCTTACAAGATCATTGCTAAGGCCATGACCCTTCGCCTTACTCTTCTTTTACCCTCTCTTTTGTCGCCGGAGCAATTTGGTTTTGTCAAGGGCCGCAATATTATGGACTCCCTCCTAAATGTCTAGTCCTTTGCTGACTCCTTGCTTGGCTCCAATACCCCGTCGCTGATTCTTAGACTTGACCTCGATAAAGCATTTGACCACATTGGTTGGGACTTTATGCTTGCTAGCTGCAAGGGCTTGGGCTTGCCTCCCTCTTTCTCTGCTTTTGTGCACGCTCTTTATTCTTCTGCTTCGTCGACCATTGTCTTCAATGGATGTCGCTCTTCTACTTTCTTTCCTAAGTGTAGTATACATGAAGGCTGTCCTCTTTTCCCCGACCCCTGTCACCCTAAAGCCTTCCCCCTCTTTGCACTCCCTTCTTTCTTCTAGGGGCTCTTTTAAGTTTAAAGGCCCTTTTATTCTTCGTAACTTGGCTTCTTCTTTCCTTGACTTCCGACATATTCTTTCTTGGACCAGCCCTTTGTTGTTGCCATCCAATGGGCCCATTTGGACTTCTTCCCTCTTTCCCCCTGATTATCCTTCTCTCTTTGCTCGCCATCCCCGTCTTTCTCTTTCTCTTGCTCGCAAAGGCCTCCTCTATGTTGACCAAATTTGGCAAGTGTCGTTCCAAGACCTTCTTCGTTCTCAGCCTCTTTCTTTTGCGGAGCACTCCCTCCTTCAATTGGCTTCTGCTTACCATTGGTCTTTCTTTGACCCCTCCCTCTGCCGGTGTTGATGGGTGGCTGCCTATCCTTTCTTCTTCCTCTTTAGACTACCGAGCCATGTTTAGTCGACATTTTCCTTCTCTCTTCCCAGATTTTTTCAATACCTCTTGGTCTCGTTTTGATTCTCCTGCTTTTTGGCGTTCCCGACTCAAAATTGCCTCTTCCCTTCCCCTTGCTAAGCTCCGTTACTTGGCTTACTGCATCCTCACTAATTCCTTGCCTCTTCGTGCTAAATGGCCTTTTCTTTCTGACCGGCTTTGTCCACTTTGCCATCTGGAGGAAGAAACTATTCAGCATCTGTTTTATCATTGTCGTCAGGACCTAACGTTCGTCGCCTCCTTACTAGTTGGTGCATTGTGCCTCCATTTGCGGCTGACATTATTCTGCTGGGGGATCCGCCTGCTATGCATACTTCCGTACTTCCTTTCTGGCATCTTTGCAGGCTTTCTGTTTTGTGGCTGATATGGTTGACAGGTTTTTGACGGCTCTACTTCGCCATTGCTGGCTACTACTTGTCTGCGGCTTGCTATGTATTTTTCCACTGCCGTTTAGTTATGGACTGCCTCCCTGCGTGGTGTGTTGAAGTCCTTTTTTTATCTAAGAACTGCTTCCTTCCTTTTGGAGGTGGATTACTGTGATGGCCTTTGACGCCGTGTACAGCTTTTTGGCTTTTGTACATTTGTGAAAATCTAATAGTATACTTAACCTTTGCAAAAAATAAAATAAAATTCTCTTGCTAAATTTGTGGACAACAATGTTAGGTGATTAAATTTTTATATATTAGATATTTTTTCTATATAAGGGTAAATAGTCAGAATTTATCCAAGTTATTTTGTTATTTATGATCATAATCAATTAAATTTTTGGGCAATAAAATTCCTTATTTTGACTATTGAACATTAAAATTTCTCAACTAAATATAGCCAAATAGTGAAAATTAGCTTAGGCCCTAAATAAATAAAACCCATGTACCAATTCAAATATAATAATCTAAAAGTTGATGGTACATGATCAAAAGAAAGCATTCCACTCTCATGAGAATGTATTTGATTTGGATCAATCAAAGGTGCACGTTCCAAAGGATTATAAATTTTTTTGAATGTTTTCAAGATTTGGTACTTGTAAAGTGCACCATATGTTTAAATTTGGTACTAGTGAAGTGCACCATATGTTTAAAAGTTAACCATACATCGTCAAAAAATGTATGGTGTGACAATATGTAGTCTCGACCCTTCTAGAATTTATCCGTTTCACAAACACGTCTTATAAATCTGGAAATCCCACCCAATGTTCTAAGGTGGGCCCAGGTAAAAGTTTACGTCTCGTAAAGCTTTGGGTTGGGCCAGGGTCACGGCCCAAGACCATCACTCGTCACGTAATCAGCTCGTCACCTCGTGCTTAAGTATCATGAGTTGGGACAGCACAATCCACACGCACTGATACGCACAAGTTTTCCCATCCAAAGATGTTGCAGGGAGTTCTAAAGAGTGATTAGTGACTGATCGCTTCACTTCCCAGCTCTCAGCAGACAGATTATTCTCTCCTAGCTCTGAGTAGAGTTATTCAGAGACTTTCCCAGCTGCCTTCTCCTGATTTCACGGACAGCTCTTCGGCAGGTACTATAGTCATCTCAGGATTTATCACCTCGGTAAACTCAGGTTCTCTTCGTAAATCGATACTTTCTCTGATTTTTGTGCAAAATTATTGAAGCAAGACATGCCTTGCTGTGAACTGTTAAATGAAGGACAGATAACAGGCTATCAGCGTAAATTGTATGCCAGAGAATGAAACAAGTCAAGTTCATCAAGTAATCAGGAGGTCATAATAACAATTTTGTTGGTCTTATTTTGCCCAGCATGCAGTTGTAGTTCTATTCTAATCAGTGGTTGGTACTCTGCATTTTCATTTTAGACAGGTGGTATTGCAAATTATGAAGAGTCCACACTAACAATTTCGTGTAGATACAAATTTCCTCGGCTGAATTGGAGTAGCACAAGCTCTCTCAAGAGGGGACATAACGACGGTCAATGAAGGATCTGTATTTCGTTCAAGGAACCATATCAAATATGCAAATAGCCGAAGCAAAATTAGCTGTTGCAGTTCAAAGTGCAGTTTTAATCGCACCAACCCACGTACAGGAATCGTATATCCACTCGCTATCCAATTTGGATCAACTGAATGCTTTAATTCCATGCTACCTTCCTATGCTTTACTTCTTTCGCTCTGGGGCAGAGTCTCATTCTTCTGCAACTAAGCTGGTTGCAAGTCTCAAACAAGCTTTGGCAGATGCTTTGGAACTATATCCTGTATTGGCAGGAAGGTTGAAAAAGGGAAAAGGGGAACGCCTGGAGGTCGAAATAAACGGGGCAGGCGTTGAGTTTTCAGTAGCTACAACAGAAGCCAGACTAGACGCATGGAAAGATCTCCGCCTTTGCACTATGGCTTTACAGCTGGTTCCAAAAAAGCCTTTGATGCCTGAAGAGATGCTGATTGGCGCTCCTCTCGCGTGTGTGCAGGTCACAACATTTCAATGCGGCGGGGTTGCAATCTGCATTAGCTTTTTGCATGCAGTGGGAGATATGCAAGCATTCTCAGAATTCGTAGAGGCGTGGGCAAGGGCATGCATTAACAAAGACCACACGGAGCCTCTCATCGCCCCTCGTCTCGACACCGCCGCCCTGCTGCGGCCTAGAGATCCTCCGACAATAAGTGTACCCATCGATGCACTAGTGCATCTATGTGGAGATCAGCATACTGCAAACAAAGTATCAGAGAAAGAAGCGAGCTCCAACGGTGATCTGCAGGTTGCGATCGCCACCGCTGCTGGGTTTTTGCGGATGGGGCACGCAAAGGTTGCTGAGGCAGTTCACGAGGTAGAAACGGGGCCCTATTCGTATGGTCACCCCAGCTCATTCGAGGCGGTGGCAGGACTGTTATGGGTTGCAATCACCCGCGCCAGAGATCTCCCTCCAGATTCCTACACCCGCTTTGCATTGCCAGTGAATATGCGTCGAAGGTGGTGCCCTCCACTTCCGCCACTCTTCTTTGGCAACGCCTCGTTACCTGCCATGGCCGTTGCGAGAAGTGGTGACCTGCTGGAGAGGCACTTCTCCTACGCAGCAAGGCTGGTGCATGAGAGCATTGTTGCTATTGATGCTGAGTATGGGCAAGCAGCAGTGGATTGGCTGGAGACGCAGCTTCAACAGCATGGCAAGGTAAGCTTAGGCGGCTTGATGATGAATGATGGAGATTTACATGCAAGTGTGATGACGGGCTACTCCCTTTATGAGCTCGACTTCGGGTGGGGTCGACCTATTCACGCTTCCCTTCCCATTCACGTCTCTATTCCCTTCGGCACTTCCTTTGATCTCAGCGGTAGCATTCTGGTGATGTCTACCCCAAGTGGCGCTCGAGAGTCTGTGATATTTTTGAAAATCAATCACATGAACAAGCTTCTAGAAGATCCTTTTATATCTCGCTATTTAGAGGGGGAGGAGCAACTGGTACACGAATTAATTTGCCCTCCAAAGTTCTCCAAGGTATCAATATGAGGTGGTAATGGTAAGGAAGATCTACCATACTTTTCCTCCAAGACTAGTACAAGTATGAGTTGTTAATGATAAAGAGGATAGAGTATGAGTTGTAATGCTAAGGAGTGTTTGACTTGGTGTGCTTCACATATGGTACAATATGTTATAGGGGAGAGGGGCACACCAAGCTTATTAATCTAAACTCAACCCTCAATTGTTTGCTCACATATACTGGCAAGAGTGTAGATGCTTTGGATGAAGTCTAATAACTTATCTTCTTGCCATAGATGATTTATATCCTCTCTTTCATCTGTCAAACCAAATGATAGATCACATGCTTACTATGATCTCCTTTTAAAACAAGTGTTTTGTGGTTAGCACTTGTCCTCGATTGGGCGATAGACAATTACTAGGTCTCGAAAGTTTACATTCGAGGAATTCAATTTGTTGTGTTTTATAATATAATATTGTTGAGGGGTCAAGATGGGACGCCCTCCCCCCCCCTGAAGGATTTTTCTTTTAAATTATGCAAGATCAAATGGCCCAAGGCCAAATACATATACAATGGTTTGGGAAGATGGATTCTTCAATCTTTACATCAATTAGATGTTAACAAATTTTGGATCTTAAAAAATCTCATACAAAGAAAAGTGGTTTCTTATGACATGCAAATGCTTATTGATCAAGAATGGAGCATGCATGGGCATTCGACATTAGATGGCATGACATGCATGAATCAAGTCTGACATGCAAGCTTCAGATCCGACGTGCAAACTTCAAATCCAAGATGCAAAATCATTAGGCTAGGGATGGAATGACATGCAAACTCTAGTTCCGACATGCAAGCTTTAAATCATACATGCAAGTTTCTAAATCAGACATGCAAGTTCCAAATCAAACATGCATGGCCATTAAGCTATGGCTGGTGTGACATGCAAGGCCATCAAGTTATGAATGGTGTGACATGCATGGCCTTCAGGCTTATGGATGGTGTAAAAGTTTTAGAGATGAGAGAGAGAGATGAAAGAGGTAAGAGAAAGTGAGTGTGTGTGTGTGTGGTTCCAAAATGGTTCCAATCCAAGCTTGGTAGATCCTCCTCATGCCATAGCTCCAAGCTTTCTTCCAAGCACCTACACACATAGAAGCAAGAACAAGAGGCAAACCAAAAATGAAAACATAAATAAAATTGGGAGAGGGGCGAGTTAGTAATTTTATAGGGAATGTCTAGCCTTGAGGGAGTGGCTGAGGTTTCCAAAATAAGTGTGAGAGGTGTAAGGGAGACTCTAGGAGAAGTAAAAGTGAGAGGTTCATGAAATTTCTATCCTCATCCTACCAACCATTGAGAATGTTGAGCTTACCTGAGATGACATTTGAGAGAGTAGTCAATCTCGTTGCAGACGAAAGATTGATGAGAGATGAAGGAGAATCTAACGACAACTAGGAGAAGGCCCTCTTTACAAGAGGAAAGAAGAAAAACAAAAATTCACCCAAGATCGACAAGGCTCAAATGAAACCTTTGACAAGGGAGAACTACAACAAAGAAACTTTTGTGAAAGATTTCAGATCATTCAAGATCCAATCCATGTCCCTGATCTTTGGTTGCAATAAGGAACAAACCAACAATCTTGCGAATGTAGAAAAATCAGCATCTACATACAAAATGAGATGCAAACTCTAAGAGATACTGATCAAACATGAACCAGAATATAAAATATAGTTTTTGTCCATACGATTACAATCCTACTGTATTTCACACGTGTGGAACTGAAAATAGCAATAAATGACCATTCTACACATAGAATTGCAAGATAACATCATGAGAGTGCACCAATGAGTAGTAGAACCATGTATAATGATGAAATGAGAGAGAGAAGAGAGAAGATGTGTCTCTCCACGAGTTACATCATTTTATAGAGTGTCCAAACTATTTGGCCACTTGGCTTTCCCTCCAAAATGCTAATTCTATTATTTTTGGGTCTAGCTTTAATGTACCCTACATTCAGTTTTGAATCTCTCTCAAACTCGACTACCAACTTTCCCACACTTTCAAAAAGTGTTTATTGAATGTATTTTAAACTAATATAATTTCAAAAAAATTATCTCTAAGTCTAAAATGATTTTTGGCCTCAATTGACAATTTACCAAAATATGACTAAACTTGTTGAAATCTCTCACACTCCCTCTTCAACTAGTTTTGGCATAGTTTTAACCATACTACTTTGATCCAACTTTAGAATGATCTCCGTCCTAAGTATAGATATCATTTCTAATGTTCTAAAGTAGTTTCCATAATTGATATAGAGAATAGTGTCCAAATTGGATGCTTCACTATTCTTACATCAATTTTACACATCAAGATATAACTAGAACATGAAGAACCAAATAGAATGTGAATGAAATGATTCCTCCATGCTTCAAACTTTGAACTTTCCAAAAAATTACAACAACCAAACAATAAATGTGAGTGATGACCAATGAACGATATTCTTCGTCCATATCTGGGAAAGTTTGTCCAACACAACAAGATCAATTGAGGTATGACAAGAGGGCCAAGAAGGCTCTACACATGATAAAGATGAATGTCACAAATGAAGTTCTCAAGGAAGTTGGTAAGTGCACATCATCTTGGAAGCTTGGAATTCATTGAAGAAGCTTTATGAATCCAAGTCTACTTCTAGAGTGTTGAATCTAAGAAGACAAATCTTTTCTTGTTTGCAAAAGAATGAAGAAAGTCCAAGTACTTTTGTTTTGAGAATGAAAGCATTGAATGATGAGTTAGCTTGCATAGATGAAAGCATTAAGGAAGGAGAGCTTATTCAAGCGATTCTTAATGCCTTGGTGGATGCTCATGCTAACATTGTTCAAAGTATTGCTATTCAAAAGACTTTGCCAAGTTTGATGGATCTTCAAGAGATCTTGATCAATGAGGAATATAGGTTTCAAGTAAGAGGTGGATCTACATCGACACTTCAAGAGGATGCTATGTTCACAAAGGGAAAATTCAAGGGCAAAATCAAAAGTAAGTGGTCTAAAGAGCAAGATCAAGTGGATGCTTCTTGAAGTGGAAATAATAAGGATAGATCAAAGCTCAAGTGCTTCTATTGTGGCATCAAAGGACACTTTGCAAGTGAGTGCTACAAGAAGAAGAGAGATCAAGGAGACAAGCAAGGTAATCTTACTCTTGATGAGGATGGTTTGGATGTTCAAAATGCAAATAATGATGCTTTTGTGATGTCTTCATGTATGCTTGCTAATGATGGAGATCTAGATCCTTGGTGGATTGATAGTGGAGCAAGTTCACACATGACCTTTCACAAAGAGTACTTCACTTCTTTGTTGGCATATGGAGATGACAAGAGGGTGATCTACACAGCCAATGATGGTGAGTGTGCAATCAAAGGGATTGGCACAATTTCTATTTCTCTCTCTAAAAATAGGAATGTTCATTTGGAGGATGTCTTGTTTATTCCATCTATCACCAAGAATTTTCTTAGTGTGAGTCAAATGCTAAGTAAGGGCCTCAAGGTAGAGTTTGATGGAGATGCTTGTTTGATCAAAAGGATGGATGTCTTGATTGGAAAAGTTAAAAGACAAGGAAAGTTGTTCAAATTTGATGCTTGTGTTATTGCTAACCAAGTTGGATGTGTTGCAAGGGAGCAAATTTCTATTCAAGAGGTTTGGCACAAAAGGATGGGACACCTCAACTTCAAGTCATTGGAGGTAATGGCAAGGAAGAAGGTTGTGATTGATCTTCCAAGTTCCTTAAGTAATGACAAGCGTGTTTGTGAGTCTTGTGCTTTGTCTAAGTCACATAGACTACCTTATACTAGATCTATTTCTAGATCTACAAAGCCTTTTGAGCTTGTACATTCGGATATTCATGGATTTACTACAATTAGCAATAGTGGAGCTAAGATGTATGTAACATTCATTGAGGATTTTAGTAGATTTTGTTGCATCTATCTACTAGAGAGCAAGGATGAAGTGTATGATGTCTTTGTCAAGTTCAAGAATGCAAGTGAGAACCAATTTTCCACAAAGATCAAGTGCTTGAGAGGTGACAATGGTGATGAGTACATATCTAACAAGTTCAAGGCCTTTTGTGATGAGCATGGGATCAAGAGGGAGTATACAGCTTCAAGGACCCCACAACAAAATGGAGTGGCTGAAAGGAAGAATAGGACTCTATGTGAAAGTGCTAAAGCTTTGAGGTTAAGTGCTAATCTTCACAAACCATTTTGGGATCAAGCTTTGTTGTGTGCCAATTTCTTGTGCAATAGGTGGCCGAGTGCTATTTTGGATGGAAGGATACCTTTTGAGATGCTATTCAAGAGGAGGCCGAGTGTCAACTTTCTAAGAACCTTTGGATGCACATGCTATGTCAACATTACTCTTGATGATAGTACCAAGGAGGATCCATCTTCAAGAAGAGGTATTTTTGTTGGATATAGTGAGGTGAGTAAAGCCTACAAGGTTTACATCATTTCTACTAACAAAGTGATTGTTGGTAGAGATGTCATTTTTGATGAGGGGTACATTCCAAAGGTGTCTTCAAGAATGATTGATGGTAGAGTGGATGGATCTAACATTCTTGATGTTGATGAGAAGGATCCTACTTTGGATGGTGGTGATGATGGACCTTCATCAAGTCAAAAGCCAAGGAGAACATCAAGAGAAAGACAAGTACCTTCAAGGCTCACATATGATCAAAAGGGTAAGCAAGTAGTTTCTGGAAATTATGTTGCTTTCCTAACCTCTTTGTATGATCCTACAAGTGTAGATCAAGCAAGGAAAGAAGAGGAGTGGATCCAACCAATGGATCTTGAGTATCGATCTCTTATGAAGAGTGGAACATGGAGATTGGTGGAGTTGCCTAAGGACAAGAAAGCTATTGGATGAAAATGGATCTTCAAGGTGAAGAAAAAACAAGATGGATCTATCAACAAGTACAAGGCAAGGTTAGTGGAAAAAAGATATGCTCAACAACAAGGAATTGACTATGATGAGACCTTTGCACCCGTGGCAAAGATGGTAAGCATTCGAGTCATCATTTCACTTGATACACTTTATGGATGGGATCTATGGCCAATGGACATTTCAAATGCATTCTTGAATGGTGATCTTGAGGAGGAAGTATACATGGACCAACCCAAGAGCTACATTTCATCAACAAAGCCAAATCATGTGTGTCTTCTACAAAAGAGTTTGTATGGCCTTAAGCAAGCACCAAGGAGTTGGTATGCTAAGCTTAACACATTTTTACTCTCTTAAGGATTTGTTATGAGTGAGTATGATCATTCACTTTATTTTAGGTTTGTTGGAAATGATATTACCATCTTGCTAATCTATGTGGATGATATCATCTTGAGTGGTGGAGACAATCAAGATGTGGAGGATATCAAGAATGCTCTTAAGAAGGAGTTTGAGGTGCATGATCTTGGTAATTTGCATTAAATTTTAGGAATAGAAGTCATTAGATCTTCTCAATCTACTTTCATTTTTCAAGAGAAGTATGCTAATTCTATTCTAGAATCTCATATGGTAGATGAAAAAGGTATTGATACACCTATGGAGTCTCATGTAAAGCTAACTATAAGAGGTAATGAAAGATCCTTTGAGAAAATTACTCTCTATAGGAAGCTAGTTGGCTCACTCATCTATCTAACCATTACTAGACCTGATCTAAGCTATTGTGTTGGAAGATTGAGTCAATTCATGCAAGATCCTAGTGAGGAACATTGGAAGCTAGGAAAGTGAGTTTTGAGGTACATAATTGGAACTCGAGATTTTGGCATACTGTATGAGGGATCATCACCTAATTTTTTTGGATTTTCAAATTCGGACTATGCTGGAGATGTAATGGATAGGAAATCCATTAGTGCTTATTTTCATAGGTGATGGAGCTATATCATGGATGTCAAAGAAACAAGCCACTATGTCATTGTCATCTAGTGAGGCCGAGTACAAAGCTCTTACACATTGCACAAAGGAGATGGTATGGATCAAGACGATGATCAAGGATCTTCACTTGCTGGATTTTTCAGAGAGCCCAATCATCTTTTGTGACAATCAATCAGCCAAAAGAATGCATCCAATCCTATCTTTCATGCCAGGAGCAAGCATATTGAGATACAATATCATTTTGTGAGGGAGCGAGTCATTGCAAAGGAGGTGGAGCTTCAACATGTGTCTTCAAGGGAATGTGTAGCTGATATCTTCACCAAAGCATTGGGAAAAGACTTGTTCATGAAGCATAGGACTTCACTTGGAGTATTATCAAAGTCTATGCTAAAACTAGTTGAAGGGGGAGTGTGAAAGATTCAACTAGTTTCATCACATTTTGCAATATTTCCATATTTGACATATTGAGGCCAAAACTTGTTTTAGACTTAGAGGTTGACTTTTCAAAGTTCATTAGTCTAAATTTCATTTGAATAAACACTTTTTGAAAGTGTGGGAAAGTTAGAATGCGCGTTTGAGTAGATTCAATTTGAATAAGTTGGTTACATTGAATCTAGACCCAAAATTAGTAAGGTTAGCATTTTGCTGGGAAAGCCAAGTGTCCAAATAGGGTTTGGAGCTGTTATAAAAGGATGTAACTCATGGAGAGAGTGATCTTCTCTCTTCTCTATCTCACTTCATGCTTATACATGGTTCTCTTGGGTTCTACTATCCATTGGTGCACTATCTTGGTGATTGCTTGCAGTTCTATGTGTAGAATGATCTATATTTGTTATTTTTGGATCCACACGTGTGAAATACAGTAGCTTGCTGGTTTTGTATGGACAGCAGTAGTACATAATCATTTCATTCAAGTTTGATCAAGTTCTATTAGTGTTTGCATCTCAAATTGTGTGTAGATGCTGATTTTTCTACATTGGTGAGATTGGTAGTGTATTTCTCTTTCTAACCAAAGATCATTCAAGTAGATTGGATCTTAAGGATCTGAATCTTTCACATTTTATGGGGTGGATATCAAGAAAGGACAAATATAGAGGAGACAAGCAAGAAAATGGTCATTACTCACATTTATTGTTTGGTTGTTGTTATTTTCCAAAGAGTTCAAAGTTTGAAGCATGGAGTAATTATTTCATTTACATTCTATTTGGTTCTTCATGTTCTAGTTACATCTTGATGTGTAAAATTGATGTAAGAAATAGTGAGGCATCCAATTTGGACACTATTCTCTATATCAAATATGAAACTACTTTAGAACACTAGAAAGAAGATCTTTAATTAGAATGGAGATCGTTCTAAAGTTGGATCAAAGTAGTATGGTTAAAACTATGCCAAAACTAGTTGAAGAGGGAGTGTGAGAAATTTCAACTAGTTTAGTCAAGTTTAGTCATATTTTGGTTAATTGTCAATATTAGGCCAAAATGCATTTTAGACTTAGAGATAAACTTTATGAAAGTTATTTTAGTCTAATTTCATTTGAATTACCACTTTTGGAAAGTGTGGGGAAGTTAGGAGGTTGAGTTTGGAAGGTTCAAATTTGAACACTTGGTTCATTGAATCTAGTCCACATTAATAGTAGGGTTTTTGTTATGGAGGGAAACCAAGATCATTAATGAGGCATGGACCTGTTCTATATAGTGTAAACTCATGGGAAGAGATGATCTCTTCTCTCTCTCTCTCTCTCTCTCTCTCTCTCTCTCTCTCTCTCTCTCTCTCTCTCTCTCTCTCTCTCTCTCTCTCATTTCATGCTTATACATGAGTTCTCTTGGGTTCATCTATCCATTGGTGCACTATCTTGATGATATCTTGCAATCTTGTGTGTAGAATGCTCATACTTTGTTATTTTTGGATCCACACATGGTTAATATAGTAGGGTACTATTATTATACAGACATCACCTTTATTTTGTCATATGTTTGATGTTTGATCAGTATCTTGTTGAGTTTACATCTCTTTCATCAAGTAGATGTTGATTTTCTACATTGCAAATGGTGTAAATAGTGTTGTCTTCATAACCAAAGATCAATAGATGATTTTGGATCCTAAATGGTCTGAAATTCTTCACATGTACATCATACATGTTGAATATTGAACAATGCTAATTCTTCATTCAACTGGTATATGTAAATATTTGTAAAGTTGCATATTCTACACAAATACACTGCCACCATTCACTGTTCTACTATTTGGCCACCAGCTGACACCGACTATTCGACATCACCGACTAGTCACATGTCACTATCAACTCAAATAGTCGACTTGAACATTTGGCAGCTAATAGTACCTTCAACATAAGGATGATTGAAGTATGCTCTTTTTTCAGTCAAGAACTTCTAGTCAATGTTTTAGGTAGTGACTCATATGATAATGATTCTTTCTCACTATCATTCACAATGACATCATTCAAAAGTACATCCTACTTTGAACTCTTCACATACTTCTCTTCTTCTTGACTTCTGACTATCTTCCTCACCAAGTCTCATGATAGAACCATTTGATCTACTCTGTTTATGAAGACATGTGGCTACACTTGCTGAAAAAATGACTTTCTTGGACTTATCACAAAAAAATGTAGAAGAACCATCTCCTTCATGAATGCACCTAGCAAGATCTTTTTCCATATGATCAAAGAAATCATTAGCAACAACCTTTTCCAAGGAAAAACCTTCACCACCTCCATTGATGAAGTTAGCTCCTTCCTTACCTTTTGCATGCTTGCACTTGCCATGAAGAACCATTGAAGAACCTTCACCGTCCTCATAGCTAGCCAAGTTAGCACAAAGATGAACATCTCCAAGAAGCATATTAGATCTTGACCTAGATCTAGCATAAGGAAGCTTTTTAGAATCTACATAAGATCCACCAATCTTATTGATGCTAAAAGGTAACTTTGGAAAGTTGAGACCAATCTCCTTTTCCATTCCATCCCTTTTGTTAGCCATAACAAAAGCATGAAGCTTGAAAAGTTTACCTTGTCTATTGCCCCTAGCAACAAGGATTTCTTCCGTGGATTGATAGTGGAGCTAGTTCACACATGACTAGTCACAAGGAGTTCTTTACTTCTTTGGTCACTTATGATGGAGCCAAAAAAGTGATTCACATGGCCAATGGTGGTGAGTGCGTGATTGAAGGTATTCGTTCAATTCCTATTTGTCTTTCTACTAATAGGAAAGCAAGACTTGATGGTGTTCTTTACATTCCTTCACTTTCAAAGAGTTTGTTAAGTGTTGGTCAAACGATAAAAAGGATACATGGTAAAATTTGGTGGTGATTCTTGTTTCATTTCTTTGTCACCTTCACTTGATATTGGACTTGAAGAACACATCAAAAGAGAATCACAACCACCTAGATCCTCATCATTAGTAGTAAAGTTGATTTTCTTGCTACCTTTATCTCTTTGCTTCTTCAAACATTCATTATCAAAATGCCTTTTGATTCCACAATAGAAACATTTTAACTTTGACCTATATTTCTTCTTAATAACAAAAGAGGAAGGCTCACCTTGATCTTGACACTTTGACCACTTGCCTTTGTCTTTTCCCTTGAATTTGTCCTTGATGAACATGGCCTCCTCTTCATAATGAGATGTTGATGTAGATCCACCTCTTGCTTGAAGCCTAAACTTCTTATTCACCAAAATATCTTGCAAATCCACAATGCTTGGCAAAGTCTTCTGAATAGCAAAGCTTTGAACAAGGTTAGCATGATCATCCAACAAGTCATTAAGATTAACTTGAACAAGTTCTCCTTCCTTAATGCTCTCATCAATACATGCTAGCTCATCATTAAATGCTTTAACTCTCAATACAAAAGCATGAGCACTCTCTTCCTTCTTTTGCAAACTTTGAAGGATTTGTCTTCTTAGAGTCAACACTCTAGATGTAGACTTGGATTTATAAAGCTTCTTTAATGAATCCCAAGCCTCATTTGATGAAGTACACTTACCAACTTCTTTGAGAGGTTCATTGGTAGCATTCATCTTTATCATGTGTAGAGTTCTTTAGCTCTCTTGTCATACCTCACTTGATTTTGAGGTGCTTAAGGCCTCTCCTCCACACCTGCAACAATCTCCATCAACTCATTCATCTCCAATAAGTCTCTCCATCCTCACCTTCCAAGTAGAATAGTTGATTGAGGTAAGCCTATCATTTATCTCCAACATAAAGACTCTACTTGTAGCCATGTTGAAATAACCTGATCTTCTCCTTTCAACCTATTCCAATGCTCAAAGCACTCTTTTGAATGACAAAAAAAGAAATCACCAAGATATAGAAACTCTCAATTCTCTTCTAGCACTACTACTAGCAAATCAACACATAGAATGAAGAATTCTTGATCAACCTATGATCCACACAGAATCTAATGAATCTTGCCACTTTCTAAGATTGAAACACACTCTATTAAAGTTCAGAAATATCAAAAATTAGAGATCAAATCAAAATTAGAGTTTTGACAAAATCACAAAAAATTGAATCTGCCAAATTCTACATGCAATTGCAAAAATCTTGATATAAAATCTTGTAGACTCTAATGAAGCTTTTCTAATGCAATTAAAATCACCGAATTTCAGTTAAACACGTGTGAAATCGGCCTACTTCATAAACCTAAATTGAGTTTTGATCTACAAAAGATCAATCATACACTGCAAAATTCTTGGTTTTTTAGTACAAACTATTCTAGCATGCTCTAGAGATTGAAGATCCTCCAAATCTTTGCTAAATGTGGCTGTACCTTCCATAACCTGCACCAAAGCTCTGATACCATGTGAAGAATTTTAGACCATTTAATATCCAAAATCATCTATTGATCTTTGGCTATGAAGACAACACTATTTACACCATTTGCAATGTAGAAAATCAACATCAAAAGAGATGTAAACTCAACAAGATACTGATCAAACATCAAACATATGACAAAATGAAGTTGCTTTCCGTACAATAACAATACCCTAATGTATTTTCCACGTTTGGATCCAAAAATAGCAAAATATGAGCATTCTACACACAAGATTGCAAGATATCATCAAGATAGTGCATCAATGGATGGATGAACCCAAGAGAACTCATGTATAAGCATGAACAGAGAGAGAGAGAGAGAGAGAGAGAGAGAGAGAGAGAGAGAGAGAGAGAGAGAGAGAGAGAGAGAGAGAGAGAGAGAGAGAGAGAGAGAGAGAGAGAGAGAGAGAGAGAGAGAGAGAGAGAGAGAGAGAGAGAGAGAGAGAGAGAGAGAGAAGATCATCTCTTCCCACGAGTTTACACTATATATAGTAGGTCCATGCCTCATTAATGATCTGGGTTTCCCTCCATAACAAAAACCCTACTATTAATGTGGACTAGATTCAATTAACCAAGTGTTTAAACTTGCAGCTTCCAAACTTGACCTCCTACATACACTCTTTCATCTTGTCCTAGGTGAAGAGGATGAACCTCTAGCTGAACAAAATTAGTGAAGTACAAGAAGAGGCCTAGACTAGTATTACATTGTATGAAAATGAATGTTAGTACTGATCCTCTTAAGGAAGTTGCCTCTTGCACATCAACCAATGAAGCTTGGGATTTATTAAAAGCAATATATGAATCCAACAACACTTCAAGAATGCTTATGCTAAGAAACCAAGTTTTGCAAAGCATGAGGAGAAGTAATGAAAGTGCACAAGAATATGTGCTTAAGTTTTGTATAATTTCATAGCTTCTTTGTCACACTTATGGCTGTCAAGTAATATATTTGCAGCATTCTTGCATGGATATGTTTATAGCTTTGTCTAGTTTTGATCTTTCTTCTATTGAATTAACCCAACCATAGACTTTATTTCACTAATTTGTCTTGTCATGCATATTTTGCTACTCGGATCTCATTAATATTCTCAATGATTACTACTAAGTAGTGCTCTTAGTATCATGCCTTTGGAAGGCATGGATGGTAAATAAATCTTGCATTGTCAAGGTACAATAATGTATGTAGCCTTGTGGACAATGAGGAGAGAGAGCCAAAAAAAAACATTTCATATAAGTGAAATTTAGATATAAGACATATCACAAGAAGATTTATTTGTTCACTAACTTTGCAAATTGCCAAGATGTTGTGGCCAAGATTCCCATTTATAAACCTATCCCACTACTAGCTTGTTTACATTTTATTTACCCAATAGTAAAAGTACTTCTAAATTAACACACAGAATCTCAACATGGTCCCTTTTCATTGTTAAGGCCATGTGATATCTTGATTATAATATGTTCTCTTTTTTCTAAATTGATGAGTCCTAAATCTTAAAAAATGTTTTAAAAAAATGTGCATTTAAGAATCTTGAATAGATCTATCATGACCTACATGCATGAGAGTTTGCACACTACCAATCCACTCGATCAACTCAGATTTTAGGGAGCTATCAAACTTAGATTTGGATCAAGAGCTCTTGAACACAAAAAAGTAATCATCCATCAAAGACAAGCCATATCCATGCACATCCATGAAAAAACTAAGTGTTACTCGAGTGAGAAAAATATCCTACTCTTAGGTAGAGAGAAAAAAAAAATGAGCCCTCGGATAGAGAGAGAATACAACAAGAGATTTGAAACCAAAATCATTCTATCTCTCAAAAGTGTTCTGAGTAGAATGAGAGCTCACATCCATATAGTGGTAGCTTGAGTTCCTACTCAATGAAGCATGTGTAGGTCTACCTCTAAACATGATTGGATCCATGATTTGCACCTCTCAATTTGATTGGGACTCAAAAGTCAATGTGATGAGGATTTGACCTATGGTGCACCACTTGCAATTTTGCACGTCTACACTTTATGACATGTGTCGACACCTCATAGGACTCGAGAAGGATGTCTATTTGCCTATCCTAACCATGCATTTTGATTTGTACAAGTCATAAGGAGATTGAGGCCCAACTTCATGATGACACTTGGCATGCTTATGCATGACTAGCTCTTGTCTATTTTCACATAGCTTCAAGAAACAAGCTAATTTGTGACACAAATAATCTAATGCAATTAGGCCTACTATTCACACATGGGAACATGCTCCACACATGTGTGATTGAGTTATGTACATAAAAATGTAAAATGATCAAGCTAGATTTTGCATAATCTTCACACTAAAACCTTAGTTACTAGGAACATATAAGTCACCTATTAGAAATTATTACATACGACTTCACTACTGCAAAATGTGATTTAGAAACACTCATTTGCAACATAAATAACATAGCAACAAATTGAAATAAAACATAAACTGGTTTTTAGAGCTAGCAAAGGAAACTTTTTGACAAAAAAATTCTCGAAATATGTATTTTTTGCTCAATGGGTGAAGTGTTGTTTGGTGACATCCATTATAATGATCATTTGACCTTGTTAAATACAACTTGAGAGGCCTTGTGATAATTTTGCAACACCAAAAAATGTTGATCCTTTAAATTTCTAGAAGTGTCATGCCTAGCGACATTTAATATAGATTTGTTTGAAATGAAAGGCATATTGTATTATGACTAATAATCACAAAGTTATGCACTAGCAATGGCAACTACAAATGCTATCAATCGAGTGCTAATGTTTTGAAAAATTAGTGTATTGTCTATGGATGATGCAATCGCTATGGCTTTAGGCATATGAGCAAATTGTCAAAAGTTATTTAAAGCTCAATCTACAATATTATTGATCATTTTGCCTACAAAACATTTTCAATAGTCAAAGTAGTACATTCCCTTGGCCGCGTGCACTACATTTATTAATAGCTTCAATCACTATCAATCATATTCATTAAAGCAGCAATAGTTGTCAAGTGATGAACAAGATGATAACGTAAGTTACATCTAGAATTTCAATTTTCACTTGTCTTACTTCAATAATAAATGGAAAATTTACACTCTTGTTATTGTAATGATTGACATATGATTCAACTTTCAAGTTGTGATAATATTTATGACAATTTTATGAAACAATCATTTTTCATGAGTATAATGTCATCAAAATATAATATAATATATTTTCCTTGCTCTCTACTCCAATTCAGCCGAGGAAATTTGTAGTGTGGACTCTTCATAATTTGCAATACCACCTGTCTAAAATGAAAATGCAGAGTACCAACCACTGATTAGAATAGAACTACAATTGCATGCTGGGCAAAATAAGACCAACAAAATTGTTATTATGACCTCCTGATTACTTGATGAACTTGACTTGTTTCATTTTCTGGCATACAATTTACGCTGATAGCCTGTTATCTGTCCTTCATTTAACAGTTCACAGCAAGGCATGTCTTGCTTCAATAATTTTGCACAAAAATCAGAGAAAGCATCGATTTACGAAAAGAACCTGAGTTTACCAAGGTGATAATTTTGCACAAAAATCAGAGAAAGCATCGATTTACGAAGAGAACCTGAGTTTACCAAGATGACTATAGTACCTGCCGAAGAGCTGTACGTGAAATCAGGAGAAGGCAGCTGGGAAAGTCTCTGAATAACTCTACTCAGAGCTAGGAGAGAATAATCTGTCTGTTGAGAGCTGGGAAGTGAAGCGATCAGTCACTAATCACTCTTTAGAACTCCCTGCAACAACTTTGGATGGGAAAACTTGTGCGTATCAGTGCGTGTGGATTGTGCTGTCCCAACTCATGATACTTAAGCACGAGGTGACGAGCTGATTACGTGACGAGTGATGGTCTTGGGCCGTGACCCTGGCCGAGACATAAACTTTTAGAACATTGGGTGAAGTTTCCTGGGTGTAATGCCAGCCTAGCAATTTATAAGAGCTATTTGTGAAAAGGATAAATTTTAGAAGAGCCAAGCAATGTATAAGAGGTGTTTGTGAAAAGGATAAATTATAGACTACATATGGGCACACCATGTTTTGACTTTTAAACATATGGTGCACTTCACTAGCACCAGATTTTGAAAACATTAAAAAAATTTGTAATCCTTTGGAACTTGCACCTTTGATTGATCCAAAGGTTCAAATAAATTCTCATGAGAGTGGGCTGCTTTCTTTTCATCATGTGTACATGCATATGTTTAGATAGCATGCAAAGTCTTACTGTATGCATGCAAGCCACATGCAATCAGTGCATGCAACATGCAAAGTAGTTTCAGTGATCTACACATGTCTAGGCAATTTTATGAGTTGACATGCAGTACATGCACCATACACGCATGCAGTTACACATGTGGATCTCTGGTAGGTGAATTAGTTCAGTTAAGTGGACTTTCCATGCAACTCCACTATAGGAATTCGAGTCTCTCTCATGTAGGGAAAGCTGGGCATGTTTTGCCATATTGTGAATATTGAGATTTTGGTGTTTTGGACTCATTCTCTCTCTACCTGAGTTTTCTATGTATGATTTTCTCTCTCTACTCGAGAGCAATCTTTTTTTTCCCATACTGAACACTTTAGAATTATTTCTAACATTCATTTCTCATAGTGAAGAGTTAGATTTTTTCATTAGATTTATGCCATTGTGCTCCAACTGTTAGATTATTATATTTAAATTGGTATATGGGTTGTATTTATTTAGGCTAATTTTCACTATTTGGCTATATTTTTATTTTTAATTAAAAAAGTTTAACGTTCAATAGTCAAAATAAGCAATTTTACTGCCCAAAAATTTAAATGATTATGATCATAAATAGCAAAATGACTTGGATAAATTTTGACCATTTAATCTTATATAGAAAAAATATCTAATGTATTAAAATTTAACCGGCTAACATTGTTGTCCACAAATTCCAGCAAGAGAATTTTTTATTAGTGTGATATAAATTTGCTATTTTATATTTGATATATGAATCATAAATTGAGTGCACTTCAACATTGTGAATTTTTTAAAACAAAACTAACCACTATGTCGGGAATGACTCTCACATACCTGTGTACTAGAATGAAACACCTAATTAGATCCAACAGAGTCGTCCTCGTCCTGCCCATGGGCATCAGACTCATGTGACTATGATGCATGAGATTGGGACTGCAATACATGCGTGCAATGAAGATGAGTAAGTTCTCTAAGAAAATGGTGCCAAGTGAGGATTAGACCAGATGAATGTAGTGAAGTTAAAATATATCTTGAAGCCATATATAGCTCAGAATATCCATCCCAATCAATTCTCACTCCTTGTCTCTCCAATAATTCAAGCATATTGTTGGAATATCCATACTTATACTCCTCTTTCGTGGGAGACGGCTTTACGACATATTTCTGCATGAACCGACAAAACTGTGATTATAATTTAAAAAAATACACAAGTACTCTGGGGTAGTGCAAGAAGATTAGCAAAATAAAATTTGAATTTCGATAATGTCAAATTCAACATATGAGTGAGGACTTAATGAAATGAGCATGAAAAAAACCTTGGCCGACGCTACCCAGGTGCGAAGGCCCTGCAATCTCCAGTCGCTTCTTAGTTGCCTCTCATTGTTGTTTGAAGCGATCTGGATTTTCTTGAAATTCTTTCATTGCAAACTTCCAGTCTTCATTGTGCACGTGGTATGGCCTAGATCTGCCGGCTTTCATCGCATCTCGGATCTCCGATTTGTGGTGGCTCATCATGTCTCCCATGCGGCTCACCATCCATTTTCGATCAAACTGCATATTAGAGGAGGGGATTGGAAACTCTCTATACAACTGGTCAACGACATAATTCTTGTCGTTATCATCTTGTCTGCGCTATTGGATTATTCTCCTTCCTACTAGTCGACTAATCGGTTTTAATCTTCATCCATTTGTTTATCCAATCTTGCAGATTTTCTCGTGTTTTTACAGTCTGTAGAATTACAAGTGTTTTTACACAGTCTGTAGAAATTTATACATAACTCTCTGGCAAAAATGACGGCTACCTACTGTAGGAAAAATGTAGTTAATCAAGTAGATTAATGTTAGCTTTCAATGTATTGATCATCTGACTTCCAATCATCAAGGAAGATCTACTGGAGTCGCTGCTATGCTCAGGTTATCATCCTGCAGGCGTTTTGTAATAAATAATCAAGTTGAGTTTTTGGATCACGAAGTGAGCCATCAACGAACTCAACTAAAGACTGATTAGCACCAACTTCAAGCTCTTGTACTTAGTTTTGATTATTATAAGAGTGCATTTATGTTCTACACTACTATTTTTGTTCTATTGCGCATTGTAGTTATTTGATCCATCTTGAACTCATATCTGGTAATTGACACACTACCGATCTATCTTCATCTTCTCACCACTTTCGCTGCTCACCACCATTTCCATTGATTTCTGACTTGGTATCAAAGAATATTTCTCTATCAGACCTCTACTAATATTCTACGATCGTCTCTTAATCCACCAAAATTTGACATGGTATCAGACCTCAATTTTTTGATCCTGTAGATTTCCGACATACTTTAGATGGTGATGATGATGGACAAGGAGAACATCAAGGGAAAGACAAATGCCTTCAAGGCTCACATATGATGAAAAGGGTAAGCAAGTAGTTTATGGAAATTATATTGCTTTCCTAACCTCTTTTGATGAGCCTACAAGTGTAAATCAAGCAAGGAAAGAAGAGGAGTGGATCCAAGCAATGGATCTTGAGTATCAAGAGTTGGATTTATCTCCTCTACTCTCCTAAATCCTATGATGAAAAGGATAAGCAAGTAGTTTATGGAAATTATGTTGCTTTCCTAATCTCTTTTGATGAACCTACAAGTGTAGATGAAACAAGGAACAAAGAAGAGTGGATCCAAGCAATGGATCTTAAGTATCGAGCTCTTATGAAGAATGGAACATGGAGATTGGTGGAGTTACCTAAGGACAAGAAAGCTATTGGATGCAAATGGATCTTCAAGGTGAAGACAAACCAAGATGGATTTATCAACAAGTACAAGGCAAGGTTAGTGGCAAAAGGATATGCTCAAGAACATGGGATTGACTATGATGAGACCTTTGTAGCCGTGGCAAAAATGGCAAGCATTCGAGTCATCATCTCACTTGCTGCTCTTTGTGGATGGGATCTATGGCAATGTTTTTTCTTTAGTTTCGATCGTCACCATGCCCAATCAAATGCACAGATTTGAAATCTACGTAACGTAGTTCAAATTAACTAAAAAATATAAATGCAATATAGAAAACTTTGAAATTTGTGTCCAGGCAGCATGGACGTATCCCATTGGTTTCTTCTTCCTGTCCGACACGTGCTAATCTGCCTGATGTCAATACCTCAAGTTAAATTTACTTGACTATGCTGGTTAGTATAATGAAATTTTCTAACCATACTAGTTACAATTATAGAAATATAGTATGTACAGTTACATAAAATATGGTATACGAAGTAACTGTGACTATGTTGGCATTTACATTAGATTAAATGTGATACGAAAAATTGAAATTAAGTATCATATCAGAGAGTTTTTGGCGCCCAAACTTTGAAAAGAACAATGGCAAGACCCAGATCTACAATCAAGTCTGTGATTCTTTACAATGAGAAAGATGAAGCCAACAAAATATACGAATATCAGAAATGCTATGAAGATAAGCACAGGCTCGAAAATTGTTCACCTAAGTTGGTTTATCGCATTACATATGTTTGTTAATTTTTTCTCAAGTGCTAGTGTTCGTAGGACACCAACTTTATTTGTTTGCAAGGATTTATCAGATGAGACTTTGTCAGATCTCATGGATCAAGGGTGGGATAGTAGAACAAATAATGACATAGAATGCAAGATTAAAAAGTCCTCAATGATCTTTCATTATCATACCGAAAAGCAAATGCTCAGTCTCACATTTAGCTACCAGAGATACAAGAAAATTGAAGGTACATGGCTACCACTGGATCAAGACTTTGAACTAAATGGTCACACAAACCGAATGGAGATAAGCATTATCTACAATGAGGAATATTTGACTATGGTTGAGGTGGAAGAGCATTGGAAGCTTGATTTTATGAGAATAGAGCTCATGCTATTACCAATCTACCAACATATTTCATATCTATCATCAACAAAAGACTCGTAAGTACTTTATGTTTATTGCCAAAATAATAGAAAATGTCATCATTTACAATTGCACATTCACTAATATTTGCCATGTCACAGATGCGAAAAAGACAGGAGCTGATAACATGCTGCAAATATCTACCTACAACAATCACCATTGTGGAAAACAATAGTTTCAAATAAACTTTAGTAAAAATCTATGTATACACTCTTTCATCCAATAGATGAAAGCCCAAGTTGGGGATCAGTACATGTATTTTGTGCTCCCAAATTCATAAACTGGAGTAGCATTTGATATATCAATGTATATCTTTCTATGAATTCTATACATGTATTTTTGTTCTATGCTATGTATATTTGTTCCGATGTTAATTTAGTATAGCTACATCATCCTTTGCACCATCATCAATAATGGGAGGCTGAAGCCTTGCCCTAGCCAGTATACTCAAGATAATTTCTTGTCTAAATCTGTACACCTAGCTTGATGTGTACTCAGGAAGTGTAAACTACAAAATAGAACATTCATGTATTAGTAATGGCCAAAAACATCAGCAAAATAGAAATCATGATTGCAAAATAAAAATAAACAAAATTTATTAGAAATTGCATGTAGAATTTGAGATATTCAATTTTTTGTGATTTTGTCAAAACCCTAAATTTGATTGGATCTCTAGTTTGTGAGGTTACTGAACTTCATTTGAGTGTGTTTCAATCTTAGGAAGTGGCAAGAATTATTAGATTGAGGATAGATCATAGGTTGATCAAGATTTCACTATTCTATGTGCTGATTTTCTAGTTAGAAGTGCTAGAAGAGATTTGAGAGGTTCCATATCTTTGTGATTTCTTCTTGAGTTCATTTGTTGACATTCAAGAGAGTGCTTTGTGCATTGGAACAGGTTGAAAGAGAAGATTAAGTCACTTCAACATGGCTACAAGTGGTGGATTTATGTTGGAGAGCAATGATAGGCTTACCTCAATCAACTATTCTACTTTGAAGGTGAGGATGGAGTCCTTATTGGAGATGAATGAGTTGATGGAGACTGTTGCAGGTGTGGAGGAGAGGCCTCAAGCACCTCAAGATCAAGTGAGATATGACAAGAGAGCTAAAAGAGCTCTACACATGATCAAGATGAATGTTACCAATGAACTTCTCAAGGAAGTTGGTAAGTGCACATCATCTTTAGAGGCTTGGGAAGTTTTGAAGAAGCTTTATGAATCCAAGTCTACATCAAGAGTGCTTACTCTTAGGAGTCAAATCTTTCAAAGTTTGCAAAAGAAGGAAGAGAGTACTCATGCTTTTGTTTTGAGGGTTAAAGCATTCATTGATGAGTTAGCATGTATCGATGAAAGCATTAAGGAGGTAGAACTTGTTCAAGTTATACTTAATGGCTTGTTGGATGATCATGCTAATCTTGTTCAAAGTTTTGCTATTCAAAAGACTTTGCCAAGTATTGTGGATTTGCAAGAGATCTTGGTGAATGAGGAGTATAGGCTTCAATCAAGAGGAGGTGGATCTACATCGACATCTCATTATGAAGAGGATGCTATGTTCATCAAAGGCAAGTTCAAGGGCAAAGGCAAAGGCAAGTGGTCTAAAGGGCAAGATCAAGGTGAGACTTCTTCTTTTGGCAAAAAGAAAGATAAGTCTAAGTTGAAATGATTTTATTGTGGAATCAAAGGGCATTTTTCAAATGAATGTTTGAAGAAGCAAAGAGATGAAGGTAGCAAGCAAATCAACTTTACTACTAATGATGAGGATCTAGGTGGTCGTGATTCTCTTTTGATGTGTTCTTCAAGTCTAATATCAAGTGAAGGTGACAAAGATTCATGGTGGATTGATAGTGGAGCTAGTTCACACATGACTAGTCACAAGGAGTTCTTTACTTCTTTGGTCACGTATGATGGAGCCAAGAAAGCAATTCACATGGCCAATGGTGGTGAGTGTGTGATTGAAGGTATTGGTTCAATTCCTATTTGTCTCTATACTAATAGGAAAGCAAGACTTGATGGTGTTCTTTACATTCCTTCACTTTCAAAGAATTTGCTAAGTGTTGGTCAAATGATAGAGAAAGGATACATGGTAAAGTTTGGTGGTGATGCTTGCTTCATTACAAAGGAAGAAATCTTGGTTGCTAGGGGCAATAGACAAGGTAGACTTTTCAAGCTTGTTGCTTTTGTTATGGCTAACAAAAAAGATGGAATGGAAAAGGAGATTGGTCTCAACTTTCCAAAGTTACCTTTTAACATCAATAAGATTGGTGGATCTTATGCAAAGTCTAAAAAGCTTCCTTATGCTAGATCTAGGTTGAGATCCAATGTGCTTCTTGGAGGTGTTCACCTTTGTGCTAACTTGGCTAGTCTTGAGGATATTGATGGTGTTTCAAAGGTTATTCATGGCAAGTGCAAGCATGCAAAAGGTAAGGAAAGAGCTAACTTCATCAATGGAGGTGAAGGTTCTTCCTTGAAAAAGATTGTTGTTAATGATTTCTTTGATCATATGTCAAAAGATGTTGCTAGGTGCATTCATGAAGGAGGTGGTTCTTCTACATTCTTTTGTGATGAGTCCAAGAAAGTCATTTTTCCAACAAGTGGAGTCACATTTCTTCATAAAGAGAGTAGATCAAATGGTTCTATCAAGAGGCTTGGTGAGGGAGATAGTCACAAGTCAAGAAGAAGAGAAGTATGTGAAGAGTTCAAAGTAGGATGTACTTTGAATGATGTCATTGTGAATGATAGTGAGGAAGAATCATTATCATATGAGTCATTACCTAAAACATTGAGTAGAAGTTCTTGTTTGAAAAAAGAGAGTACTACAATCATCCTTATGTTGAAGGTAACAATCATTTTTTTCATGGCTTCTAATGTTTTTGAGGTTTCTACTTCTTATGATGCAATCATTAAGAGGGAGTCTTATGAAGGAAAGAGCAATGGAAGATTGGTTCTTGGGAAGATCCAAGCCATGGATCTCACATCTCTTCATCAACTCAAAAGATTCTATGATTGTGAATTGATCACTCATGATCGAGATGGCAAAAGGTTGGCTGGAGAAGACTACATGGAACAAATCGAGAGGCAATTTTTTCAAGGAAAGGGAGATCTCATTGGTGAGGTTATTGAGGTTGATTATGGACTCAAGAAGGCTGGATTTATGAGGTTTGATACTCATCTTCACCTACTCTACTGCATGCTGGATGGAAAGTTTGGAATTTATCTTTTGATTTATGATGGTGACATTGTTTTCACTAACCTTTGTGGAAATTCGAGATCAAGCATTGATGAGATCTTGTTGGATCTTGATCATATGTTTGAGAGGGATTATTTCCAGAGGTTCAGGTCTGAAGATATTCATATCTTTGATATCTTTGATGATCAAGAGAAAGGTAAGCAAGTGGAAGTGACTCAGTTTGCTTTACTCACATGTTTTGGAGAATTTTCTTGTGTAGATAATGCTATGCAAGTGGATATTGGTTCTCATGGTTTTCATACTGGAAAAGCAAGTAATGGATCTGGAAAACAAAGTTTGTTCAATGACTTTGATGGTCAAGAGGAAAATCAAGAGGTTGGTCTCAAAGGGCTTCAACAACACAAAAGGAAAGGTGGCAATTTGGAGCTAGTCAAGAGCATCAAAGGAGAGGTAATTGGCAAAGATGTTATAGATATATATTTTTAGATTATTGAAGACCCAAGTAAGGTCAAAGGAGCAGCAAGGAAGTGTTGTTCAAGTTTACTTTACTTGTACTATCTCATGTTTGAGCTATTTCATGTGGATGTGTGCAAATTGTCAAGATATGGACAAACTAGCTGCATTGTCTTGCAATATCTTATTGTTGGAGTTGTACTAGAATTCTTGGATGGTTTTGCTGACGGAAATGAAGCTATTGGAGGTTCATTATATCACTCATCCATGATCAAGTTCTCAAGTTTTGAGTTACTTGATGCCAATGTTTGGAGATTGTCATTTTTTGGTGAATTCATGGTCATTTTCTTGTGTCAAGTAGATCTTGAAGATGGACTAGTGCAACCTACTTGGTTTATGGAGTCATGTTGTGATGGATTTGCATCATTAATGTACTCACCTACTCATGGATTTCCAAGGTTTGATGGTTTCTTGTGGCAAGATGGAGATGGAGGCTCATTCACGGAGTTTTATGGTGGAGACATATCAAGAAAGGACAAAGTTGGAGGGGACAAGCAAGCAAATGGCCATCACTCACATTTATTGTTTGGTTGCTGTAATTTTTCAGAGAGTTCAAAGTTTGAAACATGGAGGAATCATTTCATTCACATTCTATTTGGTTCTTCATGTTCTAGTTATATCTTGATGTGTAAAATTGATGTAAGAAATAGTGAAGCATCCAATTTGGATACTATTCTCTATATCAATTATGACAGATACTTTAGAACCTTAGAAAGGAGACATATACTTAGGATGGAGATCATTCTAAAGTTGGATCATAGTAGTATGGTTAAAACTATGCCAAAACTAGTTGAAGAGGGAGTGTGAGAGATTTCAACTAGTTTAGTCTAGTTTAGTCACATTTTGGTAAATTGTCAATAAGAGGCCAAAACTCATTTTAGACTTAAAGATAAACTTTTTGAAGTTATATTAGTTTAAAATACATTCAATAAACACTTTTGAAAAGTGTGGGAAAGTTGGTAGTCAAGTTTGAGAGAGATTCAAATTTGAACTTTGGGTACATTGAATCTAGACCCAAAAATAGTAGGGTTTACATTTTGGAGGGAAAGCCAAGTGGCCAAATAGGGTTTGGACACTCTATAAAAGGACGTAACTCATGGAGAGACACATCTTCTCTCTTCTATCTCTCATTTCATCATTATACATGGTTCTCTTTGGGTTCTACTACTCATTGGTGCACTATCTTGGTGTTATCTTGCAATCTTGTGTGTAGAATGCTCATTTATTGCTATTTTCGGTTTCACACGTGTGAAATATAGTAGGGTACTGTAATTGTATGGACAGCAAACATATTTTATATTTTGGTTCATGTTTGATCAATATCTCTTAGAGTTTGCATCTCATTTTGTATGTACATGCTGATTTTTCTACATTGGTAGGATTGTTGGTTTGCTCCTTATTGTAACCAAAGATCAGGGACATGGATTGGATCTTGAATGATCTGAAATCCTTCACATTACTCAGCACCAGCAACTCATTGGATGAATCTCTTGCAATGTCATATTGCAAGAGTGTAAGCCCGAACTCTATCACAGGATCACTAATAGAAGCCTGTTTGTCTTTGAGATCCAAGCAATCTAGAACTCTAAAATTAATACTAAAACCAAGTTCATCTAGTCTAAAACTAAAAGGAGTACCAATTGTATCTATAGCATCAGATATGTCTTTCTCAAATTTAAGATAATCATCTGAATCTATATATGTATAAAAAATTGGAGGAGCAGAAGGAGGAGGTGGATGTGTAGTATCTACAGGAATTAAAGGGGTATCCAAAACAGATGTAGCTATATTTACAACATTATCAACAACAGCATTCTACAATGGATTTCGGGTTAGGATTCACGGAATCTGTGGTGTCTACCCTCCTTACTTTCGTCGGAGCTCTCTTGGGGGCTGCCTGCTTCCTAGGACGCTTCGTAGGAAGATCAGTCCTATCTAGAGGAGTTGGTCTAGGAGCAGCAGGCTGAGATACGTGTAACCTACAATACCTATCCCTCATTCTCATCAGGAGCTGAAAATCCTTGGACATTATGGTGACTCTCTTGGAATGGATTGCAAGAAAAAAAAAATCCTCAAAAAAAGGCTAATGTAATCTTCAGCAACCTCCTGAAGGCACTGAAGAGCACTAGGTGTCATATGAGTGATTACATGGTCTTTCACTGAAAGATTGATTAAGGAAAATGCTCTCTGCACTTTTTATCAAAGGCCCTCATATCACCTAGAGTGGTATTTGGGCGGATTTCAATACCTGCCACAACCTCCCATAACTCTTTCTCCATCAAAATGCTCTTCATTTTGAATTTTCAGATGTTGTAGTTAGAAGCCCCATCAAGTTTGCTTGCATCACCCAAAATTGCCTCATTGTTGTTTGCCATCTCCAAACTGCTTGAAACTCCACCTGTAGGCTATAAAGCGTATGCCGAAGCAATCGTGATGTCAGAAATCACAAATAATCACCTGCAATTTTTGGCTTACCAGGCCACCCGCCGCTCTTTCGCCAAATTGAAAGCCAAACTGGCGTCGCTTTTCGAAATGCTTCTCATCACCAACTACCAACTTTTTGCCTAGTGGAATGGTGAAATCACTTCTGGCGCGCTCCAAACACTTTCTCCGCTGCAATCACTCTGTTTTGGTGTACCGTACTTGCAGGTACAGTCAGGTTGCCCTTTGTTTGGAGGCAATAGCCTTTCGTTTGGCCAAAATAGGCTAAAGGAGGTGAAGATAAGGGCAATTTGGGTTTTTGAACTGTTTCTTCAGTGTGAAAAAACTTCACCTTTCACAAAACTTGGGACCCAACAATTTTTTCAGTTTGAAAATTTTTAATGAAAAGAAGGCCTATTTTGCCTTTCAATTTTTCAAGACCATTTCAAAGCCCATCTAAGGGCTATCCTCAATCCTGCGGCTCCCAATCACTCTCCCTCTTGCAATCTCTATCGTGGATGTAAACTCCACGAGATCTAATGGATATAACGGCTTCTGTGCAACGATCCCCACACTTGTATCCGTGGGCCCCTTCCAAATGCTATGGGTCTCTCCTCCTCACAGCATGCGACGATCCTCTCTCTCTCTCTTCTCTAGTAGCGATGGCAGCTCCACGCCCTCACACAAGCCTTAAAAAAAAATATTTGCATCACTCCAGCTCGCTGGCTGATTCATGGCCGCCCACGACCTCTCCACACATCCTCAACAGTAGCAGGGCGCCCACTCGTAGCTCTTCATAGTTTCAAATACGAATTTGTGTTGAGAGAGAACTGCATTTTTTCTACTTGAAACCCTAGTTGTCAAAGAAGAATATGTTCTTGGGATTTATCTGCTCTTCTTGAGAGTCTATCTGAGCAGCTACCTATCCCTCTGAAGTTGCCCTACAGCAAGCAATATTCTGCTCCAAACCGCTCTTCAAACAGTGTTCGATTGGATTCAAACCAATAACAAACGCCAAGCAACCCTTCAGAAGGATTTTCGGCTTCACTTTTTGCTTGCCCTCTGATTCAGCTGACAACCCCTTGCCTCTAAATCTTCTTACAGTTTTGAGCTATTCCACGAATCTCCACAAACTCGGTTTTGTGCTTCCCAGCCAACAAACCGTCGTGAATTCGTAGCTCTTGGATCTTGTCCAGTGATTCAAGCCACTGAGGGGCTCTGATACCAAGTTAAAAAAACACAGTTTAAACACCCGACTGGATCAATCACCACAGCACAACGTGCAACAAGACAAGACAACAGAATTACTCTCATCAAACTGTATATTCAACTAATAAGTAAGTACAAAGATAAGTTGCTTAAAAAGCACTCAAGGGGCTCATAGAAGAAAGATGGCCCGATAACCCTAGAACTAAGCACACGTGGTGCCGTCGAAATAAGAAAGCACTGTATAAGTCGATCACTGTTATTTTAACTACTCCACTATAGGAATTCGAGCCTCTTTGATATAGGAAAACGTTGGCATGTTTTGCCACATTGTGAATATTGAGATTTTGGTGTTTTGGACTCATTCTCTCTCAACTTGAGTTTTATGACTTGATTTTCTCTCTCTACTTGAGAGCAGGCTATTTTTCCCATAGTGAGCACTTAGAATAATTTTTGATATCCATTTCTCATAGTAAGAAGTTAGTTTTTTCAGTCTGATGTATGCCATTGTGGCCTTAGATTTTTCAAGTAATCTGTTCATTGATCAATCTTGTGCAATCACAACACCTCATAAAGATCCTGTAAGGTGTGTGGTGAAGTTCACACGTGCTAAAAACTTCACACTCTCCCTAACAAGTTGAGCATCTATCTCTTGTGCTGGCCACATGCAGCAAAATATGTGTTGTGTAGCAAGCTAGTGATGTAGAAGGAGCAGCGTAGCTCCAGCAAGGTGCTACAGGGAAAGGATATGCAAACTTGCATCTGCTGCACATCCAGTGCTTCTGAGACCTAACCAAGGTCTTCTTAACCTTAACTAGAGTTTAAACTAACCTAAAACTTTGCTGAAAAACGTTCATAACCAAAAATGATCTCTAGAGCCACGTTTTGCATCCAATTTGCTGTTGTTTTTTTTTTGCATGGAAGAGCTGTTAGATCCTCCCTCGACCCCCAGAAAGAGCTCTAGCATCCTGAAACAAGATCTTGCTCAATTAATTGGTCAAGGTTTGTTGATCATTTCTCAACCAAAATAGTCCAACAGTTGAAAGCTTTGTTTTTGAACCATTTTTCATCAAATAGATAGATGTTTTTTGGTACTATGAAGGTGTTTGATCCTTCTTCGATGACACACTGCAACTCTATTGCTTGAAGAGTAGCTCTTTGCTCTATTTTTTGCCAATACTATTGTCATTTTGTAAACATTAAATGAATTTTTTACCAACAAATCTCTTGCATTAATTTTCACTAAATTCTTTCTATTGTTCCATACAGAGAGCAAAACGAGTTTCCCTGTTAGCATGACGTCATTATTGAATGCTCCACCAATGCCACGAGCTCATGAAGTCAACTCTCAGCAAGTCAAATTTGTGGAATTTACCCAGACAACGGAGAGGGATTGTGCCAACATCGAAAAGAACAAATGGGAATACTTGATTGCACGAGAGACGTTCAAAATTATTGAGTTGTACGGAGAGAAATGATGAGACTTGGAGTTTGCCAATTGAACTCAAAGCATTGGACAAACATTTCAAAGTGACTAGCAGAAGGTGAAAAAATGTGAACGTGTTCTCAGTGAGGCAAAGGTGGAAAAGCTAAAGCGGAAATTTCATGAAGAAAAGGCACTAGAATCTAAAACAGGGTCGGTGTTGTCTATTTGGACATTCTACAATGCCATGGTAGATGCCAGCAAGAGTCTTTCCAAAGACACATAACATTTCCAACATATTGGACAAAGGTGAAAACATATTGCTTGTGGATGATGTCACAGCCAACACTACTTCTCGTGGCAAGAGGCGACTTTTGATGATGAACAAGAAGGGAATCCAAATGATCATGATTCTTGTGCTTCACCAGTGAGAGGCTCTCCTCCAGTAGGTGTTGACGAAGTGGAGGTGGAATTGCCCAAGACTCAAGCATGCAATTTGGAAGGAGTCTCAGGAAAGCCAATGGATAAGAGAAGTGTGCATCGGAGAAGTTCAAACTTGGTGGGTATTGTCAAGTCCTTCAATGAGGGTTATGAGCAAGCAAAAATAGATATTCAAAGTGACAACCAATGTACAAGAGACATGTGCAAGAAAAGACACTGGCAACATGAAAGAATTGCAGAAACTCAAGCTGCCAGCCTGGAGCAAATTGCCTTGATGAAGATGCAGACGATTTAGGCAATTGAACTACTTCGGTCAAACAACCAAACAACTCCCAAGACAAATGACTAGTTGTGGATGTGTTGTGGGACTTAGGATTTAGGGTTTAGCTATGTCATGAGGACTTAGAATTTAGGATTTATGGATGCCATGCATTTGGATGTAGGGAATTGTTTTTTATGAGTTTAAGCTTGTCTTCTATGTTAATTAATGACTTTGTAGTACATTGAATGAAAAATTTATGGAATTTTGGGCATCATATTGGCATGTGTTGATATTTTCAGTTCTCAGTATTCTTTCTCATGATGTTTTGGGTTTTCAGTTTAATGTGTGTAATTTGATTTTCAGTATCATGATTGTGTAAGATAATCTCCAATTCATTATGACTTTTTTTCCAAAAAATGCAAGTTTATTGGCTAGCGATTTCTATATTGGTCTTCCTTTTATTATACCTTGCACCCATTAATAAATAGGAAAAACATTAATTGCAAACAACCTTGTTGCTGCCATGCGACAAGCAATAGCCACTAGCATCAGAGCATCACGCCATAAAAAGTCAACTAGGAGGAGCATTAGGTTTTATGCCATAGAATCTACCACGTCTTCAACAACAAACAACCAAACTCAACAATAAATATCATGCACACAACAAACAACTCCAAGAATTGTCAATCAAATTCAATACAAATTGCAAAGACATAGTTGCAAAGAAATCTTTATTGCCATCATGTAGCATTGCCATAATTATTCTAAACAACACTACTATTTTAAATACATATTTTAGCATCCCACTCTTCCAGCTAGCCTGTCATGTCCATCCACAATAGCTCTATCACACCAATCTGTGAAGAGTGCATCACGAATTTGTTGCCCTACATGTCATGCACCTGCTGCTGACTCATTGACATGTGAGGGCACCGGTCATTTGACCTCTGGAACAATGTGCTTCTCATGGATCTTAGTTTTATTTTCACCCCAAAACTGACACAAGCCGTGCAAGACACAACATGCCACAATTACCTATGCATTGTATTTGATGTCCACATTCAAACTCTTCAAAATTCTCCCACAATTCTTTAGCAGTGAAAATGCATTTTTGATGCATGATGTTGCCTTATTCAATTGCTCATAAAAAAAAAAAATTGGACTAGTTGTGGATGCATTGTACCCTTTCATGCAAAACATCAATGTTGGAGGGTTTGCGGATATTGAGGCAACCCTAACCTAGTTAGAAGTTAATAAGTGAGAGGGATTTGGCACCCTGCATGTGTAAGTCCAACCCGATGATCCATAGTTATTTGCTTAGTTAGAAGTTAATAAAAGGACTTTGCGATAATTTTAATGTCGCAAGGCCTAATAGTCAAGCTAGTGAATAAAAAGGAAAATTCGAATTTCAAATAATAAGGGAGGTGGAGATTGGCCAATAGATTATGAGGCCAAAGCCCTAAAATCCACTATATAGAGTGGTGGATTTGAGTTATTTTGTACATTCACTTTCATATCAATAAAGTAGGTTGAACCTCTTTTGAATGGATATGGAATGTCCTTGCTCTTCTTCTTTCTTTCTCTATGTCTCATGTTTTCTTTGGATTTTCCAATTGTTGGATTTTATGCTTGTTGGAGTTTATCTTTATTATACTTTTTGTGAGAGAGAAAGAGAGAGAGATAATTGTTGAGTAGTGTTAATTGCTATTGTTAATGGATCATAGTGTTTATCGTTAGTGTTAGATGTGGATCATATGCATGTGCTTGATAATGAACTATGATATCGCTCTCATGGGAATGAACCTCCATGTGACAACAAGTTAATCATCTTCTTTCTTTGATGCTTGATTGAGCTTGGATCTTGGTTTAAAGGTGGATAGGAAGTACCCGCTTCAAGAAAGGTCGAACCATCAAACCTGCGACTTGCTTGAGTGGCACAATGAGATATGCAAGCGATGACATATTGTCATATCGTGTTGATCATTAGTCTTACTACAACCTTCAATTGGGAGCTATTCCAACTTGAATTCACAAATGCATTCCTCAATGGTTATTTGGAGGAAGAGATCTACATGAGGCAACCCGAGGGCTTCATCAAGGCAAAGCATGAAGGAAAGGTGTGTTTTTTGAAGAAGAGCCTTTATGGGCTCAAGCAAGAACCTAGAGCATGGTACTCTAGGTTAAACTCTTTTCTCATTTCCATCAATTTTGTAATGAGTGCCTATGATCCATCATTGTACATAAGATTTCATGATGGCATGATCATTATTTCTGTTTTGTATGTAGATGACATTATCTTGAGTGGTAATGATCTAAAAGGAATTAGAGATGTAAAAATTGCTTTAGTAAAAGAGTTTAAGATGGTAGATCTCGGCCTATTAAGCTTTATTCTTGGAATAGAGGTTATTAGAGGATGTGATTTTAGCTTCATTTGTCAATCTTAATATGTTACATCCATCCTAGATAGATTTGGAATGAGGAATTGTAAAGGCATTGAGATACCAATGGAGCAACAAGTAAAAGCATCTATTGGTTGTGATGAAGCATCCTTTGAGGATATCACATTATATAGAAGGCTCATTGGCTCCTTGATCTATTTAACTATAACTAGACCTGATCTTAGTTATAGTGTTAGAAAGTTAAGCCAGTTCATGCAAAGTCCTCTAGTTTCAAATTGGAAGATGGCCGAAAGAGTTCTTAGATACATTTCATCTACTAAGAATTTTGGCATTTTGTATTGAGGGACTAATCTTGGCTTAAGAGCCTATAGTGACTCAGATTTTCTAGGTGACAAAGTTAATAGAAGATCAACAAGTGCTTTTTCCACCTTTCTATGTAATGGAATAGTATCATGGCTTTCCAAAAAGCAAGATACCATCTCCTTATCTTCCACAGAACCCGAATACAAGGCCTTGACATCAACATGCAAGGAGGTCTTGTGGCTCAAAAGGCTATTGGTGGAGCTTCATGTCATGGAGGAGGAGATCCCTATCAACCAATCATCCCAATCACTTGCAACTAATCCTACATTCCATGCAAGGAACAAACAAATTGAGATTTCTCATCATTTCGTGAGGGAGAAAGTGCAAGCGAAAGAGATCAAGCTCCAACATGTGCCATAATCAAGTTGCTTGGCTGATTTGTTTACTAAGTGTTTACTTGAAGATTCATTTTTCAAACTTAGATCTTCAATTAGATCTTCAATTGGAGTGCCCTTCAAATCAATAAACTGATTTCCAATGAAAGTGACATCCTTATTAATAAACACTATCAAGTTTCAATGTTGTACAGTCGATACATTCCATTAGAGGAACAATAGAAAACAAAAATGGTTCTAAGTTTCTTTCTTTTTTCCTCTGGGACATGAGCATAGGTAGTGCATCCAAATACTCTCAAATGTCTTAATGAAGGCTTGGGTCTTGTCCAGACTTCATGAGAGATTTTGTTGTTAGGTACGCCTTTAGTAGTACATCGATTATGCATGAAGGCTGTCGTTGATATAGCATGTTGCCAGAATGATTTGGGCAACGAAGCATGAGTGATCATGCATTTGGCAGATTTGACTAAGGTCGTGTTCTTCCTTTCAGCCAGTTCATTTGATTGTAGAGAATAGAAAGTACCAAACTGATGTTCACTGCCCGTGGCGGAACAATAGTCCTTGAACTCATTTGAGATTTATTCACACCATTGTCACTCTTGAGAGCTTTGATTATTTTTCACGTCTGCAATTCTGCATGCTCTTTATATTCCTTGAAGAAACGAAAGGCTTCATATTTGTGTTTCATAAAATATATAATAGTTCTTTTAGAATAGTTGTCAATAAATGTAATAAAGAACTATGCACCAAGTAGTAATGGTGTCTGCATCGGGCCACATATGTCAGTGTGAACTATGTCTAGCAAATCTTTGGAAAGATGTTCTTGATTTGACTCAAATGGCCTTCTAGTCTACTTGTCTAAATGCAACTTTGGCAGACAAGAGGGTTGACAATTCGGTAGTCTAAATCATGAGCTGAAGAATGCTTTAACATATTAGCAATCGACATATGATTAAGGTGGCCAAGTCTATAATGCCAAACCAATTCTTTATTAGTAGATATCAAACTACTTAAAGCATGATCAGTCATAAAATAACAATGAGTGAGCCTGTAGAGATATCCTTGTCTCTTTTTGAGTGCAAGAACTCTTTTACATTTGTCAAGAATCTTACATGAATCGTGTCTACAATATGTCCTAAATCAGTAATATGACTGACCCCCAACAACAGATGTGTCATCACGTTCAGCACATACAATACATCTGGTATTTTTCTCTATAGTCCATGCAGAAATTTCAGTTTGACAGTACCTTCACCTTTGATTTCATGTGAGCTGTTGTCTCTAAGGTGAATGAATCTTTTGGTGTTGTAGGTCGAATGGTCTGTAAACCATTCTTGATGGCTCGTTATGCGTTGTGTCGTTCCAGAATCGATGAACCATTTCTTAGATTGATCAACATGGTGATGATTCACCATGAAGGCTTTTTTATCATCCTCTTCTTCAATGTTTTGATTCTAATTGGGCTGCATTAGCTTGTTAATCTAGTCGTTTCTTGTTGTTGTTGTTGAACTTCAATATTAACCAGTCTTGAATTTCATGGTTTGTCCTTTTGCAATACTTGTAGAACAACTTTTTTTGTGTTTTGAGCGGGTTGCAGATTCTAGGTCAGACCCTACTTGACTATTTATTTTCTTCTTCAAATGCTTCTTCGTGTTTATCTTAGAGAACAGTGTCTGTGAGTTGTTGCTGAAGGACGAGGATGCTCCATTCCTTTGTGTTTCCTCCCGCAATAGCATAATGATGACTTTGGATAAAGGTTATATCTGAGTGAGTGAAAATCATCATCAGCCAGTTCTCATAAGAGGATAGCAAGCTAGATAGTAAGGTCATGACAACATCTAAATCTTCTATCACTAAACATATCGCTGTCATTTTTTCTAGCAGAGTTTTGAATTGATTAATGTGATTCTGAACAGAATCACCTTCTAACATTCTGAGTGAGAAGAACTTTCTCCTCAGATGTACCTTCAAAGTTGTAGGAAATAGAAGCCTAAGGATCTAGAATCTTAACTATACAATCACACAAAGCATTCTCAAAAGAAAGAAAGAGATGACTAGAAACCCTCTCGTAGAAACTCGTGGACAGCCAAGGAGAATAGTCAGTATTGCTTACAAAAGTGTCTCATACAAATGGGATGCACACATATATATAGTCCAAGATGACTATCTAACTTCCTTTCTAGTAATAGTCCAAGTTTGCTCGTTTTCATTTGGCATTTGGATGCATCATGATCTAATCCCAACATGAATATGTGACCGGAATCCAAGTGTCATTTGGAACTTTGATTGTGAGAAGCTATTGACCGTATCTTGCTTTTGGATTTTCTATTAGGGGCAATAGAGGCTGTTGAGGTTTATGCACAAATAAACAATTCTAAGCAGGGGCTACTTTGTGTGAAAGAATAGGTAGATGGACATATGGAGCACACACATAACAACTTACGCAAAATAGAGTGAGATGAACCAGGAGGCTAGTAGGCCCTCACCAACACTATTGTTGTCAAAAGTCTCTCTCTCTCTCTCTCTCACACACACACACACACACACACACACACACACACACACACACACACACACACACACACATCCACACACACATCCACCAAGGATTAAGCCCACATTGCACTCCAAGAGGTACACAATAGCCAAACCACCCAACCAAGTAGAAGCCTAGTATGAACACCTAAGCTGTTAGAATAATAAGCCCAACTTATTTCTAATCATTTTCATATGATATTCCGTTTTTCATAAATATAGTAGTTTTTAGCTTTCAATCCATACTGCAGTGATAAGTGCCACATTGACGACACTTGAGTGAGTAAGTTGAGACAATTGTTCCTCAATGGGGACCAGTTTGCGATGCAGTTGTACTCTCTACAAATTAGAACTTTTCAATATTCCATACAAATCTTACTTGTACTAATCTTTCAAAGTTTGCATTTTTATGAAGTTGTCTTTGAATATGTTATTCATCCATCAAAAGTCTTTGCAATACTTTTGAGAATGAACATTCTAGATTGTTTCTTGTAGTCTACTAGGTTACATAGACTCAAAAATTCATCATAGAAAAGTGGAATCACATTATCTCAAATCTCTTCACTAGTCATATATGGCTAATAGCATTTTATCCTATGGTGCTCATCCTTATTTATACAAGACTATAACTATTCTAGTTGTGGCTATAAATTGAATGTGAATTTCATTAGATTGGATGTTATTAGATCCAATCGTTGCAACCATAACCCAATATCATGTTTGGACCTATGATGATAGCTTTGTACTTGAAACACCTATTGGATTAAAAAGCTATTGATATTTTTCAATTTGATCAATTTTGCCTATATTTTATCCACATTGCAATTATTGTGTCATGAGGAAGTTAACCCTTTGGCCCTTTCAAGAAGAATTTTATTGCCTTGGTGCTTTGCAAAGGTGAATTATATCTAGAAGCAAACTATCTAGCCATTGATTCAAATCTAGTGATGCATGGCAATGACAATGAGGATCCTTTCACCGTATGGAATTTAGAAAATCCAAATGAAGAATTTGTTGCTCTAATAAATGCATTGGCATTAGAAATTTAAATTATCAATCACTAATATGAAACAATGTATGAAGTAGTATCACCCAAATGCAATGTAAGACAAAAATGCATTGGGCATTGGATGAACTATACAAGTAAGAGAGGTTCAAATGGAAAAGTAGATAAACAAGGAGATTGTTGCATAATAGATTGTCTACCCTTGCAAGATTGGACCCTTATGAAGACAATCTTGTGCATCATTAACCTAATCTTCAATATCTTTACAATCACAAAAGAAATAACTTGTATGTCAAATTTCATCATGGTTTTAGAAAGTGCGACACTCTTGCAAGTCTCACTATTAGAAGAAGATATCTTAATTCGATAAATTCTGGTTTTTTTTAAAGTACTTTTAAAGTTGCAAAATGCTCTTATAGAAAAGTGAGTTGATGTTTTTCATATGTAACCATTTAAGTCATTTCTAGTTTGTATTGTTGATAGCATGCTTGAACTGCAACTTTTTTTGGCTGAACTAAATGGTATTTTTGAAAATCATTTTTTCTTGAATCTTGAACATTCGTTTGTTCAAATATAGTATTCAGTAATTATCTGCATTTAATATAGCTTTTGTGTGCACGTTGTCATCACTTGATAACTAACACTTCACCATAATATCCTTGTGCCAATTTATTTTGTTTGTGTACAAAATAATCATTTGGATATGTTTTTTTGAAAAATCATAATGACGTAGCCCATCCTGTCTATGGCTTTGTTAATTTTGATGAACTAACATTTTTATGTTGAATCTTGAATAAAATCTAAGCATACTTGGAATCTTTTCTACTTAAATTGTGTTATCGAACTAATCGATAACATTCACGTAAAGCATAACTCATGAATAATGTAGAATGTAAATATGCATTCATCCAATTATTGTACCATTTATAGAAGAAAATATACATAAAGATAAAAACAATTTTTTTTCCCTAATATTTTTATGGTGTAAGTATTATCTAGAACTCATGATATAATAACTTAATTATTGGACATGATACATTGAAACAAATAGACAATTATATGTTGTCTAAACAATGCATTTCATAGTGCTAACACTTTTTTTTTTATCATAGAACCAAATTAAAAACTAACAATTGAGAAGAGTATCCAACAAGTATTTTCTTTATGTAGATATTATTTGTCATAATGGCAATACATATGAATACATTGCATTCTTCTTCTTTGCTTGAGCCTATTCACCAAATTTATTATGTACACTTTCATTGCTTGTTCACCAAAGTTGTTTTATTGGAGCCCAAGATGTATACAAATTGCAAATACGTCTCCCCTTGAGAGCTTCCATAGCTTGGGTTTTTGCACGGGACCATAGAGAAGCTCCACTTGTTCCAACTCCTCGTATAATGAAAAAAAAATTGTGCCATCCCAATATCCATTCCTCCACAATTTCTTGCTTTGTAGTGATAAGATATTTCCACTAGTCCCAAGAAGCTTCTACCACTTTGCTAAGCGAGTTATAATAAAAATGACTAGTAGTAACTACTTCTTGTCTAGTTAAATGTGAATTTACATATATCTCAATGTCTAGAGCTCTTTCATTTGTTCTAAGGATGGCCATAAGACATCATTAAGATAACTGTTGTCGAAAAATGAATTTTATGCCTTTTGAAATTATACAATTCAATGGATTGTTCATGCATGATTTGTATGGTGAACTATCTATAGGCATCATGTTGTGTTTGTTGAGTCTAGGACATAAATGATGCCATACATAGCATAAGGGTTTGAAATGGCAACTACAAAAGGCATCATTTATGTTACTTGCTCTTTCATGTAAAAGGAAGCATGTCCTTTAGAAACATAACCTAAATGTTGGTAGCAATTTTGTTGGCTCTTGACAAAAGGAGCCTTTGGCATGCTACCTTTTACATGAAAGAGCAAGTAACAATCACGTTTCATAATCATAGTGGACCAAATGCCAATCTTAAATTTTGACACAATTTTATTTGATTCCAGCCATCCACATCCCAGATTGATCTTTTAACATGTCATATTCAATATGTCTAGATGGATTTATCACCAAAAAGAAAATACAAATAAAACCTAATCAAATAGTACACTTGTATTCAAAAATATACATTCAGATTAGTTATAAGAGGAATATCCATTGAAATTTTTATCATGCACTAGAAATATTATTTATAGAAAGTGAAAATTATAGATACAAAACTTAAATGAACTAGTTGCAGGTGTTCAGAAGCTTGAAAGTCGACTTTAAAATATTGTCATCATACTAATTACACAACAAAAGTAAAGAAACAATTGAATAAAAAATAATGTTTTTTTTTTCTCAAAGAAAGATTATGACAAAAATTAGATAAAAATACATTTGGCATATCATGCATGACAAAATATTTCTTATGAAATATATCACACTAAGCTTTTTAAAAGTTTGTACCAAAATTTGTCCTAAATACCGCCTTTGTTTAACCATTGTCTCACTAGAATTCATGGTATGATCTTTTCTTTTCATACCATTTAGATGTGCACTCTTATTATGGTGGCATACGTTCTTCAAAATTTATTATCATCAGACCTACTATAAAACAAAAACAAAAAAACATTTAAATTAAAGATATGGTTTGAATTTTTACAAATAAAGATTATGAGTACAAATATTAGAAATAAAAAAATATTCGTATCATGCATGACATAAATGCTTCTTGTAAAATATATCATTGTACTATGATTTCATCTTGTTTGTTAAGATCTTTGATTTTCAAGGTATTTCCTATCAACATTAACTTAGCCTCACAACCTTAGAAAGGAATTTTTATGTTGCCCACTTAAACACATGGATATTTTTTAGGACAACTATCCACATAATTAGCATCATCGATATTATCATGAAAAATCTACAAAAATTGTAACTTTAGCTAGCAAAACATCTCATGATTTTGATTGATCATTATTCTATTTTTCTCTTTCTTACATCACACCAATGATGCATATGCTTACCTCAAAACCACATACCCAACATTGTGTGGGTCTTTGATTTTTTTTATACTCAATGAATCTGGACACATGACATTTTTTACACCCAACCAATTATCAATCTATAAAAAAATGGTTTGAAGTGCCAATTTTCAATAGCTCAAAACATTTGTGCTAATAGAATCAAAGGGATATGTAATATAGACAAAGGTATTAATCTATTTTGTGTTGATAGCAAGCTATCAATTTTTATTATCAATACATGTGCAAAAAAAAAGTAGCATGCAAATAATCATAGCTTGGATTTATAAACTCAAACACTAATTCGGACCTATTCGATTCAGGAGTGTCATTTGTTACCCATACTTGGGGTTCTACATCAATGATGTAAAGACAAAATTGAAAGACTTGCACAACATTGATAACTATGACTAAATTAGCAGTTAGGAAATGTGGTTGTGGAGTTTTTTTTTTTCCTTTTTGAGTAAGAGGGGGGAAGAATGGGATTTGTTTTGAGTTCATTTCAGCACATAATATTGATTTTGGAATTTTCTTATAACCTTTGAGTCATTTTTGTGAATGCATTTTGTATTTTTAAACAATTTCTTAAGATTGTTGATGTTTTAAAAAAAATAGTAACGACAAAGTGCACTTGAACAATGTTTTTTTATTTCAAAATAGCAATTAAAGGTTTATATATTGAATAAGTTTTCAATACAAGAGTAAATTGTAAAAATTAAGACTAGTTATTTTGCCATTGAACATAATTATATGAAATTTAGACAACAAGCTTTCTAAATATGACTATTGAATATTAAAGTTTTTGAGCAAAAATTGCAAAATATACCCCAATAGTGAAAATTAGATCAAATAAAACAAGGACATTGAGGCATTGCCATAAATTTAATGTGATTGTCATCTAAGATTGGAACTAGCCAATAGGACAGTTAATAAAGTGGTTCGAACAACCTCACTATAATTGAGAATAGCAAAATTGTAATAATGGTTGTAATTTAGCTAAATAAGGCCCCAAATCTATAGTAGAGGCACAAATGACCATTATAAATAGATGAGGTCATGCTAAACATGGAGGCTATTGCTCATTTTGTAATTTTGAGTTTTAAGAGATCTTGGAGCTTCTCTTGGAGAGCTTTCTTGATGGAGAAAGTGCTTCATGTGCCTAAAATCACATGAGAGCTATGATCATGATCTAGACTGAGGCCCCTATCTTGTGAATGATCAATAATCATGAATAAAGATACCTTACTTTGTCTATTTTGGTGAAGTTTTGTTACTTTTAGCTATTTTCTTGATTTTTGACTAGTTTCTTGATTTTTGACTAGTTTCTTGATTTCTTGCAGTTCCATTGTAATTTGATGTTTAATGAATGGATTAGATGTTTGAATGCTAAGGTTGGCACATGACAAGACAACACCATCCCGAAACCAACCTAAGGACTGAACCATGAAAAAAAGCCTTTGTTAGCTTATGAATCCACGTAAGGTAAAGGTCTGATACTATCCTGACCAAAGGATAGTCGCTTACACCTCAAGGATGCAAATAGATAGACTAACGAAACATAGCTCCTCTTGCCAAAGCAAGACCAAACCTTTTAAAACCTTTATTCATAATCCAACAAAGTAAAACATAGCTGAAAGCATACAATACTTCAAAGAAAGAAAGCACCGTGTAGCGAAACAAATTTCAAGACATCCAGCTGGTACCTGCCACCATCAGAAGTTAGCACAGTGAGGAAGACAGGTGTCAACACAAAATGTGTCGAAAATAGGTTAGATAATTGTAGCAAAAACTTCTTACTTCCAGTGCATAACTACGCCTATCAAAATTGAGCAAAGCAATAGTGATGGAAATCACGTTCAATCTTTAGCAACCAACTTTGAAATTGCTAGATACTAAGTGATTACGTAGCCAAACATGAAGCATTGAATTCTCAGACAATTTTTATGAGCTACAAAAGCAATACAGAGATGCATGCATTTTGAGATATACTGAACGCAATAAAGGATAGTATTGATTCAGAAAAAGAAAATCAGATGCCAATGAGCGTAAAGCAATAGCAGATAGAAACCGTGCACTCTAAGTTGTCTCTGAGTAACTGAAGATAAGTTTGATAATAAGTAGCTATGCTGATAGTGCAATAGCAACTCTAGAATATAACTCTAAAAGACTAAGCTAGAATGCTCAAGAGAGTTCAAGCTTGAAAGCTTGATAGAGAGCTAACTTGCAATACTTGCTGACTTGAAAACTGTATGAATATGAACAACTATTTATACATCCATCCGGTTCCTTGTTATTGATTGATGATAAGCGGTGAAATTGGCCGTAAATGTTCTGTCTGCATAAATGAACCAAAACTGTAGTTCTGCAGAAATGAACTAAAACAGCCACAAGCGACACTATCGCAAAATAGCGACAGTGTCGAGATTTTGCAAAAAAGGAGAGAGTGCCTTTAAATCTCATTTAGAGTTGCCCCACACTTTGCCATAGTCATTTCCTTAACATTTTGAGGCTCTTTGGAGAAAGCAAAAAATGCGACATTCTGTCAGATAAAAATGCGACTGCATATTTGCTCGCAAATCCTGATAGGCAAAACATGCGAAAAGGACACTGCATCTTTACATGAGATTCTTGACAGGCAACAACTTCAAAAATGAAAAAAACCAAAGTGACAAAGAAACACGACACTGTGGTAAAACTCCTTGTACTACTGTAGACTGTAAAAATACTTGTAAAACTGCAGATTGTAAAAACACGAGAAAATTCGCAGAACTGGATAAACAACGGATGATGATTAAAATCGATTATTCAATTAGTAAGAAGGAGAATAATCCAACACTCCCCCTTAATCTGAATCTTGAATGCCTTGACCTTCAAATTTAGTTCTACATAGAATCTTCTGTGTGTATCCAAACTTAATGCTTTGGTAAAAATACCAGCTATCATATCTTGCATTCTACAATACTGCAACCTGATTTCTTTGTTGAGAACTTTGCTTCTGACAAAATGATATTTTAGTTCAATGTGCTTACTCCTGAAATGAAATATAGGGTTGGCTGATAAAGCAATGGCTCTTTGATTATCACAAAATAATGTCGTCGGAGCATATTGATTCAGACCGATATCTGAGAGTAAGTTCTTCAATCAAATTGCTTCCTTTGTAGTTTGAGAGGTTGCGATATACCCTAATTCTGTGGAAGATAGAGCTATCGAAGATTGCTTGCAACTATTTCAAGAAATTGGACCATTGTTGAGGAAGAATGTAAATCCGAAAGTAGATTTACGAGTGTCTACATCTCCTGTCCAACTCGCATTTGTGTAACCACTGAGGAAATTGAGTTTGTTATTGTTGACTGTTCCATAACAAATGCAAAAGTTTATAGTAGCTCAAAAATATCTCATGACTCTGATAAGAGCCTTCCAATGTGTTATGTGAAAAATAGCCTATTTTGACAAATCTAGCCATGTAGAATTTTGTAAATATTGTGTATAATTGGGTTTCACACATGGAAGGCCAAGATGCCACATGGCAACCCACTCCTAATGTAGGTTAGGTCAAGTCGAGAGAGTTGGTCATGTCTATTTGGTGGTCATCCCTACTTTATAGGACCTACACCTAAATTTAAGGTGAAAATTTGACCAACTAGCTACCTACCAAGCATTACTATAGGATCTAACTAGGGTTTCATTTTAGGGCAAGAAGAGTGAGCTAACTTCCTTATTACATGCTAGATAGAGAGCTAACTTGCAATACTTCCTGACTTGAAAACTGTATGAATATGAACAACTATTTATTCTAAGAAATTAGGTCGTCAATTACGATTGCCAGTTGGCTGGTTTCCGTTGGCATCCATCCGATTCCTTGTCATTGATTGCTGATAAGCGGTGAAATTGGCCGTAAATGTTCTATCTACATAAATGAACTAAAACTATAGTTTTGAAGAAATGAACTAAAACAACCAAAGGTGACATTGTCGTCGTCATTGTCTTTAATGAGTTTCTCCGGTGACCTTTTGTCATTTGGGGCAAAGGGATTTGCCCAATCTAGTATTGGAAGAAAAATCATTTGTACAAATGCATCATTAGGCAATGGTTGGTTGCCCTCAACAGCCTTCGATGGAGAAATGGGTGGTGTGGTAGGAACAGAAGTGGAAACAGGGATGGGGACAGTTTGTCCAAACGAGAGAATGGATGGAATAGAGGGGAACTGTAGGGTGGTGTTGAGGACAGAAGGAGAAGATGGGGCGGAAGTGGTCTGGCATGGTGGTGAAAAGTTGATGACCTGCATCCATGCCAGAGTGTCCGAAGACAAATGGGAATCAGCAGGATTGAACTAGAGAGGAACATCGGTGGGAACATGAGTAATGGAGGATGCGATACTAATGGAAGGGGTGGTAGAAAACTGAACAGAGATAGAAGTAGTATCGACAAAGGAGATGGGAATGGAAACAAAAACAGCAGTTGTGGGTGGAACAGAAGGAAGAGGAGCGACAACAGAAACAGTGGTAGCGGGCTGCACTAGTAGCAGGTTGGGATGAGGAAGAGGGGGCAACGCCACACATTCTTTTGCTGGCCGTCATGTCAGTGACTGTAGGTTGGGCAGACAGGGATGTAGTTGATGGAGGATAAAGGTTAGTGGGTGACACAACAGATGATAAGATGTTGGAGCGGCGAAACTCGCGCACTGTGAAAAATACAGACCCTAAGTGGATCTAAACTCCAAGATCATTGGCTTGAATGCTTGCACTCCAAACTACATAAGCTAGGAATTGGCAACACATTCTATGCTACCTAGAATGCAAAGAACTTGATCAAAAAGCATTTATCACAAATGGAAACTTCCATAAACATCAAGTGCGGCCCAAAATAGCATTATACAGTCCATAATACATCAGCCCACCACTTTTGGAAAGCACCTAAGATCATACACAATAGCTTGAAGACAATACACACAACAATGCTCTCAATGGAGGAAGAAACAATGACAATGATCTATTGATCTCAATGAAGCATACAAAAGGTTTCTCCAACCTGTTTTTCCCTTTCAACAAATAGGAAAGCAAATCTTGAAAATGTTTTGTACATTCCTTCAATCACTAAGAATTTGCTTAGTGTAAGTCAAATGATTGACAAAGGACTTGATGTGGAGTTCATTGGAGATGCATGTTTGATAAGTAAATGTGGATCCTTGATTGCTCAAGGTAGGAGGCATGGTAAACTTTTCAAGCTTGATGCATGTGTCATCTCTAATCATGAAGGATGTATGGCTAGGGAGCAATTGACAAACCAAGAAGTTTGGCACAAGAGGTTGGGCCATCCCAACTTCAAATCTTTGGAGGTAATGGCAAAGAAAGAGCTTGTTCTTGGTCTCCCTAAAAGTCTTGTTGCAAACAATAGTGTTTGTGAACATTGTGCCTTGTCCAAATCTCATAGACTTGCTTATTCTAGATCTACTTCTAGATCTAAAGAAGCTTTTCAACTTGTGCATTCTGATATTCATTCTTCTAGTACAACTAGCAATGGTGGGGCAAAGATGTATGCAACTTTCATTGATGACTTTAGTAGGTATACTTGGATCTATCTTCTTAAAAGTAAGGATGAAGTGTTTGCTGCATTTGTCAAGTTCAAGAATGAAATGGAAAACCAATTCAATACAAAGATCAAATGCTTAAGATCTGATAATGGAGGGGAATACACCTCAAATAGGTTCAAAGACTTTTGTATAGCACATGGGATTAAGAGGGAGATGTCTAGTCCTAGGACTCCACAACAGAATGGAGTGGCCGAGAGGAAGAATAGAACCCTTTGTGAATGTGCCAAGGCAATGAGACTACATGCTAATCTTGCTAAGTCTTTTTGGGGGGAAGCTTTAGCATGTGCTAACTATCTATGTAATAGATGGACAAGTGCTTCCTTGGATGGTAAAACTCCTCATGAGGTTCTTTATGGTAGAAGGCCGAGTGTCAAGCATTGTAGGATCTTTGGATGTACATGTTTTGTCAATATCACACTTGATGATAGAACTAAAGAAGATCCTTCATCAAAGAAGGGTGTGTTTGTTGGCTATAGTGAAGTAAGCAAGGCTTACAAAGTGTACATTCCTTCTACAAACATTCATTTGCAAAATGACCTTTTATCCCACAATAAAAGCACTTGAACTTTGACTTATTGTTCTTAGTAGAAGAGGAAGAGGAAGAGTGATCATCATGATCAAAGTTACCACCTTTGGACCATTTCCCTTTGCCTTTACCTTTGCCCTTGAATTTGCCTTTTGTGAAGACAGCCTCTTCACCTCCACCTTGCAAGGATGCACCATCAAGCTTTGATTGCAACCTATGTTCTTCAGCCAATAAGATTTCTTGCAACTCAACCACACTTGGCAAGACTCTTTGAATGGCAAAACTTTGCACAAGGTTAGCATGTTCATTTAGCAAACCATTCAACATAACTTGGACTATTTCACCATCTTTTATGTTCTCATCAATGCATGCTAAATCATCACTTAGGGACTTAACTCTCAAGATAAATGCATGAGCACTTTCACCCTCTCTTTGCCTACTAGAAAATATTTGTCTCCTTAGGGTCAATACCCTAGATGTGGACTTTGATTCAAAGAGCTTCTTTAAGGCATTCCATGCCTCACTTGCACTTTGACACTTTCCAACTTCCTTGAGAAGTTCATTTGTAACATTCATTTTAATGATATGAAGAGCCCTTTTGGCCTTCTTATCAAACCTTTGTTGCTCTTGAAGTGTGAGAGGTCTCTCTTCAATTTCTGCAACTATGTCCATGAGTTCATTCAACTCAAGTAAGGACTCCATCCTCACTTTCCAAGTAGAGTAGTTTGATGAACTCAACCTTTCACTAGACTCTAGCATGATCCCACCATTGGAAGCCATGATTCTGATGTTTCTTCAACTTTTAGGTTCTGTCCTAAAGCACTTAGCACTCACTTTTCTCTCAACAAATGATAGATAAAGAGATCTATGAAGATTTAGGACCCTAAAACACTTCTATCTTGAACCTAGATGGTTTCCAAGCATAGAAAGGAAGATTGAAACACATGCAACACTTTGCACACACTAAGAATGGATTACAAAATCAAACCAACCTGAACACACTCTTGCTTAAGCTCTCAAACTTTCCAGCAAGTGACCAAATCAAGTTATGGTGTGAAGAGTTACTTGCATTCTTAGAAAATACCCAAAACTAGGATGCCAAGATTACCTAGTAATGAACAAACTTGATCAACATATGATAAACACACTAAGATATTGATTCAACCTGTAAAACCACATGTAAACCACACTTCTAAAAGTTTATAAACTCCAGCAAGTGATAAATACAAGATTTAGAGGTGAATGAATGAGCACACTTAGTGAATCACAAGACTAGCTTCACTATCTTGTCAAATCTTGGTGTTTAGATGTAGATCTAAGATCACTTCACATGAGAATGTTCCTCAACCTGTTAAGAACCTGAAAACACACTTGCATAATGGTTAACACCTTCCAGCAAATGCTCCAATCAAATTACATAAGGAGAGTTACTTACATGCTCAACAAAGTACACCAAAATTTATGCCAAAATTGATGACAATCTTTACAATATGCTCTTCACAATGGAGCTTACAATATGTTCACCCAAAAAAGGGGATCTTTCATCCAAATGGGAGCTTTGCTCAGCCTTTAAGAGAATTACAACTCACTCAAAAGAGCATTTGTCATCCACTTAAGGAGAAGTTTCATCCACTTAAGGAGAGTGTTCATCCAAGAATGGAGATTGTCAACAATAGGATTGAAAAGAACATTGTTAGTATTGAATATGCACAAGCCTCACAATCACAAATGATTACGTGTTATGATCTGATCCAAAATAGTTTCTTTTCAGCCTCTGATCTTCAATAGACCTAAAATATGCTTTTGATCCACAAGTTCAACTCACAAAACAAAGGTTAGTAAGATTTGATCAACAAAGCAATGCAAAATCATGCTAGAACTTGATCAAACATCCAAATATCACCAAAAATGGAATACTTACTGTAAATAGAAGCCAACCAGCTCTGATACCATGTGAAAAATACAGATCCTAAGTGGATCTAAACTCCAAGATCATTGGCTTGAATGCTTGCACTCCAAACTACATAAGCTAGGAATTGGCAACACATTCTATGCTACCTAGAATGCAAAGAACTTGATCAAAAAGCATTTATCACAAATGGAAACTTCCATAAACATCAAGTGCGGCCCAAAATAGCATTATACAGTCCATAATACATCAGCCTACCACTTTTGGAAAGCACCTAAGATCATACACAATAGCTTGAAGACAATACACACAACAATGCTCTCAATGGAGGAAGAAACAATGACAATGATCTATTGATCTCAATGAAGCATACAAAAGGTTTCTCCAACCTGTTCTCCACGACTTCCCTACTATTTATGGATGAGGAAGATGACTCTCTCTCCTCTCTCTAGAAGGTACTTGACCCTAGATATTCCCTATATAGGAAAAATAGCTAAAAATGGCTTATATGACCAAAATACATCAAAATGGTCTCATTTTGAAGGGTATGAAGTTTGACACTTCATCATACTGAAAAAATACAGTAAATAAAAACATTGTGGCCTGGTTCACACGTGTGAAACTCCAGAACCAAAACTATTTACAATTTTAGCCAATTTAGGCCTCAAACTAGCTAGGAAATGTTGACAATTTTCACACGCACTTTTGTCTCGAGAAGTGCACAGTCAAAGTTACACAACAGGGAACCTGCTGCGATATGGTCGCGATTGTTTGGTTTGATGGAGATTGTTAATTCGTGGATGAGGAAGGTATGCCACTCATATGACACAACCGTGGGGCCAAGAAATCCCAGGAAAGACTCTACAATCTGACTCAGCAGTGTGGACTGGATTATGTCCTTGCGAAATATTGAAAAAACCAGCAAGTTGTTCAATAGATGCGCAGCCACCTGAATGACTGGTTCCATGATAGCCTCTATCAGGTACACATTGTTAGTCTGGATCAAAATTTTTGGTGCAATTTGGGTGACGAAAGGTTTTATCGGGGCTCTTGCCTAACAATGAGAGATGGCCTAGTGGTCACCGGACATAATGCCGACAGTGACCATCGAGTCCACGTTAATCCTTATCTTGTACATGGTACCCTGGTACAAGAAGTGGAAATGCGACTTCGGCACGTCGCGTAAGCGTGAAGGGCGAGGCCCATGTTAATGTCAAAGTTGAAAAGCACCGAGTAGAAACCCATTGCTTCAAGAAGTGGGCAAGCAATCTGGAGCCATAGTTTAATTAGGGCTTAAGGAGGTTAAAGTTGGTTAAAAAGTGAGAAAAATAGTGGAATGGGCAAAAAGTGATGGAAATAAAAAAAATAGTGGAAAAAGAGAATTGGATGGTAGTAACAGCAGTTTAGAGTGCAGATCTAGGTTCAGAGTATGTAGATGATGGCTTGTATGAAGTTTGGTTGCATTTGAAGAACTTGAAAAAAATGGTCAAAATTTGAGTAGAGGTTTGCTAGAAAAGGTGACAAATGACTCAAATTCAGCCCTTATATAGCGGAATTTAGAGTGCATATTAGGTGAAATCCACTTTCCCTTGCTCAGTTCCACCCCAATTTTGGCAGGAACCTTCACAAAATTCTAAGACCTTAGAGAAGTCTACGAGAGTTCAGAAGGTGATTTGACTGCTCTGCGAAGGTTCTACGAGAGTTCAGATAGTCTGCGAGGGTTCAATCCTTGCAGGAAGTGCATGCTCGCACAACTTGCTCTCGTGGTAGGGTTTCAAGATCAAACCATGTAGGCAGGCTAATTTCACTGCTCTGATTCCATTTATGCCCCTTGTGAAGGTTGGTTTGATGATCTTGATACTCTGCGAAGGTTTTGAATATTCTGCTTCTTGGTACCCTTGCATACATTAAAAAATGTTGCTTTTTTTCCATCAGTAACTCATGCAGAGATTTTCATAAATGCATCTAGGTTAGATCTAGTGACTGTCCAAGTTTCAAGAGCTATTTCCTGGGGGATTTCCAAAAATCATGAAAAAAAATTCTCTTTTAGAGTGTTTATTGACGAGATCTTGAGATTCTCTGATTTTTAACTTTTGCAAACTGGTAATATGCTACATCCATGTTAATCTGACTGTTAGTAACTCTCTGAAAGTTTTGATAGATTTTTGATAGCAGATCCATCAGTTTTGGTGAATTTTGCCCTTATTTTTCCATGGTTACTGAGATCGAGGTCTCTGATATACAAATTGGGGGTCTTATTGGTGTAATCTGATGATCTGCTTTCTTCTTAATCCTATCTGGATCTTGATCTCTCTTGGATTTTGTTGGATCTTCTCTGATCTTGCCAGATCTGGCTGAATCTTGATGGATCTAGCTTGATCTGGCTTGATCTTCCTGGATCTAGTTGTGATGGCCAAACAGATAAACTTTTCGTAACATGCCACCACCAAACTGGATCTGTCTCACTGCGGTGGCTAGTACTTGTGCAACCGGCTACCGTTGATGGGTGTGTCGAAAGGTGTCCCATCTAGCTTCTCCAAATTCACGGCTCCATGATTAAGAATTTCTTTGATTCGATAAGGACCTTCACCTGTGAGTTTTGATTTTCCCTTGATCGCCTTGGTTTTATACATCAGGACTAGATCTCCTAAACGAGATCTTTCTTTTGTAACCTGCAATCGTGCCATGCTTTGCGTCTTTCCTTTTTAGTTGGCAGTGCATGCACAACTAGTAAGCATGTTTCATAGAGCTTATGTAGAGCTTCGTGGTGTGATTGTAGAGATTTGGATTTATGAAGGCATTGCGTTGTGGCAATCCTTAATGAAGGGACTTAAAACTCTACTGGCATTACAACATCCTGACCATATACCAATTGGAATGGCGTTTGATCAGTGCTTCTCTTATATGCTGTCCTGAATGCCCATAGAGTAGCATGCAACTTGTGTTCCCAATTCGATTTGATAGCTTCAACTATTTTTGTGAGCACGCTACACAGAATCTTATTGGATGATTATTCTTGCCCATTACCGCGAGGATAATAAGGCGTATTGGTTTAAAGGATCACAAAGAATTCCTCCAAAATGACCTTGATGGTCTCATTGATGAAATGACTCCCGCGATCACTGACTATCTCCATCGGGCACCAAAGCGCACAATCATATTTTCATAGAGAAACTTGGCAGTATTCCTAGAATTAGCTACTCTTATTGCCTTGGCTTTGACTCACTTGGTGAGGTAGTCGGTGGCCACGATTGTATATCGAGCCTGGGTACTTCTTGCTACAGGGTGAATTGGACCAATGTAATCCAATCCCAACTTCTCAAATGGTGCTTGGGTTAAGATCGGGTGCAGAAGGTCATAATTCAATCTCGTCGGTCTCCTTGCCCTTTGACACACATCGTATTTTCTTAGGTATTCCTCCGTATCCTTACGAATCATTGGCCTTCAGCATCCTGATTGTAAGATCTTGCAAACTGTAATGTCAGATGCAAAATGGCCTCCACCCATGCCTTCATGTGAAAGCGAAATGATTTGGATGTCATGAGGAAGAATACATCGTCAAAGAATCCCCTCTGGTCCTCTTCAGTACAATTGGCCAACAAACAGCTCATAAGCTCTAGCTTTGAAGATCAATTTTTGTTGATCTGCCTTTGGTACTGATTTGTCTAGTTGGCCCCTCATTAGATATTCAACTATGTCGGCAGCCCACTCTGGTACTGTGTCTACATAAAATAAGACAACATCAAGCAGCTCATAAGGATGTGTAGAATAATACCATTAGATGCTTATTAGAGATAGACGAAGTAGATGCCTTGCGCATTGATTCTTTTGTATTGTCAGGTTCATTTTTTTTTTTACAGATTGAATTAGCTTTCTAGAGCACGCGGTTTTGTCTGCTATTGTCTTGTGCTCCACAACATTATTGACATGTATACTATACACGCATGGAGAAAAAACTGATCTATTCGTCACAATTGAAACATCTGCTGAAAAAAAAAAAAAAACCTAGGCTAAACAAATCCATTAAAAAATACACATATTGGTCATTTGAAAGTTCAAAAAAAATCTAAACAAAGGTTAGAACAGAAATTGGTGTATTGTCCAAAACAACATCGTGCATTCTGAATCCCATTCCGCCTTTCAATACCTAGGATCTGCTACGGAATGTCACCTCAACTGCTCTGATGGTGATCGACCAAAAAACTAGCAAAGAAACCTACAAAACAAAAACCAATATTGACGTTCTTAAGTACACTACCACAAAAAATATGCATAGATATCAAAACAACAAAGAATAAAGATCAACAAAGATGCATAGATCTCAAAACCATACTAGATCTGGATGTACAACAAATAAAACTAATACAAATACTGTGCAAAAGCTTGGATCTACAATAGCTTTGGTACATTTATCAAAGTTTCAGAAGTGAACCCTGATAAGGTCAAGACACTGGAGGAGAAAATTCAGACCTCGACAAAAAGTTGGGCCATCATGGTCAAAAATATCAAAGCAAAAAGTAATCAGATGGCTTCACAGGCGATGGAAGAACAAGCCAAACAAGAATACAAATCTCAAAACGTCAGTGTCATAGGTCTTTCCAAAATTGACCCCCTGCTTGGGCCTTGTAAAGTTGTATTGGGGCCCTTTTGCCATGTAAGGTTGACTTTGAGCCTATTTTTTACAACATTTGGGTCAACTCCCCATAAATGGAAGGTGCACCTTCCAAATAATCTATTGAAATTGTCAACATAATGATGAAGTGCTTTCAATCTATATAAAAAAGCTAAAGTTCATGATATGTCATAAAAATAAAGTAGTGTGCATGTGAGCTCTTCTTTTTGACAACCTTTGTTTCAACCCTGTGAATGGAAGGTGCACCTTCCAAACAAATACTGAAATCATTCACATTTTTTAAAAACTGGTAACGATGAAGTATATCCAATTTACAAAAAGTCTAAAAGTTGACGCTATGTCATCAAAACAAAGTAGTGTGCATGTGGAGTTATTCAAGCTTCTTGTAGAACTTAGCCTTGACATAAAGGATTCCTTTGAGGTGTGCCCTTGTATTTTGAAAGTGCAATTATTTGTGGAAAGCAGCTTGAGGTCATAATGATTTTGAGTTGAAGGTCTCCCACGAAAAAAAATGACCTTGCCAAGCATGTCGTCATGACAAAGGACTAAGGAAAAACTTATGCCACACAGATGGTGATTGTCGAGCCAAGTGGCTAAAACATCTAATCTAGCTTGTCAATGCATCCAACATGTGGGGGCATGGGCCATCATGAGTGTGTAAAGGCCAAGTGCAAGAATTATAGACTAGATGGTGTTTGTGAGGATGAATATGGTATATAACATGGCCAAGTAGCGATGTGGAGAGGCCATCTATATACATGTTACTCCTCATGAACACTTTTGGTAGTCCATCACTAGAGGGCATTTCACATTTCAATTCAACCACTTTAGAGTCACATATTTCACATCTCATTCAAATACATGTACATTTATGAGAAGTCCTTCCTATCACAAATTGGGGCCTAGTCACAATAGATGGCAATGATACTTTTATATGTGCATTAATGAGAAGTCCTAGCTATCACATATATTAGGCCCGACATTTTTGGTAACCTCAAACAAGGCAATGGACATTGGGAAGCCACTACCACAAATAATCTTGGAATCAATGGACATTGGGAAGGCCACTACCACAAACAATAGGGGACTTGAGTAGAGAATGGTGAATAGCAAAGGTTTGAACAAGATTGGAATAATCATCTCCTAATCCATTAATAATGATTTGAACTAACTCATCATCTTTGATTTTATCATCTATAGAAGACAACTCCTTATTCAAAGATTTGATCCTAAAGACATAATTTTGGGCACTTTCACTACTTCCTTTCATGCTGTGAAGAATTTGATTCCTAAGCATGAGTATCCTTGAAGTCTTTTTGGATCCATAAATTGCTTTTAATGAATCCCATGCCTCTTTGGATGTGGTACAAGATGAGATTTCCTTCAAAAGTTCATTACTTACATTCATCTTTATGCAATGTAATGCAACTCTACATCTCTTTTTGTACTTTGCCAATTCAACTCCTCGTTGAGGTTCTACTTTTACCTCAAGTACTATGTCATAAAGACCATGAAGTACAAGCAAAGACTCCATTCGAACTATCCAAGTAGCATAATTATTGGATGAAAGCCTTTCACTAGCTTCAAGCAAAAAACCACCCATAGATGCCATTTTTGAATGTGAAAAAGCACTAGAAACTCTTATGGTTTCTCTAAGAGATCTAAAACTAAAGTCTTCTAGCAATTAGTATGCTTATAGACATGATCCTATCACTCATGAACAAATCTAGAATGATGGAAATTTAGATTCTAGTCTCAAACTTGCAAAATCACTCCTTAATCTATGATTTTTAGCAATTTATCTTTTCAACTTCAACATACACTCAAAAAATCAGAGAAGATCAATTAATGCACCTAATTCAAGCGTCAATGTTAATTTTTTGGCTGATCTAATCCAAGAACTAATCATAAGATTAGATTCACTATAGAAAATGCTTGATTTTGCACTAAAAATCACTCAAATTGGGTATGTGAGTCAAATTGTACAAAATTTTGAAATTTCTTAGTCAAAACCGGAGCTGTATGGCCTCACACGTGTGAAAAGGGTTCCTATAGCCCACAACAAGTTCTAGACCAAAAATTTTGAGGATATCTATCAAATCCAACTCGCTACCCAAAATTTGACTAGTTTTCTAAAACTTGCTAATTTTGGCTTTGATTTGGATCAACCCTATCAATTTCAATAAAACCTCTTGTACTTGGCTCTGATACCATGAGGAAAAAGTACAAAATGGACCTGGCCGGTCAGCTATGCGGATCTCACGGAAATGGCCACGGTTTGGGGTTCATCAAGACAACTGTTGTGCAAGGTGCTGCCCACAGTGTAAGCACGGGTGCGTCCACGGTCGGGGTGGTCGGCAGAATGGGGGACTTGATGAGTCAAGGTGCTGCCCTTGAGGTGTAAGCACGGTCAGTTCTCGCGGTTCGGGCCTGGCGCTGTCTGCACGTAGGACGGATGAGGCAAAGTGCTGCCTAGGTAGGTGAAAGCACGGTCTGTACCTTGTGGGGTGCGGGGCGACATATTCGAACTGTACGGGTTAACCATTGATACAGAGATGCTGCTCGAATTCGGGTGTAAAGCACGGGTGGTTAGCTGCCGGTGCGGGATAGTTGCCGATCGTTTAGCTATAAGGGCTATCGACCAAAAAGTGGTGGGGCGTGACTGAGGCAATGTGCTGCTTAATGGTGAAAGCACGGATGGTTGGAGGGGTGTCCTATGTGGGCTGATTCTGTGATCGATTTGTATGGGCGCGGCCAGGCAAAGGTCCGTTGGCAGGACCATCTCAAAGGGGGACCTTGTCTTTGTTACTTGTTAGTAAACCTGCCTGAGTGTCTTACTTATACGTATTCGTGGTGAGTCTTAGTACTCGTGCTTTGCCTGGTTTGCATGATTGCTTGTGATACAAGGAGCTGATGGCTCGAGAAGGAACCTTTTCTTTTGAAGGCTGATACCATCAAACAAAGAGGACTACAGAATCTGTGGGGCGGATTTGCAGTTCAAGTACTCACACGTGAACGACAACGAAACGACTCAATGTTTGCAAAGGATGGATGGCTAGCCTGTTTCTTAGGTTAGTTTCATTTGCGACAACGCCCACCAGACGCAAGCAGGAAGTCAAAAGTTGGAAAGGGCCATTTCAGGGGAGATCTTCTATGGAACAGTTGGTCTTCATTTTGGGACGGCCACCTTCGGAACTGAAACTCACTGAGCATGAGCGATATCCAGAATCTGTGCGGCGGATGTGCGGTTCAAGTACTCGCACGTGAACGACAACGAAATGACTCAATGTTTGCAAAGGATGGATGGCTAGCCTGTTTCTTGGGTTAGTTTCATTTGCGACAACGCTCACCAGACGCAAGCAGGAAGTCAAAAGTTGGAAAGGGCAATTTCAGGGGAGATCTTCTATAACAGTTGGTCTTCATTTTGGGACGGCCACCTTCGGAACTGAAACTCACTGAGCATGTGTGATATCCAGTATCAGTTGGGTTTTTCCTCAAAGGGGAAAAGACTAGGATCCTCTTCAGAGATTGGCAACAAGTTGGATCGAGCCATAATCCTAGCAGATGGGAAGCAAAGTGTTGGAAAGGCTTTTTGTCTGAAGAACTCTACTCTAAGTCCGATCAGCTGATTTATTAAGTGGAGGGGAACTATCACACACACCTCTCTCTTGGGGCAAATTTTGAATGAAAGTTGATCAAAATGGGGGCAAATTCAAGGTGACCTAGCCATACTCACACGAGGAGACTGACGAACTTTGGACCTAATAAGTTGACAAGTTTTTGTGGTGGAAAGGAAAGTTTGTTATAGGCTTTCTCTGGACCAGCAATGATGAGGAAACATATGAGTACGCTGGCTTGTGTTACGTGTAAGGCAGCTGATCAATGAAGGAACTGTGAAAGTTGAGTCTTGCATAGAGACTTGGTATTTCGAACGGACGCTAAGGGATAGTTCGCGTTGAGATCGGACTAGTGCAAACTCTGGGTGCATGTTTCTGATTCAAAGAGAGCTACTTGAAGCTAAGCTCGATGTACACTTCTTGTTTTGACTGTGAGGCAACTAACCAGTGATGGAATTGTGAAAGTCAAGTTTTGCGCGACGGACATGGTGCTTCAAACAAACGCGAAGAGATAGTTCGGATGCGGATCAAACTGGTGCGACCCTTTGGCTTTCCACGAGGTCAATGGTTACATTTGGGCTGATTCAAAGAGCTACTTCAAGCTAAGTGAGAGGTGCATGGCGGAGTACTCAATCTTTGCCTACCTTAAAGAGCCAAGATGGAAAAGTATCAAGATCAGGCTGGGACAAGGAGAGAAATCAAGGTGCAGAAGCAACAAGGCACGGAGTGGACCAATAAGTGGGCAATCAAACGATAAATCCTTCGGCTCAGGGAGCCTTGATACCTGTGCGGAACCCGAACAAATCTGGAGCTCAGGGAGCTCAACACAAAGTGCATCAAGGACAAATCAGGAGCTCAAAGGAGTTCCAAAGTCGAAAGTCAGAAGCGACAGGGGCGAACATTTCAAAGAAAGGCCTCTGTCACCAGTTAATAAGGCTCTCGGGTTTTACGAAAGCGATATCAAATCTACGCTTTTCCCAGACAAAGATATTTGTTTCAAGTTATGTAATTTTTCAGTACAAAGAGCTGAGCCTCCGACTTGTGGTGTGCCAGCTTCAATGTTAATAAAAAGTGGCCAGTAAATTGAGTACTGTGCCAAGTAGCATAAATGTATAGTCATTTTAATTGGGAGACACCTTTACTTTAATCTGACATCTGATGAGGACATCAGATTTTATAAAGGTGGGGTGGATGTTGTAAAGCTACCTTTACAAGCTTTACTTCCGGTGCCATTGGCACCAGCTATGTCCCCGGCGCCAGCAGCGCCCCTGCTGCTCCCGGCGCCAATGGCGCCGGCGCCGCTCCCGGCGCCACTGTGACCAGAATCCAGCCGGTGCCAAGTTCCTATGGCTGAAAATCTTTGATCGGTTCTAGCGGAGTCCAGAGAGCTCAGATCGATGTGCAATCACCTCACACGATCTAGGCATGATTAAAGGAAGCCTGGGGATCAATAAAATCTAGAGAGAGAAAATGACTTTCTAGAAAGAGAAAATCCTAGAGAGAGAAAAACGTGCTTTACCAGCTTAGGTAGAGTGCTTGGTATGAGGGGAGGTGCCGAATCACACCAATACTATAGGGGAGTGCGGGTTGCGACTCAGGGCGAGCTCCAACCAAGTCTCAGCCTCCCTTGCTGGAATGTTGTCATGGCTCTCGCCTTGGCATGCTAGCGCCCCGGAGACTAGGGTCGGTCACACACTTGAAATGTAACCTTCTCAGATTTATCAATAAAGTGGGATTTTCCTCAAACTGACTCTGATTACCTTCTGGGTTTCAGTGTTCGGTAAAAACGCCAGTTGTAAGGCCGCTTTCAAAATTTTTAACTTGGCACATAGCTGAGGGTCGTATCCCGGGATGCCAGCGGTATGCCGTCGGGACCATTCGGTCCGTGGCGCCAGCGGTATGCTGTCGGGACCATTTGGTCCAGGAACTGGTTGTTTCCATATCTGTCGCGGCTTGTGGTTCTGAGTGTTCCTTGCATGAACGTGAATGGGTTAAGCTCTTGGGGAACGGGCTCTAACCTGTCGACTGAGTTGGATGGCTTGCTTGGGTGGATGTTACCTGTTTATGGCTGTCCAGTCTGGCTTGGCGCCAGGTTGGCTTCCAGCGCTCGTGACGAAGCTTTCAGTTGGTTAAGTCTGATGTAAGTCAGACCGCTTGCTTGGAATGGATGTTACTCGTTTGTAACGAAGCTTCGAGTTGGTTAAGTTTGACGTATGTCGGGCGGCTTGCTTGGAGGAAAGTCACCCACGTCGGGACTCCCGATCTGGCATGGCGCCAAGTTGGATCTCAATGTTGGTTTTTGGAACTTCAAGTTGGTTAAGTCTGATCGTTGTTGGCGAGTTGGCTGCTTGTATGTCGAGTGGGTTTGGATGGCAAGAGTTGAAGGCTGGGAAGCTAAGTCGTGGTTCCCGGCTCCCTTTGGGATGCCTGCGCTACAGTATCTCTCTGTATCTATTATGATCCAGAAGAATAGTTTTATGTCTCCACTATGTGGAGTTTACAAAATAGCTAAACCGAGAATTACAAGAGTAGTTAACGCTAACCAACTAATCAGTTACTCTCCGTTGTTGCTACCTGTTTCAGTTGGGCGTGAAGTTTAAGACTCCAAGCCCATTGAGCTGCCAGCTGGCAGCATGAAAGATTTCTTTTCTGTTCATCTCGTTTCTTTTGTTTCTTTTCGTTCTACGTCGCTTTGTGATTTTTGCGGTCCTAGAGGCATGTTTGATTTTCGCAAATCATTCGTCAATCATTCGTCCTGGACATGTTGACTTTCGCGAATTGTTTGATCTTCACAAATTGTTCAACTTTTGAGTCAAGGAACATTGACTTTCGCGTCATGGCAAAGTTGCAGGAGTTCACCATTTTTGACACTCTTTCTTGAACCTTGCAGCTTTGCATGTTTAGTCCAATTGTCTTTCTTTGTTTTTTGAAGAGTGGCTTGTCGAGTGGCTTTGTGAGTAGATCTGCAATCATGTCTTTAGATTTTATGTACTGGACCTGGAGCTCTCCTTTCGAGATTAAATCTCGAATGTGATGGTGCTTCAAAGGTATGTGTTTTGCCTTTGAATGGAAGATAGGATCCTGGGACAAATAAATGGCATCTGAGAGTCCATCATCATTGTGCGTATTTAGCTTCGCAAGAAGATTGAGCTACCAAGGTTTGTTTTTTGCATATCCAGTTGATTGCAGCTCCGCACGCTATGGTACATCCTCCAGTTATGGACTTGCTATCATCTTTGCAGCTCACCCAACTTGCATCACTGTAGTGGTGCAGCTCAAATCATTTTCATTTGTTTTCAGCTCTGTAGATTAATCCCATATTTTGGGTACCCTTTAGATACTATAGGATTTGTATTGTCATTTGCCAATGTGCCATGCCAGGATTGGAAGGGAATTGGCTTAAGGCGTAAACAGACAAAGCTAGATCGGGTCTGGTACAAATTGTAAGGTACATCAGACTACCGATTAGGTTTTGGTAGTGTATATCTGCCATCTTTTGTTCTTCCTCTTCTGTTTTTGGGCAATCTTACTTCGTCAGCCTGGAACCTATCATTAGATAATCGTCCACGAAAATAGTCAGTATCACAAAAAAATTTCCTACTCATTTTATGTAAACATTACAGTCCGGTTGTATAGGATTGAAGTCTCGAGACTTCAAAAGACCATCGAGCTTCTTATACCAAGCTCGTGATGTCTGTTTTAGACCATAGATGCATCTCTGCCACCAATAGACATATTGTCAATTGTCAAGGTCTTCAAATCCTTTAGACTGCTTCGTGAAGATTTCCTCCTCTAGATCTTTGTGGAGAAAGGCTGGTGAATTTCCAGATTGTGTTGTGTGGCGTATGCAAGGAGTAGTCGTATGCTTGTCATCTTGACCATCGGCGAATATGTGTCGAAATAATCAACACCATATCTCTGTGTGTAGTCCTTTGCGACAAGCCTTGCCTTGTAGCAGCCAATGGTGCCATCTGATTTCATTTTTTTCTTGTACACCCACTTGAAGTCCACTATCTTTCTATTTTCTAGCAGAGGCTCTAATGTCTATGCCTTGTTTCGCCTCATCGACTCGATCTCCACTGACATTGCCTACTTCCAGAATTCTCCCTCTGGACTCTGGATAGCTTCTTGATATGTTGTTGGCTCTTCAATGAAGCTGCAATACTCTAATTGCTTGTCTTCACTCCACTGAAGATTGTCAGCATAACGGTCTGGAGGTCTTCTTTGTCTTGTTGACCTTCTAGGTTCGTTTCGTCACTGCTCGAACATTTCTTGTTCATGGGATTGATCTTATGCTTCTTGTTGCTCTAGAGTCTATGGCTCAACATTCTGATTTGACATTTGTCCTCGATCTCCCTCTTGAATTGGCAGCAATGTGAAGATCTCATAACCTCTTTCATATTTTAGTCCACGGAATGTGGACTCATCGAACTTCACATCTCTACTCGAAACAACCTTTTTCGTGGTTGGTTTGTAGAGCCTGTACACTTGTGTTCTGTTCGAGTACCCGACCATGATCATTTGCTCTGTTTATCATCGAGCTTACTCCCTTTTTTCTTGGAATGTGCTTGTATGTTGTACATCCAAACACACGTACGTATGATAGATCAGGCTTTCTACCTGTCCACATTTCGTATGGTGTCTTATTTACCAGCGTTGTCGTTGTATGTGTCTAGTTGGTAAATAGACTAGAAAACCGTTTAAATCAAGCCATCAGCATATTGCTAGAGGATTGCTAGATGTCGAGTTACCTATTTGTCAATACTGTCTATTTTTATACACCTTACAATACCCATAAATATGTTCACCTTGGTGACAATAGCACACAAGCTATTAAAGGTGAAGGCATTGTAAGATTAAGCTTTGCTAATGATCAGTCTAAGATATCTCTGGAGTCCTTTATGTACCAAATTTATCTACAAAATCTGCTTTCTGTAAGTAGAATCACAGATCTAGGACACAGAGTAGAATTTGAATGTGATCAGTGTAAAGTGCTTGATAGGACAGGGAAGATCCTAGCAATCAGAAAGAGACATGGATACTTGTACAAATTAAGTCATTGATTTTCTGCCTCTAGTCAGACTCTCAGTACTTCTATTCATTCAAATAAAAGTTTACTTCGGCATTATAGACTTGGTCATTTAAATCATGCTACTCTACAACGAATGTCTAGACAATCTATTGTTCTTGATCTCGACTATGCTCACGAAAAAGTCGAATTACCTATTTGTCAAGACTGTCTAGTTGGTAAATAGACTAGGAAACCGTTTAAATCAAGCCATCAGCATATTGCTAGAGGATTGCTAGACGTTGTACATATAGATATTTGTGGCCTGATGAAAAATCCTTCGCTGAAGGATGCCAAGTATTTTATAACTTTTATTGATGAATTTTTCAGAAGGACCATGGTGTATTTTATAAAGAAAAAATCAAAAGCCTTCAACTGCTTCAAAATCTTCAAGGAGCATGCATAGAGGGAGACTGGAAGGACAATCAAGGCCCTCAGGTCAGACAACGGTGGAGAATATATCTCTATCGAGTTTAAGGAGTACTACCAAAGCCAAGGCATTGAGCAACAATTCATCACTCCTTATAGTCCTCAGTCTAATAACTTAGCCGAGAGGAAGAACCGTACCCTAGTTGAATCTGTCAAATGTATGCTATCGCATGCATCGTTGCCCAAGAGATTTTGGGCTGAAGCTGTCTCCACTGCAGCTTACATCCAGAACAGATGTTCGGCCAAGGCCCTCTCAGGCAAGACACCCCACGAGGTGTGGACAGGCTCTAAGCCTTCTTTGAAGAACCTAAGATTGTTTGGCTGCATTGCCTATGCCCGAATCCCAAAAGACACGAGGAAGAAATTGGACTTCCAAGGTCTCAAGACCATCCTGATCGAATATACTTCATCTGATAATACTTATAAGCTGTATGATCCTGATACCTAGCAATTCTTCTATAGCCCGGATACAGTCTTTATCGAGGATCAGTTCGTCGACCTCAAAGGCAAGAATGTTGCTCAAGAAGAACCCTCATCACCTGCGATTGACACAACAGTTCGAGCTTCTGGCTCAGACATGTCTACTGTCAACCCACTTCAAGACAGTGAATCAAACGAAGATGTTGTTGCTACCCAGCAACAAGTCCCAAGAGTGGTTCATCAGTCGAATCCTCCTAGAAGATCAAGCCAAGTGCGCACACAGCCCACAAGATATACTCTAGAGTCTACTTGTCTCTTGATACAGGAATCGATGACAGTCAAAGAGGCACTCAGCCAACCAGACTCTGATCTCTGGAGAGAAGCTATGAACAGAGAGTATTCCTCTCTGATCAAGAATCAGACATGGTCATTAGTCGAAGCTCCTATTAGCTGCAATATCATTGATTGCAAATGGATCTTTAAGATCAAATACAATGCCAACGGAGCAATTGATCGAAGGAAGGCAAGACTAGTAGCACGAGGATTCACCCAAATTCCCAATGTCGACTACAGCAAGACTTTCAGTCCAGTAGTCAAACATTTGTCGATCCGAGTGCTCTTGTCTTATGCTGCAGCTGTTGACCTCGAAATACATCAACTTGATGTACAAACAGTCTATCTGAATGGAGTTATACAAGAAGATATCTGATCTAGTTCGAAGGATACATGCTAGAAGGTATGAAGAATCATGTCTGTAAACTCCACAAAGCATTGTACGGCTTGAAACAATCTACCAGAGCTTGGTTTCAGAGGATCAACACATTTCTCATTGAACAAGAATTTAAACCAAGCACTGCTGATTGCAATGTCTATTCCAAGTCAGTGTAGCAATCCTTCATTATCATCACCTTATACGTGGATGATACGTTGCTCTTCAACAACAATACCAATATGGTCAAGGATTTGAAACAGATGCTGTTTTCAGAGTTCGACATGACTGATTTGGTCGAAGCTCACTTCTGTCTAGGAATTCAGATCCATAGAGACAGAACAAAGGGACTGATTTACATCACTCAACAAAGGTATCTTCACAATGTCTTTAACAGATAAAATTTGATGAATTTTAAATTAGCTCACTCACCAATGGATCCAGACCTGGATTTGTCAAAGGACCAATGTCCCCAGACCAAGCAGGAAGAGGAGCAAATGAGAGAGTATCATTATCGATCGATACTTGGATCTCTCGTGTACGCAATGGTCTATACGAGACCGGATATCTCTTTTGCTGTAAGCTCACTCATGGCTAACCTTGGAATTATCCATTGGAAGGCTTTCATACGAGTCATGAGATATATTTGAGCTACCATGGACCAGTGTATCTGCTATGGAGATGTCAGCAATGACAATCTTCATCAGCTCAGAGCTTATTCTGATGCAAGCTGAAGAGGAGATGTAGACAATCGTAAATCCACATCTGGATTTACATTCTTCTCATGAAAAAGTTTCTATCTTCTCGCTATGGAGAATGGAAATACATAGTAAAAGACACTTCCTTTTCAAAGTTTGGTGAAAATCCAGCATGTAATAAGGAAGTAGACTCAACTTTCTTGCCCTAACATAAAAACTCAAGTCTAGATTCAAGAGTCATGCTTGGTAGGTGCATGGTAGGTACAAATCTCATCATAAATCATGGTCTAGATCCTACAAAGTAGGAATCACTACCAAATGGACACAACGTGGTAACCTACTTGAAGTGTGGATTTACAAGTGGCACTAAATATTGACAAAATGTACAATATTCTACATGGCTAGATTTGCCAATGTAGGCAATTTTTCAAACAAAAAACCTCACCAGGTCCACCCCTCCTCCCTACCTACTATGTCTGACCAACTCACATTTTAAAAAATAACTTAAAGTTAAACTAAATGTTCACTAGGAAACCCCCCCTCCCCCCACCCACCCCTCCCTCTTTATTTTTCCCTCCACATCGGCCTCCTGCTGCTCATGAGCAGAAATAGGAGAGGCCGAGCAACCCGAACACCCCGAGAGAGAGAGAGAGAGAGAGAGAGAGAGAGAGAGAGAGAGAGAGAGTTAAGGTGGCCCGAAAGTAGGGAGAAGTCGCTTGATAGACCCATACCAATCCACCATCAAGTGTTTAGGCCTACAACCATTAATTATGACCATGTACACATAAGGCTCCCAATTCCCTTATAGTCACAATTAACTTACGGGTTGTTGGTTTATCGGTCCCTAGCATGGACACGCTACTCGAGACCAGTCATAGGCATGATAGAAACTTAGTGTTGACTCTTTTAAGTTGGATCCAAATGGAGACTCACATGAATCATGTGAAATCCAATTTACTTTTTTAAGACCTTTGGATCAAGTTGGGTCCAAGATGAAGGGATAGGATTAGTGTACATATTAGCCAATAGTATTTTGGGGCAAGGGCCTTCCCCATTTATAAAAAGACACCTCGTGTACTCTATTTTCATGCTTAATGAGGAGGAGAAAACTTTACCAAATTTTGGAGAGAAGCATCCTCACTTGCTATTCACTACTTGCTAATGTGCTTGATTGTGTTTTCATTTTGCTCTCAAGTCTGCAAGTTTTTGGTTTTCATAGTTAAAGTTTTTGCATTAGCAAGTACAAGAAAGAGCATTTGAGCTAACCTCCACCCTCACTCTCTCTCTCCACCCTCTCTCTATTACTCTCTTCCTCTCTTCTATTCTATTCTTCTCCTTCACAAAATCATGATGAATGTTAGTTTAGTGGAGTAGAGTTAGGGGTGTGCAGTGTTAGTGGTGATAGAGTTAGAGAAAAAATAGAGAACTATCTAAAAGTAGCATCTATTCATAGTTAGGCACCTATCCAATGTTCTAAACCTTGTTGACAGGTGGGAGGACTACTACTACGCGAGATCTTCGACCCTACAGTGGCGCCATTGCCGGGGATAGGTTATTACTAATTAGTATAGCTGTATTCTAGCTATTTCTTGCTTTTTGGAGTAGTTTTAGGTAGATTTTTGGGTGTTTAGAGTTAGTTTTCTGTACTTTTCTGTGTTTGGACTGTTCACAGCTAGCGATGTAGGTGTGAGAGGGTAGAGGAGACCCTGAACAGTCTCTAAGAGCTTGATATCCAAACCAAAACCTAAGAAAATCCAAAAAAACACACCAATCTACATTTTGGAGCGAAAAAGAGCTAAAATTCTCATTAGATTTTGTTTTCTTCAAAATCAGTGAGAGATAATCCTCGCATGACTGGCAGCAGCTCCAAGATACTGTCCCAGACCTACATAAAAGCCTGCGAGAGTTAATTCCAAGCATATTGCAAAAATAAATAAAAAATCAAAAAAATTCAAAAAATCCCTGTAAAAAATCAAAAAAATCTCATCAATATGTTGAAGAACGAATCTCGACAAGTACCAGTTCACGAGATGCATGATGCCACAAGCCCAGCGAGAACCTGATAACGCCCACACAATTCAAAAGACTACGATCATTGTTGGTGGAGTACAAGGATTGTTTTGCCTGGAATTACAGTGATCTGAAGGGCATTCCACCAACAATAGTCCAACACACCATACCTTTGGTGGATGGAGCTGTTGTAAAGCTTACTCAGGTGCACCTAGCGTGCCCTATAAGACTCTAAGGGGTGACACTCCCTGAGGTCCCAGAGCAAGTTAGAACGTCAAGGATTGAGCCTCCGACCTGTGGTGAGCCAGTCAAGTAGTCACAAGTCATGAGCTAGCTCTGGAGCTCAAGTCATGGCCTAGTCAGGAAGCAAGTTGATTCTGCCGCCGGAACAGCTCCCGAGACCCATGTCTAGGAGCCAGACTGATTCTGCCAGGCTTGCCAGGCTTAATCAGCAAAATAAAAACTATGTCCCAAAAAGCGTGCTTTATCAGAAAGCACTATGTTTCAGAACAGAGGGGGTGCGTCGAATCACAGCAGAACTATAGGGGGAGTCCGGCAGACAGAAACTTGGGCAGCTCAACTAGCGCCAGGAAGCCAGTCACCAGGTCTCAGCTCCCTCTACCAGTATGAGCCAGGCACAATGCTTAGCACGTGTTGGTGGCCCCGAGACCGGTCTGTCTATGTATGTATGTAACCTCTTCCAAATCTAATAAAGTTGATCCTTGGGGATGATTACCATTTCGGTTTCACCTCCGGGACTGGTCCAAGTGGAAGGACCCTTACTACAACCTTTTTGTGTCGCCAGTGCCCAAGGGTCCACGTCATCGACGTGTGGCTTGCCGCTATGCCAATTGGTCAGATTGCCGACCACTATGCCTTGGGTTTCATGTGTGGCTTGTCTTTGCCTTTGGTTACCTTTTGGGAACGGATTTTGAGTTGGCTTTTGTTTTGGTTGGGATTCCAGTTTTCTTAAGTCTGAATGGTTAAGCTTGTTACATTTCTGAGTTGGCTTTTACGTAAGTGCATGATGGATGAGTGTTATACTTAAGCGCGTGTTGGGGAAACCGCTCAAGTCCCAGCGCCCTTTGAGGCGCCGGCGCAACATATGATATCAGAGCCGACTAGCCGGTCAGCTACGCAAGTCTCACAGGGATGGCCACGTTTTGGGATTTGTCAGGACAACCGTTGCGCAAGGTGCTGCCCACAGTGTAAGCACGGGTGCGTCCACATTCGAGGTGGTCGGTAGAATGGGGGACTTGATGAGTCAAAGTGCTGCCCTCGAGGTGTAAGCACGGTCAGTTTCCACGGTTCGGGCCTGGCGTCGTCTGCACGTAGGACAGATGAGGCAATGTGCTGCCATTAGGTTGGTGAAAGCACGGTCTGTGCCCGGTGGGGTGCGAGGTGACATATTCGAGCTATACGGGTTAACCATTGATACAGAGATGCTACTCAAATTCGGGTGTAAAGCACGGGTGGTTAGTTGCCTGTGCGGGATAGTTGCCGATCATTTACCTATAAGGGCTATCGACCAAAAAGTGGTGGGGCGTGACTGAGGCAATGTGCTGCTTAATGGTGAAAGCACGGATGGTTGGATGGATGTTTTCATGTGGGCTAATTCTGTGATAGATTTGTGTGGGCGCGGTTAGGCAAAGGTCCTACGTCCGGTCTCAAAGGGAATGTGGCTTGAGAGGGATCCTCTATGTTTGCTTTGGTTGGTAGGTTCGTTTGTGGTGTGCTTGTTTGGACCTGAATAACCCCTGGTTGCTTACCTTCTTCCAGGTGATCTGATCTAGTTGGGAGTTGAAGGAGGAATTTACATTTGTGGGTGGACGACATACAAGTATGGAAAGGAGCTTTTATGGGGCAACCCCCAAGATTGGTTCAAGATTATTATTCCTATCCAGAAAGATCGCGGGGAGGAAGTCAAATTTCATGATCGACTCCGGAGCTTCACATAACTATATTTCAAGGAGCGTAGTGGAACAGTTCAGCTTGCCGACCAGAAATGTAACATCAACGCTCAAGGTAGAAACAACAAAGGGAGCACTGGATGCAAACAAAGCAACATTGAACATCCCGGTGCAGATTGGGAGATGGAAGGCTAAACTTAGCTTTTTGATTTTAGAGATGGATGCCTTCGATGTAATTTTGGGCCTTCCCTGGCTAAATGAATATTGTATTGCAGTTTTGGGTAGGAGCTCAAACTTGGTTCTCTTGGATTACAAGGGACAGAGCTGTATGACAAAAGCTCTGCCTGGAGGGAACGCGAAGGGCACCGATATTGAACAAAATCTGGTTGCTGCATCTGTGATTAAAAGCATGGCGAAAGGAAAAAGGTCAAAGTGCTTTCTTTGTATCTGCAGAGAGGTTCCAGAAGGGAAAAATGCACAACAGAAAAACTCGCCAAAGGAGGTGGCAGATTTGCTAGAGGAATTTAGCGATGTGTTTCCAGAAGAACTCCCAGCTAAATTACCTCCTCGAAGACCAGTGGACCATAAGATTGAGTTGGTACCAGGAACAGAACCAACTTCACGAGCACCTTATAGGATGTCCCAAGAAGAGTTGATGGAACTCAAACGACAACTTGGTGAATTGATAGACAAAGGGACCCAGTGCTTCGCCTTTTGGAGCCCCTGTACTATTTGTGGAAAAGGTGGACAAGACACTGCGCATGTGTGTGGATTACCGCATGCTCAACAAGGGTACCATCAAGAACAAGTATCCCATGCCTAGAATTGATAGATCTTAGATCTGGATATCACCAAATTCGAATAGCTAAAGGCAATGAGCACAAAACGGCTTTTCGAACATGATATGGGAGTCACGAATTCAGGGTGATGTCGTTCGGTCTAACAAATGCACCAGCCACTTTTTGCACGTTGATGAACAACATTTTTCAAGACTGCTTAGATGAATTTGTCATTGTGTACATCGATGACATCTTGGTGTTTAGTCATAGCCTCAAAGATCACATTAAACATTTAAGGACTGTCCTCCAACGACTAAGGAAGAACAGCTTGTTCGCGAAAAGAGAAAAATGTGAAGTTGTGGTAGAGGAAGTTGATTTCCTTGGACACGTTATAGGCTACGGATGAATTCGGATGGATTCTAAGAAGATCAAGAATATCTTGGATTGGCTGGCTCCTAAAACTGTGCATTCCATCAAATCCTTTGTGGGCTTATGTAGCTTTTATAGGAGATTCATTGAGGCATTTAGCAAAATTGTGGCACCACTGTTGGAGCAGACCAAGACTCATCTGAAGATGACATGGACACCGGAATGTGAAGCAGCATTCCAAGAACTAAAACGACGGATCACTCAAGAACCCATCCTTGTCTTACTAGACTTTAGCAAACCTTTTAAAATACATACAGACGCATCGAACTTTGATGCAAGACAGAAAACCTGTTGCATATTTTTCAAAGAAATTGAGTGACGTAGAGCGACGATGGCCAACTCATGAAAAATAAATGGTCGCAGTAGTTCAAGCAGTGGAGCATTGGAGACATTATGTGGCAGGAAAACCCTTTAAGACGTTCACTGATAATGTATCACTCAAGTACTTCTCATCCCAAGGTATGCTCAAGCCAAAGCAAATGCGATGGCAAAACTTTCTCTCAAAATTCAATATAGACATTGTACACACGGCGGGAAAGAACAATGTGGTGGCGGACGCACTAAGTACATAGGAACACTTGATGGCAACAGTGACAACTCAGATGACTGACCTACTCCAAGAAATTTGGGAGAATTATGGTGCAGATGCGTTGGCGAAGCACTTAATGATCGAATTCCAGCTGGGAAAGCCTCATAAACATTTTACTTGGAAAGATCAAATGGTTGTTTATAAACAACAGAGAGTATATGTCCCAGACAACATCAACCTAAGGAAGAAAGTCTTGCGAGAACATCATGACGTACTAGCCGCCGAACATCCAGGGGTGAATCACATGTATGAACTTCTCAAAAGAGGCATCTATTGGCTAGATATGTGGGCAGACGTTGAATCCTATGTGCAAACATGCCTGACATATCAACAAGTGAAGGTGGAACCGCTAGCTCCAGCATGACTACTCCAACCATTACCGGTACCAGCATACCCATGGGATTCGGTGACCATGGATTTTATTGTTCAACTATCACGGTGCCAAGGCTTTGACTCAATTTATGTGGTGGTTGACTGCTTTTCAAAGCAAGTTCATCTAGTACCAACTAAAAGTTTAGTGACCGTTGAAGAAGTGGCAAGGTTATTTTTCAAATGTGTCTTCAAATACTACGGCCTGCCTAGAACGATTATTTCTGACCGAGACACCAAGTTCGTCGGAAAGTTTTGGACTTGTCTATTTCGCCTCGTGGGAACTGGACTGAATTTCAGCACTACATATCACCTTCAGACAGATGGGCAAACGGAACGAGTCAATCGATAGATTGAACAATATTTACGAAATTATGTTGCTTGGGACCAATCCGATTGGGTCAACTACTTGGATATTCTCGAGTTTGTACATAACAACCAAGTGAACAGATCTACTGGAAGGGCACCCTTCGAGATAAGCAATGGTCGGCTATCGATTGTTCCAAGCTCTTTTCTTACAGGCATGCAGGAAACACCAGTACCCATTGTGGAGGAATTCATCAATGAGTGACACACAAAGCTGACAGAGGTGAAGTCATTTTTAGAATAGTCACAAAGGAGTATGGCAGCTGACATAAACCCACATCGACGAGAACTGGAATTTGAGGAAGGTGATCAAGTATGGCTGAACACAAAGAACATTGCGTTACCAAAAGGTTTTTCTCATAAGTTCGTTCGACCTTATGCGGGACCATATTATGTCACCAAGAAGATCAACCCAGTGGCTTACCGATTGGCGCTGCCGTCCAGCTTGGATATACACAATGTGTTTCATATCTCATTACTCAAACGGTACAAACCAGATGAGCGATTTGATCGGCAACACGAACTCCGTCACCCACCAACGACACTTGATGATACGAAGAGGCAGCTTGTACCAGAACAAATATTGACACATAGAAAGCGAACTGGTGTTCAACGTGAATATCTAGTGAAGTGGTTACGGGCTCCACTTATTGAGGCTTCTTGGGAGTACGAAGACAAACTTAAAGAGGGAACCCCTGAAGTACTAGCAGATTATCTGCAGAAGAACCAACACAATAGCCGTTTTTTCAGATCGGCACACAAAGCACTACCTGGCGGCATGCCTCCTACATAAACATTCATGACCATTCTGAAGTTCAAGGAACTTCCAGGTATCTTTATTAAGTTTGTCAATAAATCACTTGCAGCTTTACACAAGTTTTACGTAAGTGAACTTTATCTACACTTTTCCTGTGCTACTGCCAATGTATTTTATTTTAATTCAAAGTTGTTAAGGCCGGTGAATTAAGCCCGTGCCATATGTCCTAGGTCTATTTTGGCCCTGATGAGGACATCAGCTTTTTCAAACGAGGGGAGGATGTTGTAAAGCTGACTCAGATGCACCTAGCGTGCCCTGTAAGACTCTAAGAGGTGACACTCCCTAAGGTTCCAGAGCAAGTTAGAACATCAAGGACTGAGCCTCCGACCTGTGGTGAGCCAGTCAAGTAGTCACAAGTCATGAGCTAGCTCTGGAGCTCGAGTTATGGCCTAGTTAGGAAGCAAATTGATTCTGCCGCCGGGACGGCTCCTGGGACCCATGTCTGGGAGCCAGACTGATTCTGCCAGGCTTGCCAGGCTTAATCAGCAAAATAAAAACTAAGTCCCAAAAAGCGTGCTTTACCAGAAAGCACTATGTTTCAAAACAGAGGGGGTGCACCAAATCACAACAGAACTATAGGGGGAGTCCGGCAGACAGAAACTTGGGCAGCTTAACCAACGCCAAGAATCCAGTCGCCAGGTCTCAGCTCCCTCTACCAGTACGAGCCAGGCACAATGCCCAGCATGTGTTGGTGGCCCCGAGACCGGTCAGTCTATGTATGAATGTAACCTCTTCCAAATCTAATAAAGTTGATCCTTGGGGATGATTACCATTTTGGTTTCGCCTCCGGGACTGGTCCAAGTGGAAGGACCCTTACTACAACCTTTTTGCGTTGCTGGCGCTTAAGGGTCCCTGTCATCGACTTGGGGCTTTTCGCTATGCCAATTGGTCATTTTGGTGACCACTATGCCTTGGGTTTCATGTGTGGCTTGTCTTTGCCTTTGGTTACCTTTTGGGGATGGATTCTGGCCTTCGGGTTGGTTGGGATTCCAGTTTTTTTAAGTCTGAATGGTTAAGCTTGTTACGTTTCTGAGTTGGCTTTTACGTAAGTGCATGATGGATGAGAGTTAGACTTAAGCGTGTGTTGGGAAAACCGCTCAAGTCCCAGCGCCCTTTGAGGCGCCGGCGCAACAGGAGCAGTCCCCAAGGTGAGTTGTTACTACCGCTGCAACCTGAACTATAAGGAGCTGATCAAGCAGGAATTGCAGAAGCTTTTAGACGCAGATTTCATTTACGAAATTGAGCACACTGAATGGGTATCACCGATAGTTATAGTACCCAAGAAGAATGGCAAAATGCGGATCTGTGTGAATCTAAAGGTGCTAAATGCAGTCACTAAAAAGGATTATTTTCCTTTGCCCTTTACGGAAAGTGTCCTTGATAGAGTAGCTGGGGCCAAAGCCTACAATTTTTTGGACAGCTTCAGTGGTTACAACCAAGTGAAGATAGCACCCCAAGACCAGCATAAGACAACATTCGCCACGGAATGAGGAACCTATGCCTATAAGGTGATGCCATTTGGACTTTGTAATGCCCCAAGCACTTTCTAGTGAGTCATGCAAGTGACATTCAGAGAGTATTTGTAGAATAATCTAAAAAAAAATTTGGACAATCTGTGCGTGCATGGACCAAACTCCGAACACTTATCCAATCTGGAGAAGGTGCTACAAAAATGTCGTGAATTCTAGATCTCCTTGAATCCAGAAAAATGTCGATTTTGGGTTACACATGGCTTGATTCTCGGCCAGATAGTATCTAGACACGAGATTGCCACAGACCTATCGAAAATCAGGATCATTGTTGATCTACCATCTCCAGGAATGATCCCTACATCTTTATGGGTCATGCTAACTATTACAAGATCTTCATTCTAGATTTTGCGGAGGTAGCACGGCCAATTTACAAACTCACAACAGATCCACATTGAAATGAGGAAGCCCTAAAGGCTTTCCAAAAACTAAAGGATGCATTGGTTTCAACACCAATCTTATGGCCACCCAATTGGTCCATTGAGTTTCATGTTCATATGGACGCATCGAAGTATGCAGTTGGAGCAGTCTAAACCCAGCCAGGAGAACACAAAAAAAGATTTTTCGATCTGATTTGCAAGCCCACAGCTCAGTGATACAGAAATGAATTATTCAACCATAGAGAGGGAAGCACTGGCAATGATATATGCGATTAAGAAGTTTTGGCATTACCTGATGGCCACACACTTTGCTTTTTATATGGACCATCAATCCTTGCTCTATCTCGTTAACAAGACCTGCAACACAGGGAGAATCACTCGATGTTTACTTCTGTTGTTAGAGTTTGATTTTTGGATAGTAGTTTGCAAGGAAAACAACACTACATGGCAGATCATGTGTCACGTATCAAAGGGAAGGAGGTCGCAACAAAGGTTTTTCATGGAGTGAGAAATAAGGTTTGTTGTGATGACTACATGTTTCTCAAAGACATAAGATATGCAATGTCACTAGATTATAATCACATACAATATTAGGTTTGTTCTTCTTATAATGATCTAGTGTTAAGCGATAGGATAATGAGGTGTGTTTGTGTTTGTGTTTTATGCCATAATAAAAGTATGTAAACTCCAATTTGATGTTGTTTATAATTGTGTCATTCCATGTTGTATAGATGAGTCAATCCTAAAATGAGTTCACATTAATGATTTTTTTTATGTACATACTTAAGAGCTTTTTGACTAAATAAAACAATTCTTTGAAAAGTTTATGGAATTAGATGTTGATTGGTCTATTGTTAGGCATTAGGCTCAATGAACCCTTCTTGCTATTGTTGTTTTAATTGGAAATTGTTTTCTTGTGGTTTTTTATGTATAGATTGGCCAATTTGAAATTCATTCATCTTTCAATGTAGTTAACGCTAATCAACTAATCAGTTACTCTTCGTTGTTGCTACCCGTTTCAGCTGGGCTTGAAGTTTAAGACTCCAAGCCCGTTGAGCTGCTAGCTGGCAACGCGAAAGATTCCTTTTCTGTTCATTTCGTTTCTTTTGTTTCTTTTCGTTTTGTGTTGCTTTGTGGTTTTTGCAGTCCTGGAGGCATGTTTGATTTTCACGAATGGTTCGCGAATCGTTCGTCACTCGTTTGTCCTGGACACGTTGACTTTGGTGAATTGTTTGATCTTCGCGAATGGTTCGACTTTTGAGTCAAGGCAAGTTGACTTTCGCGTCATGGCAAAGTTGCAGAAGTTCACCATTTCTGACACTCCTTCTTGAACCTTGCAGCTTTGCATGTTTAGTCCAATTGTCTTTCTTTGTTTTTCGAAGAGTGGCTTGTCGAGCGGCTTCGTGAGTAGATCTGCAATCATGTCTTCAAATTTTATATACTGGACCTGAAGCTCTCCTTTCGAGATTAAATCTCGAATGTGATGGTACTTCAGAGGTATGTGTTTTGTCTTTGAATGGAAGACAAGATTCTGGGACAAATAAATGGCACTCCGAGAGTCCATCATCATCGTGCATGGTCCTCCTTGTGGTATCCCGCTTGCTTCCAACATCATCTGCAGCCACACTACCTTGTTTGCCACCTTTGAAGTTGCGACATATTCAGCTTTGCAAGAAGATTGAGCTACCAAGGTTTGCTTTTTGCATATCCAGCTGATTGCAGCTCTGCACGCTATGGTACATCCTCCAATTATGGACTTGTTGTCATCTTTGCAGCTCACCCAGCTTGCATCACTGTAGTGGTGCAGCTCGAATAATTTTTATTCGCTTTCAGCTCTGTAGGTTAATCCCATATTCTGGGTACACTTCAGATACTATAGGATTTGTTTTGCCATTTACCAATGTGCCATGCCAGGATTGGAAGAGAATTGGCTTAAGGCGTAAACAGAGAAATCTAGATTGAGTCTAGTACAAATTGTAAGGTACATCAGACTACCGATTAGGTTTTGGTAGGGTATACCTGCCATCTTCTATTCTTCCTCTTCTATTTTTGGGCAATCCTACTTCGTCAGCTTGGCACCAGCTATCATTGGTGTGGCCTTTTCTTTGCAGTCCATCATGTGATACTGCTTGAGCACCTTTTTGGCATATTTAGACTGACTCAAGTGCATTTTGTCCTTTTTTTGATCTCTTCTGATCTCCAGCCCGAGGCATTTTGTTGTTTTTCCTAGATCTGTGATTTCATAACTTTCAGAAATCTGACTCTTTGTGTCTTTGATCATCATCAAGGAATTTCCTATCATCAGAGAATCGTCCACGAAAATAGTCAGTATCACAAAATCTTTTCCTACTCTTTTTATGTAGACATTACAGTCTGGTTGTATAGGATTGAAGTCTAGAGACTTCATGAGACCATCGAGCTTCTTATACCAAGCTCGTGATGCATGTTTTAGACCATAGATGCATCTCTGCAACCAATAGACATATTTTTTATTGTCCGGGTCTTCAAATCCTTCAGGTTGCTTCATGAAGATTTCCTCCTCTAGATCTCCATGGAGAAAGGCTGTTTTCACATCAATCTGGTGAATTTCCAGATTGTGTTGTGTGGCATATGCAAGGAGTAGTCGTATGCTTGTCATCTTGACCATCGACGAATATGTGTCGAAATAATCAACACCATATCTCTGTGTGTAGCCCTTTGTGACAAGCCTTGCCTTGTAGCAGCCAATGGTGCCATCTGATTTCATTTTCTTCTTGTACACCCACTTGAAGTCCACTATCTTTCTGTTTTCTAGCAGTGGCTCTAATGTCTATGCCTCGTTTTGCCTCATCGACTCGATCTCCACTAACATTGCGTACTTCCAGAATTCTCCCTCTGGACTCTGGACAGCTTCTTGATATGTTGTTGGCTCTTCAGTGAAGCTGTAGTACTCAAATTGCGTGTCTTCGCTCCACTGAAGATTGTCAGTGTAATGGTCTGGAGGTCTTCTTTTTCTTGTTGACCTTCTGGGTTCGTTTCGTCGCTGCTTGAACGTTTCTTGTTCATGGGGTTTATCTTCTGCTTCCTGTTGATCTAGAGTATGTGGCTCAACATTCTGATTTGATGTTTGTCCTCGATCTTCCTCTTGAATTGGCACCAGTGTACAGATCTCATGGCCTCTTTCATATTTTAGTCCAGGGAATGTGGACTCATCGAACTTCACATCTCTACTCGAAACAACCTTTTTCGTGGTTGGTTTGTAGAGCCTGTACACTTGTGTTCCGTTTGAGTACCTGACCATGATCATTTGCTCTGATTTATCATTGAACTTACTCCTCTCTTTTTTTGGAATGCTTATTCTTTTGTGGGTAAGGACCTCGTGGCTAAGGCAAATGCTTTCATTCTTTCCACCTTTGGTCTCAAAGAGGATTTCATATCTGCTGCTTGGGTGGGTAAGCTCCAACCCACCACAATGTTTCTGCGATTCAAGGATGCTTTGCTTCGTCAAAAGATTTTGCGTAAAAGAGGCTGCCTGAAGGAGTCTACTATTTTTATGAATGAAGACTTGATGCCCATTCAATGGACTGAGAGAAAGAAAATTATTGCAGATGTTGAGGCCAATTGTTTTCGGACTCTCTTTCGAGATGGATGCCCAGTCTTGGTTAAAATTGCAGAACTTATAATTTCAGATTCTTCTCCCTCTCCTACGTGAGAGATGTTTTGAGCTATGACCATTTATTTCCTCTCCTGCATGAGAGATGAGCTTTCTTTACATAGCGATTTACGTTTTACGTTTTAGTTTTAGTTTAAGTTTTTCGGTTGACGGCACTACTCCGTCTGAGTTCCATTTACTCAGTTGTAGTACCTCTTCAGTCTTATATGCCTTTTGGCATGGAAAAGACATTAATAAAACTCTCTCTCTCTCTCTCTCTCTCTCTCTCTCTCTCTCTCTCTCTCTCTCTCTCTCTCTCTCTCTCTCTCTCTCTCTCTCTCTCTCATGGAAGTAATCTCTCTGGGTTTCCATATCCATTTTTGCATTGTTTTGGTCATATCTTGAATTTGTGTGTGTAGAATGCTTTTGTGACTTATGTATTGGATCCACACGTGTGAAATGTGTTGTGGTACAACCATTGTACGAAGAGCAACAACAACTTATCATACTTATGCTATTTTGTGAAGATCTTATTGAGTTTACATCTTCTGTGTGTAGTAGATGTTAGATTTCTATGTGACAACTTGAGGGGCTTTATATTAAATTTTCCCTTGAAAAATTGATAGGCATTTCGCCAACCGTTTCTAGTCCCCTTCATCTCAATGAGGGATTTTGAGAATCTAGATTTGCAGGTTAGCAATCTTGAAAGGCATTGAAGATTTTGGCAATGTCAAGTACTTATTTTTGGATAACCATGGGTATTAAAACAAAAATCAAATACTGACATAACATCAACAATAGCTCTCTTTTTGCCTAATTTTTCAGCATTGAATGGATGTGGTTTTGTGGATTTTATTTTTTAGGCATTGTTTTTTTTTATTAGGGTGGGGCCTTGTAAAGTTGTATTGTGGCCCTTTTGCCATGTAAGGTTTACTTTGAGCTTTTTTTTATAACATTTGGGTCAACTTCCCATGAATGGAAGGTGCACCTTCCAAATAATCTATGGAAATTGTCAACATAATGATGAAGTGCTCTCAATCTATATAAAAAAGCTAAAAGTTGATGATATGTCATCAAAACAAAGTAGTGTGCATGTGAGCTCTTCTTTTTGACAACCTTTGTTTCAACCCTGTGAATGGAAGGTGCACCTTCCAAACAAATACTGAAATCATTCACATTTTTTAAAAACTGGTAACGATGAAGTATACCCAATCTACAAAAAGTCTAAAAGTTGACGCTATGTCATCAAAACAAAGTAGTGTGCATGTGGAGCTATTCAAGCTTCTTGTAGAACTTAGCCTTGACATAAAGGATTCCTTTGAGGTGTGCCCTTGTATTTTGAAAGTGCATTTATTTGTGGAAAGCGGCTTGAGTCATAATGATTTTGAGTTGAAGGTCTCCCATGAAAAAAAATGACCTCGCCAAGCACGTCGTCGTGACAAAGGACTAAGGAAAAACTTATGCCACACGGATGGTGATTGTCGAGCCAAGTGGCTAAAACATTAAATCTAGCTTGGCAATGCCTCCAACATGTGGGGGCATGGGCCATCATGAGTGTGTAAAGGCCAGGTGCAAGAATTATAGACTAGATAGTGTTTGTGAGGATGAATATGGTATGTAACATGGCCAAGTAGCGATGTGGAGAGGCCATCTATATCCATGTTCCTCCTCATGAACACTTTTGGTAGTCCATCACTAGAGGGCATTTCACATTTCAATTCAACCACTTTAGAGTCACATATTTCACATCTCATTCAAAAATATGTACATTTATGAGAAGTCCTTCCTATCACAAATTGGGGCCTAGTCACAATAGATGGCAATGATACTTTTATATGTGCATTTATGAGAAGTCCTAGCTATCACATATATTAGGCCTCACATTTTTGGTAACCTCAAACAAGGCAATGGACATTGGGAAGCCACTACCACAAATAATCCTGGAATCAATGGACATTGGGAAGGCCACTACCGCAAATAATAGGGGACTTGAGCAGAGAATGGTGGAGGTCATGAGCATGGGCTCCTCGGAGACTAGATTATGAGTGATTTTGGGCTCACCAATTGGATATTAAATCACTGTAATGCCTTGTGCTCAGGTGTCCTTTGTATTTTGGGACCACCTCCATGAGCATAATGTCCATCCAATTTTCTCTCTCCTAGGAATCTGTCATTCTCTCTCATCTCTCTGGTGAAATTCAATTTCTCTCTCCTCTCTCCGAGCTCCCGCCCTTGGGCAAGGGCCCTCCCAACAAGGAAGGCCCTCCCCCCACCAAACGTTATTCTCTCTCTCTCTCTCTCTCTCTCATTCATTTTGAAGAGAAAAAAAAGCATGGGGGTTATAGTATTTTCATAATATCCAAAAAGGGCTAAAAGTCATATGAATGAGAGTTACGTCGCCGTAATGTGCAGTGCAATGCGACACATTACCAAAATAGCTGCTCATGAAAACTATGAGAAGGAGCAATTCCCACAACAACGCACAAGTTTTCTCCTCCAACATCAACGAAGGAGTTCTCAAGAGTCATGAGTGGCTGATCGCTTCGCTTCCCAACCTTTAACAGACAGACATTTGTAATTGCTCTCCGAACTCTTAGTAGAGTTACTCATCATCTTTTTCAGTTGCCTTCTCCTTTAAGTTACAGTTTCTCGGCAGATATCGTCATCTCATATTTTTTCACATCAGTCACCTCGGATTTTGTGTGTAAATCAATGTTTTCTCTGATGTTTGTACAAATTTATTGAAGCAAGACATGGCTGGCTGTGAAGTGTGAAATATCCGCGTAAATTGTATGCCAGAAAATGATTGAATTCAAGCTCATCAAGTGATCAGGAGATTTCGACAAGTTTGTTGGACTCTAATCCAGCGTAGGCAATCTGGGCATAGAGTCGTAGTAAGCAATTTCTGGAGTGCATTTTTATTTTAGGCAGGTAACATGCACATTACGAAAGACCCATACTAACAATTTCGTATTGCTACTAGGCTGATTTTGCAACAACACAAGTTATGATCTCCAAGGGAACATAACGACGGTCAATTAAGGATCTGTATTTCGTTCAAAGAGCCATCTCAGATATGCAGGTAGCCGAAGCGAAAGCTGTTGCAGTACAAGATGCAGTTTTGATCGCACCAACCCACGTACAGGAATCATACGTCCACTCACTATCCAATTTGGATCAACTAAATGCTTTCATTCCATTCTACTTTCCTATTCTTTACTTCTTTCGCTCTGGGGTAGAGTCTCCTTCTTCTGCAACTAAGCTGCTGACAAGTCTCAAACAAGCTTTGGCAGATGCTTTGGAGCTCTATCCTGTATTAGCAGGAAGGTTGAGAAAGGGCAAGGGGGGACGCCTGGAGATCGAAGTGAACGGGACAGGCGTTGAGTTTTCAGTAGCTACAACAGAAGCCAGACTAGACGCATGGAAAGATCTCCGCCTTTGCCCTATGGGTTCGCAGCTGGTTCCAAATAAGAGTTTCATTTCTGAAGAGATGCTGATTGGCGCTCCTCTCGCGTGTGTGCAGGTCACAACATTTCAATGCGGCGGGTTTGCAATCTGCATTAGCTTTTTGCATGGAGTGGGTGATATGCAAGCAATCTCAGAATTCGTAGAGGCGTGGGCAAGGACATGCATTAACAAAAGCCACACCCCGCCTCTCATCTCTCCTTGCCTCGACACCGCCGCCCTGCTCCGGCCTAGAGATCCCCCAACAACAAGTGTATCCATCGATGCACTAGTGCATATATGTGGAGATCAGCATCCTGAAAACACAGGAGACGAAGAAGCGAGCCCCAATAGTCTGGAGGCTGGGATCGTCACCTCTGCTGGGTTGCTGCGGATGGGGGATGCAAAGGTTACCGAGGCAGTTCACGAGGTAGAAAGGGGACCCTTTTCATATAGTCGCTCCAGCTCATTTGAGGCAGTGGCAGGGCTGCTGTGGGTTGCAATTACCCGCGCCAGGGATCTGCCTCCAGACTCCTACACCCGCTTTGCATTTCCAGTGAACATGCGTCGAAGGTGGTGCCCTCCGCTTCCGCCACGCTTCTTCGGCAACGCCTCGATACCTGCCATGGCCGTAGCTCGAAGTGGCGACCTGGTGGAGCGCCACTTCTCCTACGCAGCAAGGCTGGTGCATGAGAGCATTGTTGCTATCGATGCTGAGAATGGGCAAACAGCAGTGGATTGGCTGGAGCTGCAGCTCCAACAGCATGGCAGGGTAAGCATGGGGAGTTTGATGATGAATGATGGAGATATCCACGCCAGTGTAGTGACAGGCTTACCCCTGTATGAGCTCGATTTCGGGTGGGGGCGAACTATTCACGTCTGCCTTCCCGTTCATGTCTCTATTCCCTTGGGCGCTTTTGATGATGAGGGTAGAATGCAGGTGCTGCCAGCCCCAAGTGGTGGCCGCACTCGAGACTTTCTCATATGCTTGACACTCCAACACATGAATAGGCTTATTGGAGATCTTTTTTTCTCTCATTATTTAAGTGGAGAGGACCAAGTTGTTCACGAGATTGGTTCCAATCTCTTCCAAGAGTATAAGTATGATTAATGGTAAGGAAGATCTAAGAGCTTTTTCCTCCAAGCAAGACAAGGAGTTGATAATGGTGAGTATTTAACTTGGTGACCTCCACTTACATCTCCTAGCTGTTATAAGGGAGTGGGCATTATAAGGGAGTGGGCAGGCTTAGTTTTACGCACTCGCCCTCAATTGCTTGCTATGCAAATATTGGCAACACAATAGACACTATAGATGTGCTTGGATGAGAAGCATAATAGCTTATCCCTATTATATCCTCTCCATCATGTGTTAAATTATATGCTCATTAGGATTTCCTTTTAAACAAGTGCTTGGTGACACACATGATCTTGCCTTGACAATAGAAGGATTTCATGAAAATGTTGGAGACTATTTTGCACAAAAAATAAAAGCATAAGAACATATTAAATGAAAGAAAATACAAAAAGCCTTGGTAGAATATTGCTAGAAACATCATATTGGTAGAAAAATACAAATCTACACAAAATTTGAGACTTTTCAAATTTATAATATTTTAGTTTTAGCCAGAAGACATTCATACATTAGGCAACATGCAATTACAAACTCAAAATAAGGATATAATATTGTCGATGATCTACAAAGGCATAATTTTCCATGGCTCCAATTGTTGTTGAAATATAAGGTTTGTTTTGATGATTTCATGTTTATTGTAAATTAGAATCAAAGGCCAGCTATCGTACAATGATAACCAAATTTTAAAATAAAGATAAAAGAGCTAATATATGACTATTGATATGTTGGTGAGCACATGCAATTTATCCATGTATAGATCTTAGACATCTATAAATCTTTATTTAATTTTTCAAATTCGTCTCTTTCATGAAAAATCATTCTCAAATTTCATACAAAATTTAAACAAATGAAGATAACGTATGAAATGTCCAAAAGCTTATATGTTCGTGAAATAGCCTACTAGTTATTCTTATAGGAAACAATGTTGATATGAAGTAATAAGTGATAATTTTTAATAGGTGTGAATTTATGTGATAGGCAACCATACACACAATACATGCATGCCAAACTCTTATGATATCTCATATTACAAACAATAGATATTGATCATGTGTTTAGAATAGAGCATGCTTAAAATCACATGTTCCATACAAATACGATTTGTTATTATACATAATGCATTCTATACACTACAAAACTATGAGAGAATCTATAATGCAGATTTCGTTGAGAGTAAAATAACGAATCAACTATAGTACTCTATTTGTTTGCACCATAGACAATCCAATAAATAAAGTAGATAACACATTACATATGAAATTGGATGTAGCCAAAAGCCAAGCTAGCCATACGCTGAAATGGCAAGTGGGTTGTGGATTGGAAAGAGTAATGCAAGCTTTGTGAAATATTTTCATTCTAGAGCATGTGCGTGCTTTACATGCGTTGAAATTTTTGCACCGTCGTGTATTGAGCTCCATCTCCATGTCCAAATCCACTCATGTATATTGTTATGCTAAATAAATTAACATATTTATTGTACCTTCATGCATTGTTTTGTTGCTGATATCTATGTCTGTTATTGATTACATTCCAGAACCAAGCACATTGATGTGCAACATCATTTTGTGCGAGAAAGATTAGCAAATAAGGAATTGATTCAGTGTTTTGTCCTTCTGAAGAACATCTAGCAAATATATGTACTATACCCCTCACAATAGTATGCATAAAATTGTACCTCAATATTTGATAGTGACATAAAACAACAAATTGATTAGCTAGTTAGCTAAACAAAGTACACCTTGAAAACTAGGAAGAACATAGAAAAAGTGTTGTTCAAGTCCAAGCAAACTTTTTTAGACAGTATTTCATTCCAAGCAGATTTTGTTTCATTCCTTGGTACCCCATACCAAGACATATTTCTGGCTCGATCATCAAACTTTACCTCTTTTGGGCCTATACTTGTCTTTTGGCTCAAAACAAGACATTAAAAACTCAAAAAGGGGCCTTCAAACCCCCAACATATGTCCGTATTGCTTTCTCAAACCCATATGGGCTTTTCAAAGGCCTCAGCAATGGGGTTGATCTCACTCCAGAATTCCGCAATTCTGAGAAAAAGCATTTGAAGCAACACGACGGATCGTATGGGCACAACTCTGGAGTAACAAGATACTTTGGATGCCTAGTTAATGGTGCCTTCTGCAGACCAAAAACTTATAAAACTCATATCTGCACTATTCACCAAACCACGGACTGTAATATACCACAGGTCTTGCCGAAGCTGATAGTTTTGCTCATCCTTCTATTTAATCCAAGTATTATAGGAACGTCATTACCAGAAGAGGGCTCAGTATTTTCCATACAATCAACAGGGCAAAAACTCTTTAGAACTATTCCTGCACCAGCTTCCACACCAAGCACTCCATTATTTCATGAATTTGTCCAATGCTAATATTTTTGCTCATCTACTCGTTTCATCCAAGAACGTAAGATTAGAATTATCACCATGATAATGGCAAGTGCGCCATTCAGAGAGACAACTTTACAGAAAAGATTGCAAGCATCCTCTGTGAACAATTCACTTGCAAGCATTTGCTAAAACAAAAATAATGACAAAAATAATGAAAGCTGAACAAAAATTTCTCCTTTCAAAGAACTTTAAAATGGGTATTAGCTAGCCTTATAATGAAACATGCAATGTCACTAGAGTATGATCATTTAGATTATCATGTTTGGTTTTTTAATAATGATCTAGTGTTGAGATTGGATAATGAGGTGAGATTGCATACATGTATGCCATGATAAGAATATGTGACTTTCATTTTGACATTGTTCGCAATCATAATATCATTTCATGTTATACAGGTGAGTCAATCTTAGGTAAATGGCTAATGTGGTATATATGCTTTTATATTTTTTGATCCTAGTTAGGCCAGTATACATTCTCAACCATGTCTTGAAACATCTGTGATATTGTTGTAACTTTATTCAGAATAGATCAACCAATTTAAAATTCTTTTATGACTCGATGTATTGGAATGCATGTTTGATCAATTTTAGTATTATTTTTTACATGTATAGGTGACGTTGATGATTTTTTTTAATCTAATCCATAATTTTCAATTTGTACCCATATAGTGTCTTTTGCATCAAACATAGCTTTACTTACAAAAATGACATTTGCTGCATTATCAATTGCATCTCTGATATCTATTTGTTGGGTATAGTTCTACTACATTGCTTGTTTTCCAAAATTGTATATAAATTTATTGTTTCCATCATTTATGATGTTGCCAATGTTATTTCTAATATTGGTAATGTGGGACTACAAGCATAAATATGAATGTCAATTGCTTCCAAACATTACTTTATAGTTGTAACGATGTCGTAAGCTTGCTCGATTGTATTGTTTTATATTTTTGTTTGCATAAAATAAGTGTGGTAAGGTTAGCACAAGTATTGCATTTTTTTTAAAAAAAAATTATAATGTTCTAAAATTTTGAATTCACTTAATTTAATAGTTATTTTTCACAATAACAATGATAATACCTAATGTTTATTTTTTTTTTGACAAACTGAAACTAAAATTTTAAAAATATCTTGCAATACAGTCTAAATTTTAATTTTTTTGCAAAATGTAGTATCTTACAAATTATTATTTTTCTTCTATTTCAAAGTTTAAAATTTACAAGAATTTTAAACTAGAATCGAAGGCTAGTCTCATAGACTCGTCATTTGTGTGTATTTTCTATAATGTTAATTGAAGACTTCAACTTTGTAATGTCCTATAATGCATTGGACATGTATTTTGTTCTTGGAACTTCATCCAATTTTTAAATGATAGAACTTGCAAGGAATATATAACATTATTACAATGTTTCATGTCTTGGTGACTATAATAATTGGAAATCATTGAATCATAAATAATAAATGAAAACATATTTTAATTGTTTATAGTTGGCAGCTAACTTTATTATATTTATGTATAATGACATCTTTTCAAGTACCAATATTTTTTGGAATTGCCTGGGTTTTTTTATAATATGTTATAACCATTTGAGCCACATGAAGCGAATAGATCTATATAGATTCTAAATTATTTGCAATCTTTTTGTCACAAGTAGTACACATTGTAGATATAATAAAATTATTTTTAAAAGGAGCATATAGAGATGCATCTGCCAACATTTTTGAAGGAGGGTTTTCACAGTGTTGGTGATATCTTTTCGTCAGTGATGTTGTTTGTCCAATGTAAACTTTTTTGTTTTTGCTGCATTCTAATTTGTAGATGTGAATGTTCTTCGTGCTCTTTTTGGTGGAGGTGTGTTTTTTTGCATTCAAACAATTTATCTGCATAGTTAAACTTTCAAAAATGAAATAGATAAACAGAGTTTGATATACCTTTGTAGCACTTGTTGATGCTACATCTTCTTCTGTGATAACCTGAAAATCGTGCAATAAAGTTAAGTTGAAAATTATTTCCATATTTCATAATAGAAATATAAAAAAAAAGTGTTCGTTATATCTTATGTTCTTGTATTTGAAGATGAGATTTAAATAGATGTGCTATTGTAGGATTGACCATTTGTATTACAGAAGAAAATGTGATTGGTCCATTTGTCAATTTGTTTCCACATTGATCAATGTGACCAAAGTGTTTATCCAAATCAGCTGCAATTGCGTCAGATTGTGCATGAGTCATTTCATTCCAATCATTGATTGGAATGTTGTATCCAAAATACAAATTTCTCATTGTGTAGTAGGATTTGTTTACATTTTATTTAAATAAGAAATCGTTGGAGAATTTGTATGTATTGTTTTGGGAATAGTGATTTGAAATTTTTTGAATAAATGGATAAGAAAACTGTTTATACAATAAAGTATAGGTATTGATTACTAAAAAAAAAGGATATCAAAATACTAAATATTCTTGTTTTATAGATAGTTATCTTCAATTGGTCGACCATTATCATTACTTAGAAATTTATCCCGTGCATTTTTTTTCTCATTGATAAGTAATGATAGCAAGTATCTTGTTCTATAACCGTTATTAGTGACTATTTTATTACAAAGGCAATCCACTAAGATTCCAATGTAGTTATTTCAAACCATGTGTATTCATTTTAAGTTCAACTATCTATTATATTTATTAGTTGAATTTTGAATATGACATTAAAATGATGAGGATCACCTCTTGATTATTGAAATATTATTTTTTGTTCTGATACTATATCAATTGTAGAAAATCCTACAAAAGCAACAAATAAATATTCTTAACATATGTGTAAAATTTATTCAATTGAAGGACATTGATAAAACCAAATCAACTCACGCTAGTTCAGTGGATAATTAACAAGACAAATGGAATGACGATCTGTGTCATGATATCTAGCTTATAACTGCTCATTCTAGTCACCCTCAATGCAAATGCTAATTGATCTGTTATTGTTTGATTGGTGAGAAGTTAAACTCTTGGTGAGAAACTTTTCAAACATATTGTGAGCGTCCTCTACTTCCCACATTTTTCACAAGAGCAGTTCTAACAAAAACAGTTTTCTCAAATCCATTTTCAATAATCTAAAACCACAAAGAAGGTGTTGTTAAAAAAATTCTAAGCTAGAGCATTTGAATCTAGGCATGACTTGTGTCACGCTTGAGCTAGTACATCAACATAATTAGTAGATTTGAAAATTTCCTGTATTCACTGAAGGAGGGTAGGTCGAGCGATGGCGACTATTCCAAGACAAGTTCAGTATGAGATACTTGGAGTGAAGGTATATCAGAATGGCACAGTTGATCGAGTTGATCGATTGGAGCACAATCTCATGTTCCCCACTACACCAGCCAATCTCGATCATGCAACCCAAGGTGCCTTGTCCAGGGATGGCGTCACAGGGAACTGGGTTTGTCTTTATATTCCAGAGTGAGTATTATGTTTAGTTTCAGAGCAAGTCTAAAACTTTGTTCACAAACGCTATCTATACTGTGAAAGATGCAAAAATAAGCTTGGTAGAGGCCAAACATCTTGTATATAGGATAAACACACATGTGTGGAGCCTGTTCCCAAGTGTGAAACTAGTGTACTTGTCGTGTACCATAATCATATATGTTGTACATATGATTTAATACAAGTTCTAGTGGCTAAAATGGCCAAAAACTAGTTTTTTAGAGATATGACACATGGCATCAATCTATTGATTGCATGAGCCAAATATTTTGAATAGGTGTCACATCCCATGTGTAGAGGACAGATCACACGTGTGGAAATAGCTGAAGTAGGCAAGATTTTGCTTCTAGAAGATTTTCATGAAGATCTACATATAGTAGGAAATTGGACCAAAAATGTCCAAAATGGAAAGTTTGATCCAAGTGTCAAAATTGCATGATGATGACAAGGCATCCTCACACGTATGAGATCTGATGCATGATCAGTACCTCGAGCTCCAAGAAGTGTATATATAGAGGCATATTCAGCCATAATCAATGTGAGAGATCAATCTTGATTTTGGAAGCAATTTTGTGTGATTCTCTCCATTTGTCTACATTTGTATTGATTGTTTTGAGGTTCTATCATAGCGTACTTGGAGTCCGTACTCAGATAGAGTTTCACATGTGTGAAACCATAAAGTACACCTACCTTCATTAATGATTGTTCTTGTTAGGATTTTATGTCTAGAATTGATCTAGATTGATCTTAATCTCAAGTAGATTGATAGATCAAGTAAATCTAACATCCAATCCCTCTTGAGGATCAGATTAGAATCCACTCCAAACCCACTCGACATACAAGTAGCCAACTCGCCAACAACGATCAGACTTAACCAACTTGAAGTTCCGAAAACCAACATTGAGATCCAACCTGGCGCCATGCCAGATCGGGAGTCCCGACGTGGGTGACTTTCCTCCAAGCAAGCCGCCCGACATACGTCAAACTTAACCAACTCGAAGCTTCGTTACAAACGAGTAACATCCATTCCAAGCAAGCGGTCTGACTTACATCAGACTTAACCAACTGAAAGCTTCGTCACGAGCGCTGGAAGCCAACCTGGCGCCAAGCCAGACTGGACAGCCATAAACAGGTAACATCCACCCAAGCAAGCCATCCAACTCAGTCGACAGGTTAGAGCCCGTTCCCCAAGAGCTTAACCCATTCACGTTCATGCAAGGAACACTCAGAACCACAAGCCGCGACAGATATGGAAACAACCAGTTCCTGGACCAAATGGTCCCAACAGCATACCGCTGGCGCCACGGACCGAATGGTCCCGACGGCATACCGCTGGCGTCCCGGGATACGACCCTCAGCTATGTGCCAAGTTAAAAATTTTGAAAGCGGCCTTACAACTGGCGCTTTTACCGAACACTGAAACCCAGAAGGTAATCAGAGTCAGTTTGAGGAAAATCCCACTTTATTGATAAATCTGAGAAGGTTACATTTCAAGTGTGTGACCGACCCTAGTCTCCGGGGCGCTAGCATGCCAAGGCGAGAGCCATGACAACATTCCAGCAAGGGAGGCTGAGACTTGGTTGGAGCTCGCCCTGAGTCGCAACCCGCACTCCCCTATAGTATTGGTGTGATTCGGCACCTCCCCTCATACCAAGCACTCTACCTAAGCTGGTAAAGCACGTTTTTATCTCTCTAGGATTTTCTCTTTCTAGAAAGTCATTTTCTCTCTCTAGATTTTATTGATCCCCAGGCTTCCTTTAATCATGCCTAGATCGTGTGAGGTGATTGCACATCGATCTGAGCTCTCTGGACTCCGCTAGAACCGATCAAAGATTTTCAGCCATAGGAACTTGGCACCGGCTGGATTCTGGTCACAGTGGCGCCGGGAGCGGCGCCGGCGCCGTTGGCGCCGGGAGCAGCAGGGGCGCTGCTGGCGCCGGGGACATAGCTGGCGCCAATGGCACCGGAAGTAAAGCTTGTAAAGGTAGCTTTACAACAGATACAATGAGCCATAGAGAGTAGAGCAGAAATGAGACAACTGTGTAGGAAAGTCTGCCAACGAGTAGAACACAACGAAAGAGCAGAGTGTCAGGCCGCCAACAAGCGAGACACTGACCATCTCGCTCTTAAAAATTAAATCAATAATTGATTGCTCTATTTTCGTGCATATCCTTGTCTTCCGCTATCTTGATTGCTAGAATGGAATCTATTCTGTGATGTGTAGTCGTGTGTCTAGGTTCCTGTGAGCTTCCGCACAAAAGAAAATTCAAAGAAACAAAATCGTTTGCAACAACGAGACAAAATTGTTTGCGACACTTATCTAGCATTGATTGGTAGATTTGAAGTGGTGGCATTCTCCACACGTGCCAGGCCTATTGAGTTAGCATATCAGGTCAAAATGTACTTGATCTATATATAGATCATCATTGTAAATATGAAATTTGATTACTAGAAATCTTGATTTTGAGGCAAATCCTTGTCATTTTCACTATTTGTGTGGTGATTTTTTTGCATTGAATGCTTTCCATAGTTAATGAACTTCACTCTCTGCTCACTGTCCATACAATAATAGATTTTCACATGTGTGAGGCTGCTCTTTGATTAGTTTGATCAATTTACATGTTGTTCTTGCTAGTTAGGTGCTAATTTTTTATCTAGATCAAGATCTAGACATTGGATTTGTGATTGATCTATCCAACTAGCATCCAACACCTCATGTGGATCGATTGTAGATCCATTTAAGGTCCAAAAATCAGAGAGTTCAACATGGTATCAAAGCCAAGTACAAGAGGCTAAGTAGTTGATCAACGAATAAAGTTTTGAGCTTTTGATCTAATCTTGAGAGGGCGAAGTGAGTGGTAGCATCAAATGTTTTGTATAATATATTCCCCTTAACTTAAAAATGTTGAAATTTATCACATAAAATTGCGTGACAGAATTTTGAGCATTTCAAATAAGTAGGGGGCAATTGATTCTTTTTCCATGTGAAACCTTGCAAAATTTGTTGTTAACTTCTCAAGAATGACAAACCCCATAATTGTGGAAGTCAACATGATCTGGGAATGTTCCATATGGACAATGTAGCAGCTTATGATATAAAATTTGAGAATAAAATCACATAATTTGTTGATGCAAACATTACATGAATGCAAATTAAATATACACAACTCCAATATGCAAGCTTACATGGTATAAAGCCAGAAGCACTGCACAATGTTGCTTCCAATATTTGTGACCAATGATGTTGTACACTACCATTTAGGATCCACAGTTAGAAGAAGAACTAGACCCAAAGCTATAGAATAATCTCTATCATATCATCAAACAAAAGATGAACTATGTTGACATATTAAAACATCTCAATTTGTCTTCATGGATTACCAAAAGACAAGCATTATCTTTTGATTATTTAAAAACATTAAAAATTAGATGTGTTTGATGCAAAAGACATTATATAAGTACAAATTCCAAATCATGAATATGGTAAGGTAAAACCCCTTAAGAACCACATGGAGTTGAATACATTGAAAGATGAATGAATTTCAAATTGGCCAATCTATACGTAAAAAACCACAAGAAAACAATTTCCAATTAAAACAACCGTATAAGAGTATATTGAGCCTAATGCCTAACAATAGACCAATCAACATCTAATTCCATAAACTTTTCAAAGAATGGTTTTATTTAGTCAAAAAGCTTTAAAGTATGTACATCAAAAAAATCATTAACGTGAACTCATTTTAGGATTGACTCATCTATACAACATGGAATGACACAATTATAAACAACATCAAATTGGAGTTTACATACTTTTATTATGGCATAAATGCACACAAACACACCTCATTATCCTATCGCTTAACACTAGATCATTATAAGAAGAAAAAACTTAATATTGTATATGATTATAATCTAGTGACATTGCATATCTTATGTCTTTGAAAACATGTAGTCATCACAACAAACCTTATTTCTCAACAATTATTGGAGCCATTGACAAATCTAAGCCTTTGTAGGATCAGCAATATTATATCATCGAACACAACTAATTGAATTCCTCAAATTTAAATTTTAGAGATCTAGTAATTGTCTATCACCCAATCACGGACAAGTGCTTACCAAAAAACACTTGTTTTAAAAGGAGATCATAGTAAGCATATGAGGATATAAATAATCTATCGCAAGAAAACAAGCTATTAGAGTTCATCCAAAGCATCTACACTCTTGCCAATATGTGAGCAAACAATTGAGGGCTGAGTTAAGATTAATAAGCTTGGTGCGCCCCACTCGTCCCTATCTCTTCTTGTAATATAAGTGGAGCACACTAGTCACATACTTCTTATCATTACAACTCATCTATCCTCTTTATCATTAACAACTCATACTTGTACTCTTGGAGGAGAAGTATGGTAGATCTTCCTTAAGATTACCACCTCATATTCATACCTTGGACTTTGGAGGGCAAATTTTTTCGTGTACCACTTGCTCCTCTCCCTCTAAATAATGAGAGATAAAAGGATCTCTTATAAGCTTGTTCATGTGCTTCATTTTCAAAAAGATCAAAAATTCTCGAGCATGAGCGCCACTTGGGGTAGAGATCACCACAATGCTACCGCTGAGATCAACAGTGCCGAAGGGAATAGAGAGATGAATGCAAAGGGAAACGTGAATAGGTCGCCCCCATCCGAAGTCGAGCTCATAAAGGGAGTAGCCCGTCATCACACTTGCATGTAAATCTCCATCATTCATCATCAAACCGCCTAAGCTTACCTTGCCATGCTGTTGAAGCTGCGTCTCCAGCCAATCCGCTGCTGCTTGACCATACTCAGAATCAATAGCAACAATGCTCTCATGCACCAGCCTTGCTGCGTAGGAGAAGTGCCGCTCCAGCAGGTCACCACTTCGAGCTACGGCCATGGCAGGTAACGAGGCGTTGCCAAAGAAGAGTGGCGGAAGTGGAGGGCACCACCTTCGACGCATATTCACTGGCAATGCAAAGCGGGTGTAGGAATCTGGAGGGAGATCTCTGGCGCGGGTGATTGCAACCCATAACAGCCCTGCCACCGCCTCGAATGAGCTGGGGTGACCATACGAATAAGGCCCCGTTTCTACCTCGTGAACTGCCTCAGCAACGCTTGCGTCCCCCATCCGCAAAAACCCAGCAGCGGTGGTGATGGCAACCTCCTGACCGTTGGAGCTCGCTTCTTTCTCACCTACCTTTTTATCAGTATGCTGATCTCCACATAGATGCACTAGTGCATCGATGGGTACACTTATTGTTGGAGGATTTCTAGGCCGCAGCAGGGCGGCGGTGTCGAGGCGAGGGACTATGAGAGGCGTCGTGTGGACGTCTTTGCTATTGCATGCCCTTGCCCACGCCTCTACAAATTCTGAGAATGCTTGCATATCTCCCACTGCATGCAAAAAGCTAATGCAGATTGCAACCCCGCCGCATTGAAATGTTGTGACCTGCACGCACGCGAGAGGAGCGCCAATCAGCATCTCTCCTAACAATAAATCCTTATTTGGAACCAGCTGTGAAGCCATAGTGCAAAGTCGGAGATCTTTCCATGCATCTAGTCTGGCTTCTGTTGTAGCTACTGAAAACTCAACGCCTGCTCCGCTCACTTCGATCTCCAGCCGTCCCCCCTTGCCCTTTCTCAACCTTCCTGCTAATACAGGATAGAGTTCCAAAGCATCTGCCAAAGCTTGTTTGAGACTGGCAACCAACTTAGTTGCAGAAGAAGGATACTCTGCCCCAGAGCGAAAGAAGTAAAGCATAGGAAAGTAGCAAGGAATTAAAGCATTTAGTTGATCCAAATTGGATAGTGAGTGGATATACGATTCCTGTACGTGGGTTGGTGCGATTAAAACTGCATCTTGCATTGCAACAGCTTTTGCTTCGGCTACCCGCATATCTGAGATGGTTCCTTGATTGACCGTCATTATATCCCCTTGAATAGACCTTGTGCTACTCCAAGTCAGCCGAGGAAATCTGTAGCTACACGAAATTGCTACCTATCTAAAATGAAAATGCATAGTACCAGCCACTGCTTAGAATAGAACAACGATTGCATGCTAGGCTTGATGACACCAACAAAATTGTTGTAACCTCCTGATTACTGGATGAACTTAAATTACTTCATTTTCTGGCATACAATTTACGCTGATGGCTTGTTATGTGTCCTTCATTTAACAGTTCACAGCCAGGCATGTCTTGCTTCAATAATTTTGTACAAAAATCAAAGAAAGCATCGTTTTACACAGAGAACCTGAGTTTACGGAGGTGAAAAATCCTGAGATGACTATAGTACCTACCGAAGAGCTGTAGGTACAATTAGGAGAAGGCAGCTGGGAAAGTCTCTGAATAACTCTACTCAGAGCTCGGTGAGAATTATCTGTCTGTTAGGAGCTGCGAAGTGAAGCGATCAGTCACTAATCACTCTTTAAAACTCCCTGCGGATGAGTGTGACGAGGTGACGAGGTGATGGTCTTGGGCCTGGGCCTTTGCACGGCTATGAGGGCCCCGTCCTTAGTACCTTAGAACATGGGGTGGGCTTTCATGGGTGTAATGTAATCCAATTTATGAGAGGCATTTGGTGCACTTCATTAATACCAATAAAAATTTGATGTTTCATATTTTGATATATATAAACCATAAATTGAGAGTTCACTTCAACGTTGTGAATTTTAGAAAACAATACTAACCACCTAACAATTTAAGGAATTTGTTTGGAAGGTGCACATTTCATTCAAAGGGTTGACCCAATGGTTGTAAAAACAAGCTCAAAGTTAACATTAAGTGTCAAAAGGGCCTTACACAAACCCCTATCCATGTCGCCCCCCCTTGGCAAAAAAAAACTAAAAATAAAAAACAAATAAAAACTTCACAACTACATGTACTAAATCCCAATTCAACATGTTCAAATTAAGTGCCTCATAGTGTTAAGTAGCAGATGTGATGCAGAGGCTCGTGACAAACCTAGCATTTGCGGCAAACAATCCAACTATAAGTCAATCATGTTGGCAAATGACCACCAAGAATTTGGTTGAAAATGATTGTCAACTGATGTACAATCACGTGTTCACCGAACAAATTGCATAGACTTAAAATAACATTTGAGCATAAGAATTTGACATGCTAAACACTTTTGAATGTATGCTACCAAAAATTGATAGCCAACTACCAATATGAATCAAATTAGCACCCCGAATTATATGTAGCCCTAGATTATGTTAGCACACATACCTTGACCTACTTTTTATGGATTGATAATCGGTTCGAGTATAAAAGATAAGACAATTGTCAAATGCTTGGACCTGTCAAGTACGAAAAAATATCAAGTACCCACACAACAACAAGAGTTAATAGTATATGTGGTTTTGAGGTAAGCATGCATGTCATTGGTGCGTGACGTAAGAATGATGGGAAAAGGGTGATGATTAACTAAAAACATGAGTACTTTCATTAGAGGCTATGAGTTTAAGTGGGCAACAAAAAACTACACTTAAGCTTGTGAAGTTAAGTCAATTTTTTTAGGTAACACCTGTAATTGTCCATCATCTTAAGAAAGAAAATGCATAAACAAACATTTGACAAGAAGATTCAAGTTGATGAATAAGACAATATGCATACTTTCAACATGAGTAACTAATGCGAAATCTTTGGAAACGGGTCAAATCTTCTCTCTTCTCTATCTCATTTCATGCTTATACATGGTTCTCTTGGGTTCTACTATCCATTGGTGCACTATCTTGGTGATTGCTTGCAATTCTATGTGTAGAATGATCTATATTTGTTATTTTTGGATCCACACGTGTGAAATACAGTTGCTTGCTGATTTTGTACGGACAGCAACAGTACATAATCATTTCATTCAAGTTTGATCAAGTTCTATTAGTGTTTGCATCTCAAATTGTGTGTAGATGCTGATTTTTCTACATTGGTGAAATTGGTAGTGTATTTCTCTTTCTAACCAAAGATCATTCAAGTAGATTGGATCTTAAGGATCTGAAATCTTTCACATCAGACTCGAGAATTGACAGATATTTTGTGGTGTCACAAGAGACTATGTCACATGAACATGAAAGCCTTGTACCAAGCCAATAAAAGTCAAAGAATCAAAAGAGTGAAAATCAGAAGTAGATGTATTCGAAAATTGTGCATTCAGATATATGTGGACCATTCAGAGTATTGTCGTTGGATGATGCAAAGTATTTCATAACGTTTATTGATGACTTCAGCAAGTTTGTTGTAGTATACTTTATTCGTACAATTTTTGAAGCTTTCGAGAAATTCGTTGAGTATATGAAGTGGGCTGAGAATCAGACAGGCAATAAGTTGAAGCAGATTCGCACATATCATGGAGGTGAATACGTTTTCAATGAATTAAAGGCTTACTGTACTGATCAAGGTATTATGCATACAAAGACTACATCATACACAATGGAATAGCTGAATGAAGGAATCATATACTTATGGAAGCTGCAAGGTGTATGATGGCTCATGCGAAAGTACCAAAACAATGTGGGCAGAAGCAGTGGCTACATCGTATTATCTTCAGAATCGTATTCTGAAATCTTGAATACCGGATAAAACTCTCATGAGATATGGTGAAAGTCGAAGCCAAATCTAGCACATGTTCAGACATTCAGATGCGCAGTGTATATGCACATATCAGACAAGCTGAGAAAGAAACTCGATGAAAAGATAGAACAAGGTTTTCTAGTCGAATTCGAGTTACATTCGTCATATTATCGTGTCTATGTACCCGAAACTGACAGAATAAAAGCTGTTCGAGATGTTAAATTCAAGGATGATACATTCGTCTATGCCAGAGATGATTTTCAATTTCAGATGCATTCAGTATGCTATCATAACTGATGACAATTTTGGCATGGTATAGATTATCTTGTCTTGACTCGATAGTCAGCAGCTTATTAGATCTGTGCCCAACCATTCGGCATATGTTTCCTTGATCTGGTATCCTCGACATAGAGAGAAGAGCTCTTCTTAATGTGGATACATAGAGTGCTCCTTGAAGTTCTACATGTCTCAATAGTGTACAAAATTGTAGAGTTCCAATGCCTTTGACATTGTATATGCTCTCATCACCTAGTATCACCATTCTTGTATTGTCGAGTGTTTTGTAGTTGATTGAGACATTGTTGTTACAGGTTGTGTGAGATGTAGCTCTTGAGTCAATAATCACTATCTCATTGTCATTTTGCGTGTAGGTGGTGTTTCTCCTTCATCTCTCATCAATCTTTTGTCTGCAACGAGATTGAATATCCTCTCGAATGTCATCTCAGATAAGCTCAGGATGAGCATTCTCAAAGGTTGGTAGGATATATAGAGATTTCATGAAATACATCAGTTGTTGGGGTGCTGGTGGGATTTGATGCTCCTGTCCAGATGCAAAAAGCAGAGTGAAGATCGTTTTGATCTTCTCTACATGTTGATTTAGCTCATTGGCATCCCATCACAAGCTCTGTAGCTGATTGTGGAGATGCATAACTGACGTGACTGTCCTCACTTCATACTTCTAGTTTAGTTTCTCCCATGCTTCATGGCTGCATTGAAAATCTTCAATCTGCATGAGAATTTTTTCATCTATGGAGGATACGATGACCGTCATTGTACGTTCATCCTTATCCATTCTACTCTCCTTGGGTCTTTATCTGGAGGCTTTTGCTCTGTGAGATCGGTCACTGACCATATCCCTTCGCCTTTTAAAAGTGTTTTGATCTTGAACTTCTACATGCGATAATTTGTGCAATCAAGATTAATCGTAATCCTTGTCTAAATTGTAGTATCCATATTGTATCTAATGAATCCACTCTGATACCATGCTGTGAATTTGGGTTTTTGCAGTTTTGCACCTATTTTGTGAGGAAGTGTGCTACACAATGCATTACATTACAGGACGGTGCTACCAATCACATAAAGTGCAACAATCAATCACAACAACATATGTAGTGCCAGAAAACAACAGTTGAAAGAATAGAAGTGTCTTTTGTATTCTTCTTTTCTAGAGAGTGAGTCGACAATGCATAGCAACATAGCATCCTGACGCTCTTCTTAGAATTTTTTATTCGCTTCTACTTCAGCATAGTAGCATACATTCTATTGATCTCTGATCTATACTTATGTCATAACATATGGGATTAAAAGATAGACTAACTAGTCATTACAAAAGAGAATTATTTTAAAAACTAAGTTAACTACATTCTCTCATATTGTTCCTCTGCAGCTTTGAGCGTGACAGTTGAAAGCTTCACGCCCGATGAGCTAGAGCCCGAAAATTGGACTTGCCCGATGATTCGTTCTGCTTGACATCCCGTCCTTAGTACTTGTGTATAAGTCAACAATTCGATGTCGATCCCACTGATTTGTCGGTCGTTCGGAGGAAGCCAGAGAAGGGTTGCATGAGTTCACCATCTCTAATAGCCATTTGTTGTAGCAGGTTCTTGAACTAGTTGATGTGGTTCTATAGTGAATCACCATTTCACATCTTGAGAGAGAAGAATCTTCTTCTGAGGTGTAGCTTGGAAGCTATGTCTCGCACATTGTGTGGGCTCAGGATGTCCCAGACTTCCTTTGAGGTACGCTTTGGACACATGGCTTATTTATGTGTCTGAGATGTTGAGGATGATCAACATGAAGGCCTTGCCATCCTTCAGCTTCTATCGAGAGATTGCAGCATCATTTGGGTTAGGCTTTGCCTCTTCACCTATCAAAACATCATACAAATTTGAAGTAGATCATGGTTGCTGCAGTTATTATTAGTATACAATGATAGTTGTGAAGCAAGAGCATGGAGCAGTCTAGCGTGAAGACCGCCACCACAACTCTTGTGAAGGGGTCACAATAGACCATAGGTGATGGATTTTAGGGACCCTTGCGGTCCGTCTTGCTACTTGTACATAAGGCCGCAAGTGATGGACTTGCGGGACCCTTGTGGTCAACCTTTTGTGGGGCCTTGGGACTTGTTACCGCAAGTGGATTAATTTGATATAGTTGTCTTGGTAGTTCAGCCTTCCTCGATAAGTCGGTTGCTACTTTGATGCCTGTCTTCAGTAATGGAGGATTTCTGCAAACTGTGCGACAATGCACGTAAAACTACAACAATACATGCAATTTAGGAGAGTAGAGGAATAAATCCAACAAAATCCACAAATTTCATGATCTTGATGATGATGGGTCCATAATCAAGAATGTTTGTCATCAATTGAATGCACGACCTTGCCCTCAAGTATTTTGGTCTTGATTTATTTAATCCTTGGGAGCAACTAGACCAAGGGGACAAAAACAAATTTATTGACATTTTGTATCGAGAATTTTTAAAACCAAACCAATTTTGATAACAAATTGACAGTCACAAGTATATGCACACATATTGGTCATAAACAACAATCCTTAAGAACGTATATGTTCTGACCACTTCTTAAGTTACATGTAGTTTTTTTAACTAGAAAAAGGAAAGGATTTTGTTTCAAACATTAATATTTTAGAAACAAGACACTACATACTTTTTTGAAGAATATAATTACATTATCACTTTGTTCTAATTACTAAAAGTTCATTTTTTATTATAAACATCTATCAAACAATGAGAACACACAATTTCTTGCTTTTAAATTAATGCTAATGTTTATCTAATGTTGTTTGAAAATCAAAATAGTTTTTTTCTTAAAACCCACATCAAATGATTGATCACATAATTTCACAATCTATCAAGTTCCTTAAGAAGCCACATACAATAAACACATTAAGTCATTAAAAAGCATTTAATAAAACACAATGTAATTGCAAAGCTTTTCTGTACACCAAAGTAAACCGCAAAAAAATAACATTTTGGGATTAATAACATACCTCATGTATGTGCTTTTGAATGCCCTTTCTTCTCAAAAACACATACATAGTAATCAATAAAAAACAAGTCATTCACCATCCCTTTATTTCAAAAAATCATTTTTCTATTCTTCAAATTAATAATCAAAAACAAATTATTCAACATCCAACTAACAATCATTCAATCAAGATTAAAATCTAATCAAGAATCACAAACATTTATCGAATAATGAGCATACACAATTTCTTGCTTTTAAATTAATGCTAATGTTTATTTAATGTTGTTTTAAGATCAATATAGTTTTTTTTCTCAAAGCCAACATCGAATGGAAGATCACATAATTTAACAATCTATCCAGTTCTTTAAGAATCCACATACAATAAACATATTAAGTCATTAAAAAATATTCAATAAAATACAATGTAATTGAAAAGCTTTTCTATACACCAAAGTAAACCTCAAAAAAATAACATTTTGGGATTACTAACATACATCATGTATTTGCTTTTCAATGCCCTTTCTTCTCAAATAAACATACATACTAATCAATAAAAATCAAGTCATTCACCATCCTTTTATTTCAAAAAATCATTTTTCAATTCTTCAAGCTAATTAATCAAAAACAAATTGTTCAACATCCAACTAACAATTATCCAATCAAGATTAAAATCTAATCAAGAATCTAGTCTAATAGAGACATTTATCACCTAATATTTTTCTCTCAATGGTCATCGCCAGAAATTTGGTGGCATAGCACTACTACACATGGTAGAGCCATGTGCCCTTGCCCCACATTCCCCACAAAATTTGCCCCAATGAGCCATAAATGGGCCACATCTTATGTGCATGCCAAAATGTGTGGCCAAATGCCCATATTTGTAGTTGTTCTTATCAACTAAAAAATCATTATTTATTCTTTGAGTATCAATATTGTTTAGATTGATTATTGAATTCATATTTCCTAGCCACATTTAGATGTCAACAATAAAAAAATTTGTAAGCATGGAGGGTTTTTAGCCATAGGTTACAAATCTTGGTGGGCCTAGAAATTTTTGGCAATGTCAAATACCTTCATTGACAACCAAGTGTATTAAAATTAAAATTAAATACCTTCACAACATAGATAAATACTCTATTTTCCATCAAACTCAATAAAATTAGGACTGCATGGATGTGGTTGTGGAAATATTTTTTTGGGGAAAAGGGGGAGGAGAGATTATTGTGTTGAGACCCTTTTGCCATGTATTGCTGATTTTGGCTTCTTTTTACACTTTTGGGTCAAGCCCATGAATGTGACCTTTTAAAAAATTTACTAAAACTGTCAATGTTTTCAAATTTTGGTAGTTATGAGGTGCAGTCAATTTACAAAAAAAAAAAAACTAAAAGTTGACAATGCATTGTCAAAGTAGTGTGCTTGTGTCCATTCTCATGACCTCTTATTTTTTACAACCTTTGGGTCAACCATATGAATGGAAGGTGTGCATTCCTATCAATTTATTGAAATCATTTATGTTTCAAAAAATTGCTACTGATCCATCTAAACAAAAATCTAAAAGCTGACGATGCATAATTGAAACAAAGTAGTGTATGTGTCCATTCTTGCTCCTTCTAGAACTTATCTTGATGTAAAGGACCCCTTTGACGTGTGTTCTTGTAATACTTTCATTTGTGGAAAAGAGCAATCATGGCTTGAGTTCATAAAGGTTTCAAATTGAAGTGCTCCCATAAACTGTTCATGAATCATAAAATATGCCATCAAAAAGAGGTCATATTCATATATATATATATATATATATATATATATATATATAGAGAGAGAGAGAGAGAGAGGTGGTCCCCACACTTGGGGAGAGAGATGAGAGAAAGAGACAAGTCATAAGTGGTTCTCACTTTTTTGAAGAAAGAAAGAGTGGAATGGGTAATATGTGTAGAGAGAGATTGTGACCTAAACTTGCTACTTTCAATAGCATCACTCATTCTTTACATAAGTGAGTCAATTTCATAGTGACCTTTCCACTAAGGAATGATGACATAAACAAACGGTGAGGTTGTTCCATTCCCTCATATGCAAACACCTTAGGACATTGCTTGGGTAGGGAGTTATGCCCTAGGCATGGGACTTTATGAGGCATCATGTGAATACAACACTTTATGTGGCATTTATGTTAGCTAAAGCCTTTCATAGCAAGATCCCCCAGTGGAAAGGTCACTAGGAAATGTAAACATCTTGGGAGATTTCTTTGAACATGGCAATATACCCATCAAAAGCCCAACTAATGTCTTGATGGTGTCGACATTATGCCTTGGGTAGGGCATTATGTGGCTTTTATGTTGGATATTAAAGCCCTGGGGAGAGGGCCTTAAGTCGTAAAGATAGTGCTCTTTAATTAACAACATCCATCTGGTAGTGACATGGCAAATGTTGATAGGCTTGAAATTGGCAAATGGTATACCTTGATTCATTCACTTGCAAGCCCTCTCTAAAATGTCAACCTTCTGGGCTCACGCCTGCCCCCCACACAAGCGCACACATCAAGATAATTTGCTAAATTCATGTGTATGTCTATATATACATACATACATACATACATATATATATATATATATATATATATATATATATATATATATATATATTCATGCATGAATTGCTACTTAGAAGGATTGCTTGTGGCACTAAAAACGGCCTTGCCATAGGTTGCATGGCAAGGGTCTTGAAAGAAAAAAATTGTGGCATTGTGGCTGGTGGTTGTTAAGCAAGGCTGAACTGCTGGCTTCAGCTAGGCAATGCTTTGAAAATGTGGGGCAAGGCACACGATTTGATGGTCCCTTTGTAGCATCATTGAGAATGAGGAATATAGGATGTAGCATGGCCAAGACGTGGACACAACAAGGGCCACTACATCCATGCTCCTCTTCATGATTGCTATCGGACATAGTTCATTGCGAGGAGCACATGACATCTCATTTGACTACTTTACGCTCACATTTCATTCAAAAAAATGTGCATTTATAGGAGATTTTGGCTATTACATATTTACTTAATTTGACTACTTTTCTTTTACATATGTCACATCTCATTTATACATATGCGCATTTATGCATATGTGCATTTATAAGTGGTCCTTGCTATCACATATTGACCACTCAATTTATTTGAGATCCTAACATTTACATATGTCACATCTTATTTGAAAATATGTGCATTCATAAGAAGTCCCTCTCACATTCACATATGTCACATCTCATTTAATAATAGTCCTTGTTATCAATATATTGACTACTCAATTTGGTAATTAGATTGTTTTACATTCACATATGTCACATCCTATTTAAAAATATGTGCATTCATATTGAAAAGTCCTTTATATCCCATAGTAATTGTGAAGAGAGAAAACATGAATGTGGCATGTTGTGGTTGGCTAAGAAAGCTTGATTATAAGCCATAGTAGGGGCTAAACACACTTTCAATATGAGGCATTTATCTCCAATTGCTACATCATGTATTTGTCAATTGATGACTAGTTATCGCCTTGTCCCACAATTTATCGCCCCCGTGGCTCAAAATGCTACCATCCTCAAAGGATAACTAGTATATGTTGGCACCCTCCTGATAATCAATGGCAATGGAACTTTTATATGTGCATTTATAAGAATGCTTGAATATATCACATATATTTGCCTTCTTCATAACCAATGGCACATCCTTAAGATAAGTTAACCAATGATAATGTTGCAAGTCACCAAAATGTTGTAGAAGAGTGTAGGGGTATGAGCCTTCGCATCTAAGAAGCATGTAAACAATGGGCCCTGATCGTGATGCATTCATTAGGGAAAACATGGGATCAAAATGGGCCCTTTAAGAAGTTTGACTTTAAAGAGAGGTTACGCATAGAGAGAATAGAAACCAGTAACAATCCGTTGCCGTTTTCGAGTTTCTGGTTATGCCCGCATTTTGACTACTATGGTTTACTAGCTCTAACTTCAAGCATTAATTAGTTAAGGGTGCTTGTACTCACCAAAGACTAAATGTCTCTGCATGTTTCATTTGAGTGGATTGTTGTGATGAAACTTAATAAATCTGAAATCATCAAAGGTCAAAAGTTGGAACGGGTGAGTATCATTTTGATGAGCAAAGTATCAAATGATCACACATTTAGTGTTCAATCAGAAAATCATATATGGTGGATAGTGTTGGGTATTCCCAACATATTGTAAATAAATAATATTGGCTATTAAAATATGTTGCTAGGGCATGACATCCTGCACGTATAAGCCCATGGCCCAATGAGCACGCAAGTTGAGTTGTAAATAGAATAATAGATTTTGGCCCATGACTAGTCTCGAGTAGCATGTCCACAACCCATAAGCTAATTGTGACTATAAGGGAATTGGGGCCCTTATGTGTACATGGTCATAATTAATGGTTGTAGGCCTAAACACTTGATGGTGGATTGGTAAGGGTCTATTAGTGAGTCATTGGGAAACTGGGTGCTAAAGGCGAAAGTTATAAAATCCATATTAATTTTTCCCAAAAAGACACACTCGTGTATCCCCATTGTGGTGAGCAGAGACCCAGCAAAGTTCATCCATTGAGCCACCATGCTAGGAAATCATGATTCTCCGTCTTGATCGGAACATCACGATGAATGACATATTGAGGAGACTGATGTGAAGTTTTTAGCACGTGTGAACTTCACCACACGCCCTATAGCATTAGAAGAGTTCTCAATATCAAAAAGACCCTTTGTAAAGATACTTTTATATCTTTTCTTTAGTTTCAACCGTCACCAGGCCCAATCAAAATGCACAGATTTGAAATCTACGTAACGTAGTTCAAATTAACTAAAAAATAAAAATGCAATATAGAAAACTTTGAAATTTGTGTCCGGGCAGCATGGACGTATCCCATTGGTTTCTTCTTCCTGCCCGACACGTGCTAATCTGCCCGACGTCAATATCTCAAGTTAAATTTACTTTACTATGCTGGTTAGTATAATGAAATTTTCTAACTATACTAGTTACAATTATAGAAATATAGTATGTATAGTTACATAAAATATGGTATATGCAGTAACTGTGACTATGTTGGCATTCACATTAGATTAAATGTGATACGAAAAATTATAATTAAGTAACATATCAGAGAGATTTTTGGCGCCCAAGCTTTGAAAATAGCAATGGCAAGGAGACCCAGATCTACAATCGATTATGTGATGTTTTACAATGAGAAAGATGAAGCTGATAACTGGAGCTAACAAAATATATGAAGAACTCATGGGTATTGCTGCATCCATCATCAAAGGGCAATTTTCGACAAAAGAAAAGAGCAAAAATGACTTACAAATCTTATTGGAAAGCAAAAATTTTGGAGTTTAAGACTACCCCGGGAGGTCAATCGATATCAGAAGTCTTAGTGCAACATGTATATATGCATTCAGAAATCAAAGTACATGATATCAATCCTCATGATCATCAAAAATGTAATTGTAAGTATATCAAAACATATGCACTCTACAACAATCATAGGTGATTTTCTTTATTGATGCTCTTTAGATTATGATTTAAATGCTTCAACATTGTTTTTTTCTTTCAGATTTATATCCATCATGCATAAGTGAATGGGAGCCCGCACAATCACTTGCAGGAATATTAGACGTGATTCATTTTGATGTTGGAAAGCTGCAATTCAGAGGAAGAAGTCCAAAGTAACTTGCAGATTGTGGTATCTATTTTTATGAATCTTTATATACGCCACAAACAGATGGAGGTTTTGGCAAGCTCGAAGCAATTCCATTGCCTAGTTTTCAAAGTGATGAGTGGCCTACTCCTGATAGCATTGTTTTTGAATCCTTGAGATGCAAGCTACTCATTGATATTACAAATGCTATGAAGATAAGCACAGGCTCAAAAATTGTTCACCTAAGTTGGTTTATCTCATTGCATACATTTGTTGATTTTCTCTCGAGTGCTGGTGTTCATAGGATACCAACTTTATTTGTTTGCAAGGATTTATCAGATGAGACTTTGTTAGATCTCATGGATCAAGGCTGGGATAGTAAAACAAATAATGACATAGAATGTAGGATTAAAAAGTCCTCAATGGTCTTTCATTATCATATCGAAAAGCCAATGCTCAGTCTCACATTTAGCTACCAGAGATACAAGAAAATTGAAGGTACATGGCTACCACTGGATCAAGACTTTGAACTAAATGGTCACACAAACCGAATGGAGATAAGCATTATCTACATTGAGGAATATTTGACTATGTTTGAGGTGGAAGAGCACTGGAAGCTTGATTTTATCAGAATAGAGCTCATGCTATTACAAACCAATCTACCAACATATTTCAGATTTATCATCAACGGAAGACTCGTAAGTACTTTATGTTTATTGCCATTTGAAAATAGAACAAAATAATAGAAAATGTCATCATTTACAATTGCACATTCACTAATATTTGCCATGTCACAGATGCGAAAAAAGACAGGAGCTGATGACGTGCTGCAAAGATCTACCTACAACAATCACCATTGTGGGAGAACAATAGTTTCAAATAAACTTTAGTAAAAATCTTTGTATACACTCTTTCATTCAATAAATGAAAGCCAAAGTTGGGCATCTATACATGTATTTTGTGCTCCCAAATTCATAAACTGGAGCAGCATTTGATATATCAATGTATATTTTTCTATGAAGTCTATACATCTATTTTTGTTCTATGTTATCTATATTTTTTTTTATCTTAATTTAGTACAACTACATCATCCTTTGAACCATCATCAATAACGGGAGGCTGAAGCCTTGCCCTAGCCATTATACTTAGGATAATTTCTTGTCTAAATCTGTACATCTGGCTTGATGTGTACTCAAGAAGTGTAAACTGCAAAATAGAACATTCATGTATTAGTAATGACCAATAACATCACCAGAATAGAAAACTAATCATGATTCCAAAATAAGAATAAACAGAATTTATTACCTTAGAAATATCAACATCTTGTTGAAGGTTCAACCACTCAAAAAACAACTTGGCATTGTACATTGTGTACCACCCACAGGTGAATGAATAATTTTGCTAGGGTGACTGCAAAATAATTCAGCACACAAGAAATTAATTATGAAACAGAATGAATTAGATTGAAAATATTTCATTAGAATACTGATTTCAAAATGCTATTAAGAAAGATAGAGTTTACCTCCAATCTGACGATCTGCCAGTCCACGGAATGGGGAACGTCTGTAGGAATATATTTACTTATATATGGAATGTATATATCTACATCCTTATGCGTATTTCTCGTCAAATTCATCTTGACACAAAAACATTTAATAATATTATTTATAGATCTCTTAATAGAGATCAGGTTTAAACTCTCGTGGTCAATGCAAAATAAGATTGAAATTTCTTTAGTTGCAATTATGAGAACTATTTTCATTGACAATGCCAATGTTAATGCATAAAATAGCAAGAAGCATTTAATATAACTTACTTCGTATGATAAGGTATGAGCAGATACTTTGTTGCTGGTGTGAATCCACTTGTCAGACACTGTGACAATGTGTCATTGTTCTCCTTGACGGCCTGAAGCAGGAAGTTACTCTGCACCAGCAACTCATTTGATGAATATCTTGCAATGTCATATTGCAAGAGTGTAAGCCCGGACTCTATCACAGGATCACTGACAGAAGCTCGTCTGTCTTTGAGATCCAGACAATCTAGAACTCTAAAATTAATACTAAAATCAAGTTCATCTAGTCTAAAACAATATGTATAGTATTTACAACAATTATAGAAGTATCCAAAACAGAGATAGCTATATTTACAACATTATCAATAACAGCGTTATCTACAATGGATTCTTGGATAGGCTTCATAGAATCTGAAGAGTTAGGCTTCACTTTCTTAGGAGCACGCTTGGGAGCTGTCTGCTTCCTAGCACGCTTCGTAGGAAGATTAGTCCTATCTACAGGAGTTGGTCTAGGAGCTATAGGCTGAGATACATGTAACCTATAGTACCTATCCATCATTCTCATCAGAAGCTGAAAATCCTTGAGCATTATGGTAACCCTCTTGGTATGGATGGCAAGCAAAAAAGAATCCTCAAAAAACAGGCTAATATAATCTTCAGCAGCCTCCTGAAGGCACCGAAGAGCACTCGATGTGAATTTAACATGTTGTCTGAGATAATTTCTTGTTATATTCCGGACAGCATGGTAGAATGGAGCTCTTGGGATCAACAGAGCTGTTGACCTCTGATACTTGCGTATCTTAGAGAGCCACCTGCTACGGTTGCGCGTTCTAGGTCTAGCAGGTGGTGTGATGGCAACCGTAGGAGATGAGGATGAACCAGGAAAGAAGAAGTCCCTCCTTGTCTGCTTTTTCCTATCCATGGGCATGAACTATGTGATAGCAGACTTGTGCGTGAAAGTTAGGGTGAGAAAGGAGGGATGATAAAGAACTCGCAGATGACCGCTATGTACGGATAGAATGTACGGTATATCAGACCTATGCCAGCCAAATATCAAAGAGAACGATTAGATTTGAGGAAAGCTGCACAAGTGCGATATGGGGTGACACATAGGTAGACGTATCGGACCTATGCGCATGGAAGACAGTAGGAGGAATTTCGATTGTGAAGGGTGCACACAAATGTGATATGCGGAGCGAAAAAAAAAGTGAAAAAATTTATTGAAATTTGTGATTTTATATCGGGGTTCGCATGTGCGAAAGAACGTCTTGTCACACGTGTGGGAGTTGTACGGACCCTGTCACATTACACGTGTGGGATTTGTACGATCAAATGCGAGAGCGACACGTGTTTATGAGCAATTGAATGAAGATGCGACACGTGTCTAGGTGTCATTTCACACGTGTGCAGGTGTCATCTCACACGTGTCTGCGCCTATTGTCCAATTGAAAGTAGACACGTGTCCTAAGTCTGTTGACCACACATGCAAAAATTTAGTATAAATGGCACGAAAACTGAAAATGTTTCACCTTTTTCGTTCTCAAAATTTGCGACATATCGCTTTTGTGCGCGCTCATTGCCGTCCGTTTGCTTGCAACTATACCTACTCGTGCACAAGTGCGATAGTCTGTATCTGTCTGTCGTACATATCCATCTTCTGCGCCATTTTGATAGTTAGTTTTGGTTCAGTTCTCCCGCGCGCACAAGTGTGATATCCACGTTACTACCATGGCCTCTTCCTCATCATCCTCACGAGAATCAGGCTTGAGTTCATTTCTGAGTGAATTTGGGATTACTGAAAACCTAGACTACTTCCACAGTCTATTCAGACCATATCTACATGTTTTCAGGACTACACAACCGTAATTATGACATATTTTATGAAAATTATGTCAGATTCAGAGATATACTTAGCAAGCCTGTTTTCTCCATAGGTCCACTCCAGTACATGCATTATACTGTTCTTGTTCATTTCTTCCCAGCTTTTAGACATAGACTGGATAGAATGTTCACCAAATTGTTTGATCTTTTCAAAAGTAGTTCAATGTGCCCGTATTGCAACAAGAAATGTCAATTGGTTGAATATTAGAGTGGTTTCATACTTTTTCTGTTAGTTCAGATCCCAGATGATGATGAAGGTCTTGTTGCTGACCCTCCTTTTGCACCCTCCTCTGTTTAGTCAGCCATTAAGGATATCAATCACTTTCTTATCGACACTCCTGATAAAGAAAGTGACTTCATTGATGTAAATACTGATGTTCTCCGAGATTCTTTCATTGGCCAAAATACATCTAATGATGAATCCAAATCTATGGAGGATTCAAAATGTCTTTTCAATTTGTCTATATATTATATTAATGACGATATATATTTTACTACTACTGGTTTATCTAAATTTTTTGACTATCGTGAGGACAAGGTTCTATGTTTATTATCTGACACAATTTTTGAACTCTCGGACTTTGTAGATTTTGAGACAGATGACCTTGTTGATGGTATTGATTTTGATGATGAGGAGGGTCTTATGACCAGAATGCCTGAATAAGACTTTATCAAATATAGCTAAGGATGGGCGAGGCAGACCATCCGATGAAGAATTCACGGCATTTCAATCACAGATGGGCTTCCCTCGTCCATCATTAATGCACTTCACTAATGATTCCACTTCAATACATGGTCATTATATTGATCATCCTGATCTGGTTGTTGTTGATGATGAAGAATGTGTAAGTGTTTAAATCTTCCTTGTATTTGAATATTTTCAATCACTGAATGTGTGTTTGCTAACATATTTCCTATTGCAGGATGCTCTCATAATAGATGACTTTGCTGCAAGACGAGGTGGTTTCAGACAACACGCATCCTCGTTCCAGAGGGACAGTGGATTGGACCACTATCTTAGGCATTTCTTGAAGAATAAGATCTGTATTGCTCATTCCAAGCTGAGCCCAGTCAGGGAGAGTCTTACAATGGCAGTTAAAGCTTTATCATTTTATCTAGGAGGACATAAATTTGTTAAGACAAATAAGATTATTTTTGTCAAAAGATCTTATGTTTTGAACATTTTAGGCTTTACTGATGGGAATGTTCCTTTAAGGAGCTCCCATTATTCATTGTATTCTACTTATATTGAGCTTAGTGGAAATAAGAATAATGCACATCTATTAGATGCATACGCTAGCAGAGAATTTCTTCATGACAATACTACCATAGAATCTGATACAAGATCTAATGATGAATAGTTGACACTTTGTATTTTGGTATAATACAATCAATACATTTACATTGGGTATTTCTCCTCTCTTGTTCAATGAATTTGCAAAGCAATTCTGAACATGTCATCATGATCTTCTACTCAGCAATGATGATCTTCTACTCAGTAATCATCTGTGGACTTTGTTATATGTCAAATCTAAACTCTGCGGTAGAACCACTGAAACAATTGACAAATGTAGTTTCGTTTTTCATTGGTTCCTCCATGTTGTGTATTTCGATGAAACGCTACTCGTGCTTGCCAGTGTGACTTCTCCATCCCTTGTGATGACCATACACTCAAGCTTCCATATGTATTTGCAAAAAATGTTGTATGATGTCTTAGTATGTGCTGCATATGTGAAAATCATAATGTTAGTCTTATGTTTGGATCTAAATATATATGAAAATTTTAAAGCATTTTGAAGATTTTATACTAACCATGTAATGAGTGATGTGATCTTCTCCCCATGCTTTTGATATTGCATTAACAAACTTGACACGAGTCCTTTGGACAGCTTTCTTATCAATATTAGAGTATTTTTCTTTTCTTAAAATAGCAACCATACTATCAAGCTTTTTCCATACATCAACTTTTAGTACTCTAGTTTTGCTGTCTTTCTCAAAGTCCTGAGTGGCAACAATAATATCTGTCCAGACTGAGTGAATATTAGAAGCCTTACTAGTATGATTTGATAGAAAACGACGTGCTTTTGCTTCTCCTATGTTTGGCTTAGTTGGCATCTTCCCATTCTTTCCTGAAAGCTTTTTATCTTTTTGAATTTTGACGTGTCTTTTATGGAGTCCTGGTTTTGATAAAACATCTTCTAATCGAGACATAGCTTCCTTTGCTAATGATGCTGGCTTGGTATTCCAAGCAAAAACTATATGAAGATAAATGATATTTTCTATTAATCTAACTTCTGCATGAAGAGTGCAAACATGCACATTTTTTAAGGGGATAGGCAACACAGGTTTCCAGTTTGGATCTGCATATTCTCTTGTAATTCTTGTACTCCTAGTTACATCTTTTGCCATTTTCATGCAGTACAAACAAGGGTGTTTTCATGTAGCACCATGAGAGATATTGTACATACATTTCAATGTTTTCAACTCACCTGCTAAGTGCCATTCAACATTGAAGTCTCCAACTCCTGGAACATTGAGAAGTCCTCCATCCATATGGTCCTTGATGATCCTAGGATAAGATGTCCTTGAGAATATCCATGATAATATATCATAATCCTCTTTCAGCACCTGTCCAAAGAATTAATCAAACTTAGTTTACAATGTATTAATACTATTCAATGAATGTAATGTAATAATGAGGCTAGTTACCTGAAACGCTGCCAACCACCATATATCATTTTCTGACTGGACACTGAATTTGAAATCTTCTTGGTTCTCTGTTTGTGATAGAGCACCATTCATGAGAGTTATACTAACCCTTTCCATCTTTTGCCCTTTCACAATTTCTGACTCATCTAACTTAAGTACTATGATTATTTTGCCATTCACCTTTTCATAGGTTATATCATAGAATGTGACGATGTATCTCCGCAAGTAATTCAGATCAACAAATAAATTGTTTGATGAATTATAGAATATCGATCTTCCATCAATTTCATACACCTCCTCAATATGAAATGGAGTTCCAGTGATCTTATGCATACATATGTTTAATGTATCTCTCTCTTTCTTCAAGTGATATGTCCTAGGGATTGGGACTTTTCCAATTTGAACTTGCTTAAAAGCTTCTCTAATTAGTTTAAATATTGTTGCATATGCTTCCCTACTAGTACCTACAAAATCACAAGCACCCTGAACTATAGTCTTATCTAAAATATTTTGAATGTCCACCATCAAAGACTATGCTATTTTACACTTTACATTTGAAATTCTATTGTTCATCATGATACGCTCAATGGATTTGCAAGTCAATATTGTGCCCAATCACATTCTTAGTGAAGCATTGTCTTTAATATTCCGAGGAGCGACTAATGCAGATCTACAAAAAAACATGTAGTTAACAGAATATCACCATAGCTGAAATTAAACCCAAATGTCATTGAAAAACTTACAAAATTCAGAATATGCTTACTTGAATGCACAGATCCTTCTATTTCGATAACCTCCTTTTGAAAGCGTTTGAATATCCTTGCAACTTTGTCGCTTTCGCTTCTTACTTTCAGCCTGCTTCTTTACCAAATCCACATCCTTCAGTAATTGTAAGTTTTCAATACAAATAGACTGTAAGACTAATTGCATTTGCTCTAGTTCTGATTTAATATTGATTGTTATCTTCTGTAATGATTCATTATTTTTTTTAAGTTGTTCATTTTCTTCTAACATCTTTTGGACAATCTCTATTCTGACAATAGGAAGGTATCCGAATTAACTCACCTTCTAAAAAGTGAACTTTATTCATATAAAGTTGTTTTTTATGGTTTTGCAATCTTTCACAGTATCCTAGTAATCCACTATGCCCATTGCATATCCATGTAACTAAATGAGTTATTGAAGAGAATGTGGGATATGTCAAAGTGCTTGGATCTTGTGGATATAATATTCCATCTGTCCACAAATCCAAGTTTTTCTTTCCTTCTGCCCTGTAACGAGAACGATCTTTAGCAGATATTTGAACTCCTTTGCCTCCTCTTCTCTGCAAAGGTGCCAAATCAATAGGGATATCCACATGTAGATGATATAATGTCATCATCAAAAAAATAATAGAGTAATCAGTTGCATCAAAGTACTATGACCAGATTCTATGAAGCAAAACAAAATACTCATCTTTGATTATATTATATACTATGTAGAATCAATTCAATCTCCATGCTTGATTCAAATTTGGAAATGCCGCTCATTTTTTCATTCCAATAGGTAGTTGACGCTCATATTTCCATTCTCGTGGAAAGAATGCATATGTAAATATTTTGCAATTTTTCCTGATTCGAATTTGGAGATGGCGGTCATATCCTAGATCCAGTGAAAATATTGCCCTTTTCGTAACCAATGGAGGGAATATTTTTGAATTTAGTCAAGTTATACTACGAACTGTTAACGGTTCTTAACTGTGACTATAGACTCTATGATTAGATCATTGGGAGTTGGGGAGGCCTTGGGAGTGGTGTGGGCAAGCAGATAAACAATATTGTTTTATTTATTTTGATATTTTTGTATATCCTGCATGGCATTCCCTAAAGGGTCTTTTTGATATTGAGAACTCCTCTAATGGATCTTACTGAGGTGTTGGGATTGCACAAGATCAAAGAACAGTATGCTTGAAAAATCTAAGGCAAGAGCACAATGACATACATCTGATGAAAAAATCTAACTCTTCACTATGAGAAATTAATGTCAAAAATAATTCTAAGCATTCAGTATGGAAAAAAGAGGCTGCTTTCGGGTAGAGAGAGAAAAACAAGCATAGAAAACTCGGGTAGAGAGAGAATGAGTCCAAAACACCAAAATCTCAATATTCACAATGTGGCAAAACATGCCCAGCTTTTACTACATGAGAGAGACTCGAATTCCTACAGTGGAGTTGCATGGAAAGTCCACTTAACTGAACTAATTCACCTACCAGAGATCCACGTGTGTAATTGCATGCATGTATGTTGCATGTACTACATGTCAACTCATAAAACTGCCTAGACATGTGTAGATCACATAAACTACTTTGCATGTTGCATGCACTAATTGCATGTGGCTTGCATGCATACAATAAGACTTTGCATGCTATCTAAACATCTGCATGTCATCATAATTGAACCTATCTAAGCCAAATCTGAGCTACACTAGAAGGATATGTGCTCAGTTCACACTCCTTTTATGTACAACATGAATTTTAGTGGAAATCACCATGGACATGACCCCAAACTCGAGATAGGAAGATAATATTTTAATAATCTTCACACGCCTCCTTAAAATTTATGTTCTCAGCAACATAGACTTCAAAATTAGGCCAAGGTTTGACCTCATCTTCATAAATACATTCTTGAGTGGAGGCTTGGTGAGAAGATCTGCAACACAATCTGAAGATGAAACATGCTCCAATGAGATCCACAGATCCTCCTATAGAAGCTTGGTTTCATAAGCAATATTTGAAATGTTAGCACTCTCCCTAGAATCTAGTTTGTACAACTTACCAATTCTAGATCCTCTAGCAATAACTTCATTTTCTCTTGAGATTATACACTTGTCAACTTGAAACTTGACATCCAATCCACTATCAAACAACTGTCCTACACTAATGAGATTCTTGGTCAATCTAGGTACATACAGTACATCATGTAAGCAAAAAGATTTTGATGATGATGCATGCAATGGAATACTACTTATTCCTTCAATCCTACACTCTACATCATTAGCAGTATAGATTGACCTTTTTGCACCTAGATATGGCATGAGATTAGTGAAAGAGTTCCTAGAACTAGACATATGGGAATAGCCCCACTATCTATCCACCAGACTTTTTCATTCTTAAAAGGAAAATAATATGTGTGAAATGAAAAGTCTAAGACCTCATAACACTCACTTCTATTCAATTATACTTGATTGACAGTGAAAATTGATGAAAATGGTGAAAAAGACATATGTATGCTCACTTTGGCATATCCCACAAGTTGAGTACCCTCTCAAACTCTTTGATTGCCTAAAACTCTTCAAAAAACAAATCAAATTGATTTAGAAACAAGAGCAACACATTCTACTCTCAATACCTAGCAATTCTGTAGACTATGTAGAAACACAAAAAACTGCAGGTTTGGATAATGAGTTGGATGAAGATTAAAATGTCCATTAGTCGATTAGTAGGAAAATAATCCAACACTCTTCCTTAATTTGAATCCATTAATGCCTTGACCTTTAAGCTTAGTTCTATACAGAACTTTCTGTGTGCATCCAAGCTTAATGCTTTGGTAAAAATATCTGCTGTCATATCTTGCATTTGACAAGACTCCAATCTGACCTCTTTGTCGAGAACTTTGCTTCTGACATAGTGATACTTGAGTTCAATGCGCTTACTCCTATAATGAAATAGCTCAAAGATATCTCATAACTCTGATAAGAGCCTTCCAATATGTTATACCAGGGTTAGTCATATACTGACTTAAGGAGCTGATTGCAAAGGCTATGTCTGGCCTGGTACAGATGATTGCGTACATAAGAGATCCTATTATCAAATGATAAGGATACTCACGCATCTGCTCCTTCTCTTTGATTGTTCGGGGACTCTGGTCCTTCGACAACTTGAGACTTGGTTCCATTGGTGAAAGAGCTAACTTGCAATTAACCAAATTATATCTGACTACCATATTGTAGATGTAACTCTGTTGAGTAATTTAGATCAACTTTCGATTTCTATCTCTGTGGATTTTAATACCAGGGCAGAAATGTGCTTCGCCCAAGTCGGTCATGTCGCATTCAAAAGATAGCATTGTCTTGCCTTATTTTATCAGATTGATAATGTTGTCGAAGAACAATGTGTTGTCCACGTATAAAGTGATAATGATAAAAGATTATTGCACTGTCTTGAAGTAAACATTCGAATCTGAAAAGCTTGGTATATGGTCGTGATCAATAAGGAAAGTATTGATCCTTTGGAACCATGCTCGAACAGATTGCTTCAAGCCATAAAGTTCCTTATGGAGTTTACACACATGATTGTGTTTACCTTCGATAACTCCATTGAGATATGTTGTATGTACATCCATTTGATGTACTTCCAAATCTGCTGCAACAACAAATGATAACAAAAGTCGAATAGAAGAATGCTTGACTACTGGACTGAAGGTCTTAGTGAAATCGGTGTTGTAAGCTTGAGAAAATCCTTTGGCGACAAGTCGAACTTTTCTTTTGTCGATGCTTCCATCTGCTTTGTACTTGACTTTGAAAATCCATTTGCAATCAACTACGTTTCTGCTAGCAGGTAATTTGACAATCGTCCATGTCTTGTTCTTGATAAGAGGTGAATACTATTTATCCATAGCTTATTTTCATATATGAGAATCGAGCTGACTAAGTGTTTCTTTGACAGTAGTCAGCTTATGAACAAGATTGGCTGCAGACTCATCGATACACCTAATAGGTAATCTACTAGTTCTTGATGATCTTCTAGGAAATAGAGAAAGTTGATCATTTTCATCATATTGTATTTGTTAGATTGCAACATCATCATCTTCTAATTCACTGTTGAAATGTTGTTCGTCGATAGTGGATGAGCTTGGACCTTCAATGGGAATAGTCGACAGAGGGACCTCAAAGTTCAATATGTCGGATGAGTCGGACAAGTCGGCTATATGGGCTTTGCCTTTTCCCTTGAGGTCGATAAACTGATCTTCGATGAAGATGACATCCCCGCTAGTGAATATCTTTGACTCGATAGGATCGAACAAGTTGTAGGTTTGATATGAAGTAGTGTAGCTAATGAAAACACATTTGATACTCTGGAAGTTGAGCTTCTTTTTGAGATCATGAGGAATCTACGAATAAGCAGTACATCCAAAAGCTTTTAAATTCAATAAAAAAGGTTTGGTACTTATCCAGACATTGAATGGTGTTTTGTCTGAGAGACCTTTCTGAATATAGGTTTTTGTTAAAACAACTTCAGTCCAGAAGGACTTCGAAATTGTCACATGTGATAACATGCACTTTGTCGATTCAACTAAGGTTCTGTTCTTTCTCTCAACAAGACCATTTGACTGAGGCGAATAGGAGGTAATGTATTGTTGCTCAATGTTGTTGTTAAGACAGTACTCCTCCTTGAATTCGGTGGATTCTCCCTCGCTGTTGGATCTCAATGCTTTGATTCTTTTGCCAGTTTGATTTTCAGCATGCTCTTTGAATTGTCTAAACTTGATGAAAGCCTCCGATTTTTTTTAATGAAATAAATAGCTATTCTTCTAGAAAATTCGTCAATAAAGGTAATGAAGGAGTTTGCATAGGTCCACATATATCTAAGTTAACAACATCTAACATACCTTTTGCTGCATGCCTATGACTCGATCTAAATGGATCCTAGTCTGCTATCCAAGGATGTAGCTATGGCAGACAGGGAGATCGACTTTACTAGAAGGATAGTCGAGATCAAGTGCTAGGGATTGTCTGGACATGTTCGATATAGATGAATGATTTTGGTGTCCTAAGCGATGATGCCATAGTAATGCTTTATTGACAAGAATAGAGGCTTTCAAGGCTTGACTAGAATTTGAATAACAATGTGCCAATCTATATAAGTATCCATGCCTCTTGCCAAGTGCAAGGTTCTTATTGCTCCTATCAATAATTCCGCATTGGTCAGACTGAAACTCCATTTTATGACCTAAATCTATAATTCTACTTACTGATAACATATTTGTAGAGAGTTTAGGAACATACAAGACTTTTGATAGTAGTTTGAATTGATCATGCTGGAATCTTAATGTTACAATACCTTCACCTTCGATAGTGTGAGTGCTGATGGGGCAAGGGAGATAGAAGAACGCAAACGGAGAAGAGAGCAAAAATATCGCGGAACAGCTCTCCCATTCTAATCGGCTGCTAGGTGTTAAAAATTCACAATTCTAGCTTGACTAGTTTTGGTCATACGACTTGTAAATAGTTAGATGGTCATGATGTGGCTTGTCACACGTGCCAAATAGCATAGGATTCCATTCATAAGGATGTTCTCAAGTAGACCTAAGTGTTAGAACATTTGGAATGAGTCCAAATTATGCTTAGATACAAGGGAGAAAAAATAGGAGCTATTTTTGGTAATTTTTGCATTGTTGAGGGATCTCCAAGATTCCAACCCTAACTTGGTAGGGATGAAAGATCCACCAAAATTAGCATTAGGGATAGGTTTAGGGCTACTCATACCTGCCCAAAACCGTGATGGATCATGTATATATAGGTGATGATATCTCACCAAAATTAATCAAGCAATTTCATGTTTTTTCTCTCATAATGGTGCAATTGCTCTCTATGTTCATAATTGTTTGAGTACTTGTGATTACTAATGATTATAGGATTGAATGTAGGTCTGGTGTACAGTACTCAGACTGTGGGAGGCCGTACTTTCACACGTGTGAAGCCTTCTTCAAGGATTTGGGCCATTTAGTGAGGTTCAAGCATAGATTTTTGATGGATTTTGATGGTTCAACTTGTGCTAATCTTATGAAATCATAATCTATTGTTTCCCTCATCATTTCAAGTGTTTTAGGATCCTTATTTGCTGTAATTTTTACATGGTATCAGAGCCTAAAGGCTGAAATGAGCTAAATCCTTGGTTTCATTCAATTTGATCACAATTTTTGATCTAAATCTTGTGTAGATTGGATCTTAGCATCTAGTATTGATTCTAGAACTCAAAGTGAGTCAAATACATTGGAGATTGGTGTTGTGTGACTTCATTTGCAGGTGTTTAGGTGTCTAAAACCAGAGGAAAAGTTGAATTCAATTCACATTACCAAGATAGCAAGTTTTGCTTGCTCCAAGCATTGATTTCTAAGCGAGTTTTGGAGGTGATTTCATAGAGGAGGCTTTCTAGCATTCAAGGAGAGGGAAGATCAGAGTTTTGGGGACTCTTCAAGGCTGTTCTAAGGTGTAGTAGGCACCTCCTAAAGTGATTTAGGTTCAGTCCAACCATTGCTTGACTTATGCACCAAATTAGATCAAATTTTCATCAATTTTGATCATTTTTTGCTTGTGATTGGATAGTAGATTGTGTTGCATCCTCATTAAGTTCCATTTAGATCTTTTACAAGTGATTTTGGAAGTATATTAGGTTGCTGAAATTCACTCTTGATCAGATCATTTGGAAGCTTTAATGTTCTTTATAGAAAGAGGGGCAATTCTACTAGTATTGTCTACTTCAATCAAGCAAGTGCATTGTTTCTAGTATTCTATGATTTGATTTTGTTAGAGATCATTCTTAGATATTTATAGGAAGTCTATTACTGATCTTTTCAGGTCCCTAAGAAGTGGGATAAGGTAGACCTTCAATCAAATCAATAGAAGTAACCTTCATTTGTGTCAAGTCCTTGATTAGGAGACTAGATGGCATCTATAAATGCATATCTTTTGGATACTAATGAAAGGCTCAACAAAACTAACTATTCCATATGGAAAGTTAGAATGGAATCTATCATGATCATGCAAGATCTGATGGAAATTGTAAATGGTAAGGAGGGTGAACCTATTCATCCTCAAGAAAAAGCCAAATACATCAAGAGGTGCAATGTTGCACTACATTGCATAAAAATGAATGTTGCAAATGAACTCTTAAGAGAGGTAGGAGATTGCACTTCAGCTCAAGATGCCTGGGAGACTTTGCAAAAGGTCTATGAATCCAAGAACCAAACTAGAATGTTAGCTTTGAAGAATCAAATCTATAGAAGCTATCAAAAGAAAGGAGAGAGTGCACATACTTTTGTCCTAAGAGTAAAGGAATTGAACAAAGAGCTAGCCTTTATAGGTGACCCTATCAAGGATGAAGAGCTTGTTCAACTCATATTGAATGGAATAAGCTTTGAATTTGACAATTTGGTTCAGGGATATGCAATTATGGGTAAGCTACCCATACTTGAAGAACTCCAAGGCACACTCATGGCCGAGGAATCAAGAAGGAGCCAAATGCAAGAGAGGATGGATAGGCTTTCCATCCAAGGTGGAGATGACGAAGCTCTCTTCACCAAAGGCAAAGGCAAGTCCAAAGGCAAAGGATCAACATTCAAGAAGTCTACAAAGCTTGAGGATCAAGAAGGACCCCCAAAGGCATCTCCATCAACCACCAAAGTCAAGAAGGACAAATCAAAGGTGAAGTGCTACTATTGTAGCAAGATGGGGCATTATGCCTCGGAATGCTTCAAGAGGAAGCAAGATCAAAGCCAAGACAGCATGAGAAAGAGGAGGAGGAGGAGAGTTCACATGAGGACTCTCTCATGATGTCCATATTTTCTTCAACAAGCTTCAAAGGAGAAGATCCTTGGTGGATTGACTTGGGTGCTAGTTCACACATGACTAGTAAAAGGGAGTTTTTCTCTTCTCCCTTATCTTATGATGGACCTATAAAGTCTATCTATACAGCAAATGCTGAAGCTTGTAAGATTGAAGGAGTTGGTAGCATTCCCCTTTGCTTAGGATCTTCCAAAAAGATCAACATAGAAGGTGTTTTGTACATTCCTACAATAACAAAGAATCTACAAAGTGTTGGCCAAATGGTAGACAATGGTTTCAATGTTGACTTTGCTTCAAATAAATGTTTCATCAAGAAGAAGGGTAAGATAGTGGCTAAGGGCACTAGACTTGGCAAACTTTATAAGCTGAATGCATTTGTGGATACTAATGTTGTCATGTTGGCCGAGAAGAGCAAGATATCTACCTTTACTTTATGGCACAAAAGACTTGGACATGTCAACTCGGGTTCCATGGAGGCTATGATCAAGGAGGAGTATGCTTTAGGCCTACCAAGGTCTATTGGGAAGGAAGACAAGGTTTGTGAAGCTTGTGCCTTATCCAAGGCACATAAGAAGGTGTTTCCTAACTCCATCACAAAGTCATCTCATCCTCTTGAACTCATACACTCGGATGTGCACATTGCTAGCACCAAATCTAATGGAGGTTCATCCATGTTTTTAACCTTCATTGATGACTACTCAAGATATTGTTGGGTGTTCTTACTTTCCTTCAAGTCTCAAGTATTTGATACTTTTGTAAAGTTCAAGTTGTTTGTGGAAAAGCATCATAATCATAGCATCAAGATTCTTAGAAGTGACAATGGTGGAGAATTCATCTCCAATGAGTTCAAGGCCTTTTGTGAGGAGGAAGGGATCAAGAAAGAGACTTCTTGTCCTTACACTCCTCAACAAAATGGAGTTACTGAAAGAAGGAATAGAACATTATGTGAATGTTCCAAGGCTTTAAGATTAGATGCTTGTTTGCCCAAATCCTTTTGGGGTGAGTCTCTTGTATGTGCAAACTACTTGATGAATAGGGTGTCTTGCAAAGCAATTGAAGGCAAAACTCCTTATGAGATGTTGTATGGAAAGAAATCCAATCTTAATCACTTGAAAGTTTTTGGGTGTATATGTTATGTGCATGTGCCATTGGAAACAAGAACCAAGGAGGATCCATCTTCCACAAGAGGGATCATGCTTGGATATGCAAGCTCAAGCAAGGGCTACAAAGTCTATCTCCCATCCTTGAACAAATTTGTTGTTTCAAGGGATGTCATCTTTGATGAACATCATATGCATATGCTTGAAGAAGGCTTAAGTGCTCCAACAATCAAGAAGAAGATGGCCGAGGAGCAAGATCTTGGTTTTGAGGAGGAGCTCATGGAGGAGCAAGCACCAAACCCACCTATCACACCAAGGAGATCTTCAAGGGCAAAAGTGGAGCCATCAAGGCTCACATATCAAGGCAAAGGACAGAAAGTTGAGGGTATCTCATTCACTTCTTATGCTTTATCTAGTTTTGAAGAACTGTCTAATGTTGAAGATGCATTGAACTCCAAAGAATGGTATAAAGCTATGTTGGATGAGTATGATGCCTTGATTGAGAATGAAACTTGGTTGCTTGTTGAGAGACCTCAAAGGAATGTAATAGGATGCAAGTGGGTCTTCAAGCTTAAGTTGAATGCAAATGGGAGTGTTAACGAACATAAAGCAAGATTAGTTGCAAAAGGTTATGCTCAAGAGAAAGGGATAGACTATGAGGAAACTTTTGCACCCGTGGCCAAGATGGTCACAATAAGACTAATCATTGCACTTGCATCCCATTTTGGATGGATTCTATGTCAAATGGATGTCTCTAATGCTTTCTTGAATGGTTTTTTGGAAGAGGATATCTATATGGAGCAGCCACAAGGGTTCATCAAGCATGGAATGGAGAACAAAGTATGCCATCTCCAAAGAAGCATCTATGGCTTGAAGCAAGCCTCGAGATCTTGGAATTCAAGACTACATTGCTATCTTATTTCACTTTCTTTTGTTCAAAGTGAATATGATCCTACTCTTTACATTAAGTTTGATGATGTTGGTATTGTACTTTTACTCATTTATGTAGATGACATCATCATTAGTGGAAATAGTGTTGTTGGTATTGAAAAAATCAAGATAGATCTATCCTTAGAGTTCAAGATGGTAGATCTAGGGTGTCTTCACTTCATCTTAGGCATAGAAGTACTTAGAGGGTCTGATTTTATCTTTATAAATCAAGTAAACTATGCTCAAAGTCTTTTGAAGAAGTTTAAGATGGAAGTATGCAAAAGTGTTGACACACCAATGGAGCAAGATGTAAAAGTGCCAAATGAAGATGATGAAAGATCCTTCATGGACATCACTTTGTTTAGGCAACTTATAGGTTCCTTAATGTGGATCACTATAACTAGACCAGATCTTAGCTTTAGTGTATTTAGGTTGATCCAATCCATGCAAAAGCCATTGAATATCCATTGGAAAAAGGCTAAGAGGATTCTAAGATACATCTCAGGTACATTGGATTTTGGGATTCTATATAGAGGAGATGTGATTAACCTTCATGCATTTAGTGATTCAGATTTTGCAAGGGACAAGAGGGATAGAAAATCAACAAGTGCCTATTCAACTTTCATAGGAGAAGGTGTGGTTTCATGGCTTTCAAAAAAGCAAGAAACTATATCTCTATCTTCAACGGCTACAAAGGAGGTACTTTGGATCAAGAGATTATTGGTGGAACTAAAGATCATGGATTCAGAGGAGGCACCAATCATCTACAATGACAATATATCAGCCCAACACCTTGCATCTAACCCAATCTTCCATGCAAGATCTAACCACATTGAGATATGCCATCACTTTGTGAGAGAAATGGTGCAAGCCAAGGAGATTGCTTTGGAGCATGTTCCAAGCAATGAATGTGTAGCTGATCTACTTACTAAACCACTTCAAAAGACACCTTTTATGAAGTTCAGATCATCACTTGGAGTGATTAGTAAAGCAATGATTGAACCAAGCTAGATAGTGAGGAGGAGTGTTAAAAATTCACAATTCTAGCTTGACTAGTTTTGGTCATATGACTTGTAAATAGTTAGATGGTCATGATGTGGCTTGTCACACGTGCCAAATAGCATAGGATTCCATTCATAAAGATGTTCTCAAGTAGACCTAAGTGTTAGAACCTTTGGAATGAGTCCAAATTATGCTTAGATACAAGGGAGAAAAAATAGGAGCTATTTTTGGTAATTTTTGCATTGTTGAGGGATCTCCAAGATTCCAACCCTAACTTGGTAGGGATGAATGATCCACCAAAATTAGCATTAGGGATAGGTTTAGGGCTACTCATACCTGCCCAAAACCGTGATGGATCATGTATATATAGGTGATGATATCTCACCAAAATCAATCAAGCAATTTCATGTTTTTTCTCTCATAATGGTGCAATTGCTCTCTATGTTCATAATTGTTTGAGTACTTGTGATTACTAATGATTATAGGATTGAATGTAGGTCTGGTGTACAGTACTCAGACTGTGGGAGGCCGTACTTTCACACGTGTGAAGCCTTCTTCAAGGATTTGGGCCATTTAGTGAGGTTCAAGCATAGATTTTTTAATGGATTTTGATTTTTCAACTTGTGCTAATCTTATGAAATCATAATCTATTGTTTCCCTCATCATTTCAAGTGTTTTAGGATCCTTATTTGCTGTAATTTTTGCATGGTAGGTGAAAAAACAATCTAATAGACGGCTTATGCTAAATTTCATCACAGTTTTAAGTGTTCTAATTGCCCAATAGAATCTTAAAAATTACTTCATACTCTAAAATAAGAGTACAGTCCACCGAAGAGATTAGAAATGGTTTGTGTGTGGTGCTACTGAAATCAGATTCAATGTGAAGTATAGTTTTGAAATAAATGGAAGGGCAGTATGATATCACGAGTTGCTCAGACATCAAAGACAGCCATCGTTTGATCAGAAATTGAGTCGTAGACGTCCATGTTCTGATCAGAGTGAGTAAACAAGCGCGATCAAACAGCAATGAAAGTGCATTCAATTACAACAAGCATTCATCTACGTTGTACACAGATAAAAACAAGCTGCTGCTATATTACACTGAAGCACAATACAAAATAGCAATTAAAACAAAAAATGATGACATAATTGGGAGGCTCAAATAATGCGTCTCATGGACTGAGCAACCACTAATCTGTGCTTGTATGATCTATTTATAGACTTCATCCGTGTATTAATTACATTGAATGCTTGTCAACTAATTAGGAAAGCCATTGTACTTGGAAGTATATGGCTTTTGTGATGACTGTACACAATATATATACGGTCAACAAATTAGGAACGTTGACATGGACGAGGACGTCGCAAATTCTCTCACTTTGCATTTTACGTGAAGTGGTTTTCTCTCGCTTTGCAAATTTTGAGAAGTGACTGGGAACGTTCCTCGTTCAAAATAGATGACCTTCGACATTTTTACTCTCTTCAGGATTTTGCAAAAAAGCCAAAGGTGCCCTTGAAATAGTTTAACTTATGAAAATAGATGACCTTCGGGAATTTTCTCTCTCTTCGCATTTTTCAAGAAAATGCCAAAAAGGCGAAGGTCTTAAAAACAGTTAAACTTTTGAACTGCAAAAATTTTACTCTTGAACTATGCAAGTGTCGCATTTCGGAGAAATGTGAAAAAGCCGAAGCTGTTGAAAACATAGTTCATTTCTGCAGACTGTCACGACACTTAGAGTATTTTTGCAGACTGTCGCGAAAGTAATGTATTTATGCAGACTTGTTCTAAATGCTAATTTTGTGGAAGTCCTTGAAGATGGCCAAGTCTTCAATGACTTCAAATTATTGAACTTTGAAATTATGACAGGATTGGTTACCCTTTGTTGGAGATCAGTCGGAAGCTCGTTGTAGACGTTCTTCAAATAAATTGGTTGTCTAAGTTTGCGATTCATGTAGGTATCAGATGAGCAGACGTAGAACCAAAGTTAGTTTCACTTGACCCTAGATCAATCAATAAACATGCAAGAAGAATCATGAAATAGAAATTAGTCATTCACCAAGGAGGCAACTGTTGGCTGAATTTTCAACAATCTCCCTTAAGGTCACGATTGGTGCCTTGATATCTTCGTAAGGTTCAGCATACTGAAGAACTTCTGGTGCTTGATCATGGGAAGCGCTTTGGTGAAGATGTCTGCAACCATTTCTATTGTGGAACAGTAGTGAAGGATCACTTGTTTTGAAAAAACTTTCTCTCGAATGAAATGATACTGGATTTCTGTGTGCTTGGATTTGCCATGAAATCTAGGATTTAGTGACAATGAAATACAGCTCAAAATTTCAAACAGAATGGTGGTAGCATTAAACTGAGTGTGATGTAGGTCGTGAAGTAATAACCTGATCCATACAGGTTCTTTTGAAGCTTGACATACTTTGATGTACTCTGTCTCTATCGAAAAAAGCGCAATTGAATTTTGCTTCCTTGAGTACCATGAAATCAGTCCCCTTGCCAGATAGAAACAGAACCTTTAGGTAGATTTTTTGGTAGAGAATGTTCCTCCCCAATATGAGGCGGAGTAGCCTCACAGGACGAGTGGGTTGATAGCATTTCCATCATAACATAAAATGTGGGAATATATTGCATCACTCTCTTTAATGCTTTCCAATGAGAGATCATAGGATTAGCGTGCTGACATTATATGCTAGTACACAACATTGCATACATTAAAGATCCGATTAGTGACTGATAAGAGTACTTCGTTGAGTCGAGTACTTCACTATCAGTCTCAGCACAAGAAGGTTTAGTGAATACTATACTTGGATCCATTGGGGTATCAATTGGTTTGCAACCAGACATATGAAACTTTTACAAAGTGTCTTTTAGATATGCTTGCTGGCTAAGATAGATCTTCTTCTGAAGTCTATCTCTAGTAATGTGAATTCATAGCAAAGAATAAACAGCTCCTAAATCAGTCATGTCAAATTCCTTTGACAGATCACTCTTAGTAGTGTGCAGAAGAGCAGTGTCATTAGACAAAATAAATGCATAATTTACATAAAGAGCTATGTGAACTAAATTGGTGCCTATATGCTTTGAATAAACATTACAGTCAACTGAATTGTTTGCAAATCCTAATTGAATGACATAAGAGTTGATTCTATCGAACCATGCTTTTGCGGCCTATTTCAGACCGTAGATTGCTTTGTGCAGCTTGCACACTTTAATTTGTGCTCTTGGCCTTTGACTTCGAATCCTTCCGGTTGGAAGGTGTACAACGTCTCTTCGACATTGTCGTTGAGAAATGTTGTCTTGACATCCATTTGGTAAATTTTGAGGTCTTCTGCGGCTGCTAACACAATCAAAGTCCTGATAATCTACCCCTTGGACTTGAGTGAATCCTTTAGCTACCAGCCGAGCTTTCCATTTTGTAATGGAACCATCAAAGTTGATCTTTTTCTTGAAGATCCACTTATTGTCAATAACTCTCTTGTGAGTGGGAAAGTCGACCAATGTCCAGGTCTGATTCGTCAAAAGTGAGCTATAATCACTTTCCATAGTTTCTTGTCACTTCACAACATCCTTGGAGTTAATTGCTTCGGCTAGACTCTCTGGTTCTTCTGATGAAGTCTAGAATGATTGAGGTGCATACCTCTCAGGAACTGTCCGAGTCCGTGAGGATCTGCGGACGTTGGGTTGACCAGGATGCGATGATGCTTCTTCTTGAATTTCTTCAGATCTGTTCAAGCTAGCTAGGTCTGGTCTGATAACAGGTATTGTCGGCTGCTCGGCTTCTATAGCTGTAGCTGCAGGTTCTATAGAAGGAACATCAATGTTGGAAGAATCTATGCTACGTAAAATAGGATGAAATGACACAGCATCGTTTATCGATGGTTGTTTGAAATCATAGTATGTATGCTCTTGAAATATTACATCCCTAGAGACAAATACGACATTGGTGGATGGATCATAAACTTTATAAGCTTTATGTTCATCAGGATAGCCAATGAAAATACATTTATTTGTCCTATGGTCCAGCTTCCTCCTAAGCTATTTAGGAATGTGAACAAAATATATACAACCAAGGATTTCTAAATGGTTGACACTAGGCTTGTGCCCATGCCAAACTTTATGAGGAGTCTTGTTGTTAACGGCTTTGGTGCTAGATCTATTCTGCATGTAACAGGCTACGGCAATAGCTTCTGCCCAGAACTTTGTAGGTAGGTATGCTTGATGTAGCATGGATCTAGTTGAGTTGAGAAGAGTTCGATTCTTCCTTTCTACAATCCCATTATGTTGAGGTGAATAGGAAGTGGTGAGCTATCTTCTAATACCATGTTCAGCCATGTAGTCGGACATCTCGTTAGAGATGTATTCACCGCCACCATCAGTTCGGAGTGCCTTCACTTTCCTAGACATTTGTGTCTCAGCAGCCATGGCTTTGAATCTCTTGAAGCATTCAAAGGCTTCAGATTTGTGCTTAATGAACATGACTGTAGACCATCTAGAATAATCATCTATGAAAGTGCATCTCCTAATGATAGAGTTGGCATTGGACCACATAGATCGCTATGTTCAAGATCTAATACATGCTTTGTTTTGAAGGAATGTGATTTTGTAAACTTGCTTCTAGAGTGCTTCCCATAGATGCATGATTCACAAAAGAAAGATTTCCTATCTAATGAAGACAGGAAATTCAAACCATCAACTAAATTATTGCAAGACATATAAGAAAGTGATCTTGTATTCACGTGTCCAAACTGACTATGCCACAGAACAACATTGTCGTTTACATTTTCATTAGAGATACTAGCTAATGCAATTGAATTAGAGAGTACATAAAGATTTCTGACTCTAGTGCATGTAGTCAGAGTAGTATCTTCCTCGAGTATTGTACACTGCTCAGATGAGAAAGTAACAGTGTAGCCCTCATCAGTTATCTTACAGACTGATAACAGATTCTTTGATAACTGAGGAACGTGAAGGACGTTAGGAACACAAATGGATAGATCGTTGTTGAAGCTTATCTTCACTGCTCCTTTGCCTTCCACGCGTATGGTGCTAGAATCTCTGAGGTAGATAAATTGGTCTCTGATGTAAGTTGTGTACTTCGTAAACCATTTCTTGCGAGAGGTCATGTGTTGGGTAGTGCCGTTGTCCAAGTACCAGCTATCACAGTCTTTGCTGCTGCTATAAGCCATTAACAAGTGTGTATTTGACTCCTTGAATTCCGCCGCGCTGGAGGAGTCTGGCTGCTGCTATTGTTGTTGCTTCTTTGCCTCATTGTAGATCCTATGCAGCACTCCATGATGTCGTGATTAGCTCTGTAATTCCACGCAAATGTCAAAAATTGAATATCAACATAAATATGGCATGATATACTCAAAAATGAAGATATGAGCTAGTTAAGTATAAATCATGAAGAGGCCTAAGTCAGTTTTCAAGAATATATCTCCTAGGTACTTGCCTTATAAATCAAGGGCTAGACCTTTAATAGGAAAAGACATTGCCTTGGATAACCCTTAACTAGGTCATCCATACAAAACGACTAGTTATGAAAAGACATGTTAAACTAGAGTAACTTTAACTCATAGTTAAGTATACCTCTTATGGTATAGTTGAACGTATTTTTAGTTTAAGTCTTAACTAGACCCTTTCACGGGAGTGACGCATCTATTGTTTAAGAGGTGTGTTTTTTCGCCCCGTAGAACATATATTGATCTCACACTTCAGTCTCGATCATCGAGAGAGAAGAGTTTATGCTAATGTAAGAGATTGAAGAAGTGAATAGAGTTTTGTGAGTTATTCTCCCTTATCTCTGTTCTTCGCACTGCTGAGTGTGAGTGATCTTGAGTCTGCTAACAATCTCTAATGCATTTCATAAAGTACTCTCTGATCAGACAGACGCTCTAGTGCATTACAGTCGTTTGTTGTGATTTCGTAAAGCATGCTCTAAAGAACTGTCTTAAAATCATCTTATTCGTTTGTTGCGAATACTTTCTTTTCGACACTCGAATAATGACTATCTTTGTGCAGTCTAGCACGATCATTGAATTAAGTTGTATGTATACAAATGAGATGACAGTCCTTGTCTGAAGAATTGAGTCTCTGATCTGTTTTCATGACTGGCATTGACATAAGTTTCTAACGTGCTCTAAAACCATTCATGCCCTTTAACCATTAAGTCGGGCTTTAGTTGTTGAGGACTATTGTCTAGGAACGAATAGTTCGTGAACTCGATTAATTAATTGTCTGCGCAGTCACGAATACATCAAACAATTTCCGATTCTCTGTTGACACCTTAGTCAACCAGAGTGTAGTCTGTTGTACTACTCTGATAACATTTCATTTGTAGAACGTGCTTCCTTCAATTCGATAGAGGCCAGATTGTTGTTCTGAATTCATTAACATTACCCATTCCAAATATAAGTAATACTAGTTACTTTTTTCACACCTGCCATAATTACACCAGAAACATAACTTTCTAACGTTGTCCTCTGTGGGAACGATACTTTTCACTACAAAATCTATATTAACCCTGTTGGTATAGCATGACATATACCAATTTTTGGCGCCGTTGCCGAGGATAGTTGAGAAAAGTTATAAGAAATCTAACACATCCATTTTCATCTCTAATGTATGTCAGATAGAGAATCGATATTAGAAAGATACCGGAAGCTTAGAGAGGAGTTTTTACGAAGACAGAGTGAAAGTACTAGTCATAGAAATCTAGACGAAATCACTGCTCAATTACTTGAACTCCTAATTAGCTTCGGTATGGAGGGTCCTATTCCTTGCTTCACTTCTATCTCTAAAATTAAATATGATTATTTTAAAGGGACCAGCTCTGATGATGCAGATAGCTATGTCTCACAATTTGAGTCAATAGCCAATGTGAATAATGAGGGAACTGACATAGACAAACTACGAATTTTCCATGGTCTGCTAAGAAAGCAGGCGTGTATCTGGTATAGCCAGGTAGAAGCAGGCCGTGTAGGAACCTGGTACCTATTGAAAGATGCGTTTCTGAACCAGTTCAAAAAGATAGGTTACAAATCTAGAATTCTTAGACGACTGAACAATGTTCAGAAGAAGAGTAAATAATCTCTTCGCAAATATACACGTAAGGTTAAAAATCTCATAGGAAAATTAACCGATGTATATCCCGTCGATATACAAATCGAATGGTTTTTGGCTGGTCTACCACCAAAGATTGATCGATACTGCAGACAAGGGGACATGAACTCCTTAGTAGCTGTTATAGCTAGTGCAGAAAATTTTGAGACTTCGAAATTAGCGTGAAAGCGCGTTCAACGAAGAAATCTCGAAAGTCTAAGTCTGATTCCAGTGACAACGATGATGATTCAGATTCTGCTTCCAGTAGTAGTTCTTCAAGTTCGAAATATGAAAGTAGCGATTCATCGGAATCAGATGTTGACAAAGGAGATAAAAAGAATAAACGACGAACTAAACAAAAGGAGGACATGAAAGTTGTCGAGGATAAGTTGTCAACTTCCAAAGTGGAAAAGCTTTGGAAAAGTAATATGGTTGACCTTAATAAAAAATTTAATGACTTGAAAGTGCAGATATCAAAAGTTGCAGATAAAAGACCAAAGGCATCTTCTTCTAACTGAGGAATGTGATGTACAAAATGTGGAACATCTGGACACACCAAAGAAGACTGCACCACTGTTAATGTCAAATACATTGAAGATCTTGCCCAGGAGGTACTTTTTATTTTTCAGAATTATGCGATTACTAACTATGTACAGAGTACTGCAGCATCAACCGAGCAGGACAGACCCAAATTCGCACCAAGAAGACATAATCCTTCCGACTTTGTTGGACCAGCGAAATCTCAAACATCGAATAAACCAGTTTCGGGCAACTGCTACAACTGTGGAGAGCCGGGACATTTTTCTCCTGATTGTCCTCAACCACGGAAGCTTATTGGTTACGTACCATTATTTTCGAATTGCAAAAAACTTGGTCACAAGTATCCTGACTGCCCTCAGCTGCAGAAGCCGCGACCCAAATATCAGTATGTAGCAATACCAGCTGCTACAGACATGAAAGCGAAAGCTGCGACAGATGCTGTTGTACAGAGAATTGACGTTATTGAAGGTAAATTGGCAAAGACTGAAGATTAATCCTGGCCAAGTGACGTGGAAAAGAGTTTTAAAGTCACATGAGAAGCAAAAGCTCCTCAAAAAATGATCAGAAATCTTCGACAAAGCGTAGAAAATCCTCAAAGACGAAATCTTCTAGCAAGACGACGAACAAATCCACGACTAAAGAAGATCTCAAGGATGACCCTGACTATGACCGTGATGCTGCGAAGTTATTTGCAAAAGATATCTTGGCAGAAGCAAAGGAAATCATCAACGCTGAACTAAAGACTGCTTCTGCAAAAAAGGTGGTCACTTTCGAGGAAGAAGATGAAAAAATTGCAAAGATGAAATTGTCTAGTGTTGTTATTGATAAACCAACCTCAAAATCAAAGACATTTGGCATAGTTGCCAAAGTTGCAACCTTACCCTAACTTATGAAATGAGCAACAAAAAGAGTAATGACATCGTAACTGATATCGGATCTCTTCGACCAAACATTACTTTTGAACAGCTATTGGCAGATAACACTTATTACAGAAAGCAACTGAAAGGCCTTTTTGTGTTTAAGAAGAAGAAGAAAATTTCTCTGCCAGATGCTGATATTTTGTCCATTGATTTAGGTGATCTCGGTGCACTTGGAATTGATGTTACTATTGCAAGATGTCTGATTGAAAAAGTGCCAATTGACTCTGGTTCCAGTGTAGATATAATAACAGAAGACATAGCTCATGCTTTGGGGCTGACTGACATTCAACCAACATTAGACACAGTATCGTCTCAATCCTAAATACTCTCTAATGGTCAAGGACGAACTTAACAAACACCTTAAAGCATGTATAATCTATCACGTCTTAAGTAGTGAATGGGTTTCACCCATTGCTGTCGTCCCGAAGAAGAAGACTAGTAAAATACGAATATGTCAGGATTTTCGAAAACTCAATGCTGCCACTAGGAAGGACCATCATCATTTGCCTTTTACTGATTCCATCCTAGATCAGGTTGCTGGTCAAGAGCGTTACAGTTTCTGTGACGACTTTTCTGGATATAATTAGGTGGGAGTGCGAAAGGAGGATCGCTCAAAGACCACATTCACAACGGATTGGGGCACTTATGCCTACAACAAAATGTCGTTTGGTCTTTGTAACGCTCTAGCGACTTTTCAACAAATCATGATGTTAATTTTCGCTGCCTTCCTGAGAACTTTTCTCAAAATATTTATTCATGATTTCTGTGTGTACAGTGATATAAAGACAATACTGTAGAATATTGCTCGGACACAGAATATCTAACAAAGGAATAGAAGTCGACAAAGATAAAGTCGAGCTTATAAAGAACCTCCTGATACCAACCAATTTGCGTGAACTAAGAGCTTTCTTAGGACATGTTGGCTATTACAGGAGATTTATTCAAAATCATGCTTCTATTGTTGTCTCTCTTACACATCTACTGAAGAAACAAGTGGAATACTTGTGGACGAATGAACAGCAGAAAGCATTTGAAGATCTTAAGCAAAGGTTGATCAATGCTCCTATTCTAAGACCACCCAACTGGGCTATTTTATTTCACAGTTATGTGGATGTTTCTGCATTTGCTATTGGTGTCTGTCTAAGCCAAAAGGACAACCAGAAGAAGGATCATCCCATCTACTATGCGAGTCGACAGCTCAGTGCATTAGAGAAAAATTATTTGGCTATAAAAAGGGAAGCACTTGGCATGATTTTCACTGTTAAAATTTTTTGACATTATTTGCTGGGATATGCATTTATTTTTCATGTGGATCATTATGCTCTTAAGTATTTTGTAAATAAACCAGATCTATCAGGACAAATTGCTCAATGGGTTCTACTTCTACAAGAATTCACTTATCAAGTAGAGCTTCGTGAAGAAAAGTATCATACAAATGTTGATTATCTATCGCGACTCAGCACTGGAAAAATTGAAGATCCTATCAATGATGATTTTCCAAACGAACATTTATTTGAGATTTCATCTACAAATTTGTTATATTTTGATATCGTTACTTATCTCAAGGATCAGATATATCCGGATGGTTATAATTTGGAGCAAAAGACAGTTTTTCAATATAAGGTAGCACCTTATACAATTATTAACAATGTTCTATACAAGCTTGGTGCATATCATCAGCTTCGAAGATGTCTCGAATCCGAAGACATTAAAAAGGTCGTTAAAGCCTTACACTCAGAAGATGCTGGTGGACATTTTGCTTTGAAGAACACAGTTAATAAGATATTGACTACCAAGTATTGGTGGCCAACAATGTTTAAGGATGTATCAAACTTTATTCGTTGATGTGATCCATGCCAAAGATCTGGTAAGCCTACAAAATCAATGAATTGGCCGTTGACACCAATCCTTCCTCTTGCACCATTCGAGAAGTGGGGGATTGACTTTGTCGGTCCAATTAAACTTGTTACCCGACATACGAAATGTCGATATATACTAGTTGCAACGAATTATGCTACAAAGAACGTGGAAGCAGAGGCGACAAAAAGAAATGATGCAAAAACTGTCGCGACGTTCTTATTCAAAAGTATTATCAACAGATATGGTTGTCCACTCGAACTAGTAAGTGACCGAGGTACACATTTTTTAAATGACACTATACAGTTGCTGACAACTTATTTCCTCATCAAACATAGAAAAACTACACCATTAATCCAAAAGCAAACAGGTTGACAGAAAGAGCTAATGGAATTTTATGTAAGATCCTGACTAAAATTACTATTGCACATGCAACGGATTGGGATCAAAAACTACCATCAGTTCTTTGGGCTTATCGTAATACAGAGAAAATCATGATACCATATTTTCTGACATATGGTATGCATCCTATTCTGCCAATTGAATTTGAGGTCAAAACTTTTCGTATCCAATCTCAACGAACAAATGCAGAATGTATAAACGAAAGGTTGACTAATATTGAAGAACTAGCTGAAGCTCACGAGTCTTCACAAAAATTAACAAAGGAAATCCAAGAACAAAGAAAGATGAAATATGACAGTCATATAAAAAAATGTGATCTTAAAGCTGATGATTATGCACTGATATATGACAGTCGCCATCAAAAGTTCCCAGGAAAACTCCATATGCAATGGCTTGGACCTTTTAAAGTCATAGAGGTGTTTGACAATGGTTCTGAGCAACTTCAATCACTTGAAGGAGAACTGTTACCTACACGTATTAACGGGTCCAGACTAATAAAATACTACCTTTGACCAATTTTTTTTTTATTTATTTTTATTCTTATTATTTTCTAGTATTTTTTTGGAATCAATTGCGAATTTTTCTCTATCTTTTCTAATAATGTTCGCGACTTTTTTTTCTTTTCTAGAAAATTTTCTAGAAATTTTCGTGAACTTTTCTACCATTGTTCAACATTTGTTCAAATTGTTTCGTGAATTTTTCAAGAATTTTTCTTGTCTTCTCTCAAATCTTTTAAGTTATTTTTCAAAGTATTTTCAAGAAACTTTCTAGTATCCTTCGAGAATCTCTCAACCTACCTTTTTGAGAATCTATCTACCTACTTTTTACATCCCTCTATTAAAGATGATGGCCACGTGATCATCATTATTCACACGTGTGTATGCTCACATATCAAAACATATATTGTTTCTCCTTAATTTATTTTTTTTATTTTCAAAAATGGTCTTCCGTCATTAAAGATCGATCATAGTTTCAAACACTGACCCATGCACGTACTCCATAAATGGAAGTGACAGATGTCAAGTCACCATGCCACATAATCATCCCTTCCACACCGCTACTGCTAATCAGAGTTATTTTTCATTTTTCTTTCTTATACTTTCTTCCTGTAATTTTATGCTTTACTGCGCACATTCTCTTTGCGATCAAAGCATTCATTTGTGACCTATTGCGATCTACGAGCTTTCGTGAAAAATTCGAACAATGGCTTTTGGATTTAGTTCAAGCTCTAACATCATCTGGAAAGCACGCGTAGGAATCCGCTTGGCATCCATCCAGTCCTTTTTGGATCGATGCAAGTTGGGTAGTTTAAAAGCGGACCCCTCCATCATCCTCTCCGAAGTCAGTACGGAGTTTGTCAACTCCATTTATTCCATTTCGGAGGTGGATTTCAAAGTCCATGTGCAAGGCAAATTCTTCACTATCTCTGAAGACTTGTTCTGCACAGCCCTTGGAATACCGATGGATGGGCAAATGATCTCAACAAATAAGGATTCGGTGGATGAAGCTGCCCACTTCCTTAACAATTGCTTCGTACCCACGAAGGGGTACAAGATCTCTATGATTCGTGATACCACATTTAAGATGTTTTGTAAATATGCAAACCAAGCACTCTTTTTGACAGATGCGGATGCGATGATTTCAGTGCAAAATTTTGGTTACATCTTAGATGCACTTGCGGGTAATCCAGTTTTTTCGGCACCATTACATATAAAACATTTTTGCGCTGGATCAAGCACCAAAATTTTTTGGGAGTTGGAGCACATGTATCTCGGCTATGCGCCCATTTTGACATTTTGAACGAGCAAGAGAAAAACATTGCTGACGGGAAGGATGTTGGCCCCCAAGCCAATTGATCTTTCCAGCCTCATTACTGAAATTGCGCCAGCCGTCGAAGTAGCAGCTACCACTGCTATGGACATTAACGCTGCAGCATCCCAGTCGAAACCAGTTCCAGCTGTGGCGATGGAATCTGATAGAGCTACTGCTGCTGCTGTTGCTGATTCTTCACAGCCCGCATTTGCTTCCACATCTCGAAAGCATCCGAGTGCCTCCTCCTCTGACGATGACGCAACTCAGTCTGATACATCAAACAAAAGACAAACAACTGCTGAAGGCGACACTGGGTCACCTGTGGCAGATGAAGAACAACCAGACGACCAGCCCCAGTGGTTTTGCACTATGACGGAAAAAGCCAAAAATCTAGTGGCTGAAGTGTATGAGCTGGACAAGTACCACCAACAACTTACGATGGAGTTTGTCAATTCAGAAAGGAGATGCCAAGAAGATCTCAAGGCATTTTTTGAGAAGATTGATTCGCTCAAATCAGACAACACGAAGATGATTGAACGAAATCATTCTCTCGACACACAGCTTCAAACCTTAATAAAGGAAGCTGATTCTTTAAAATAGATCAATAAGGCGATTGAGGCCAAGTCTGATAATTATCAGACTCAAAACGATTCTTTAAAGCAGCAACTGACAACTGCAAATCAACATAATGTCGCGCTCCAGAAAAATTTCCAAGAGGAACGAATGAGAAGATTGAAGGCAGAAGCTGCTGTCTCTGTGTGCACCAATGCAGGGTCCGTTACAGTCAACCTCACGAAGCTAAACCAACTCCAAGATCAGATGCTCGACAATTTTTGAGTTGAGTTTCTGCAACCACTCGAGGATCTGAAGGCTCTTGTCGAGGAAGAATTGGCGAAGCTAAAGGAGTTTTTGAGTGAAGCTACCCCATTTTGCAGCGGACCAGATGCACATGATGAGTACCTTCAGGCCTTACTCAGAATTGATGACCTTACACAGCAAATTTCATCTATGCCTGCCTGCACCGGAGCCTCAGACCATCCCGAGTATTTGGAAGCAGTCACAAAGATTGACAAGCTCGAACAGGAGCTGTCAGATCTCCAACAACAAATGGAAGATCAGAAGCTGGGTGCTGAGTTGCAAACTCAGGACTTGGCAACTGCATCTACACAGCCAAAACGAATGCGGCGGAATCAGTCGAAGGTATGTGTTGACAGATTCCGTGCATTTGCTGAACGCTTCTGAAAATGGTGTCCACCTGCTTTTAGCATTGAATTACAATGGCGTATCGATTATATGATGCTACCAGGCACAGTAGGCATCGCCTTCGATGATTGGAAGCGACCATGGGAGAAGGAAGACTTTCTCTGGTTATGGGCCCAGCTTTCTATCGAGCAGAAAGGATGTCTCTGCTGGGGCATAATCCAGGGTAAGTTTAAAGTCCTACCTTTCGGGTCAACAGAGTCATACATAGGCTCTTCGGCTATGTATGCTCTTGAATATATTCGCATCAAAGAACTTCAATTTTTGCAGAACGAAGACAATAAGCGACATTTTTGGAAGCAAAAGTCGCAGTTTCAATTATACAAACCAAAAGCTGTTGCGGATTTAGGCGCATTTGACGACGCAGGGTTGCTGATCAACATTAATATGGCGTATCCAGAATTATTCAGTCTATATGTGGATTGGGAGCATAACCTTGCAGAATATTTTGCAGAGATTTGACATAATCTATAGGATAGAAGGAAGTCATTCAAATATAAGCAATTTTGTACATGTACATTTTGGCAGTTTGGTACTTTTGTGGCCAAGACATTATTTTCTGTTTAAAATCTTTATGTTAAAAGCAATTTTATTAGATTCTCAGCTCGATACTGTGAAGAAATCACTCTAAAAGTGATTCAGACCAAGATACAAAGTTGACTCAGGAGTTGTTCGATGGAACATTACTCCCTGTTAAACTAGAAGAATTTGGCAACCTCCCAGTTGGCCGATATACAAAATCCAAAGAAGATTTGTTGTTGATCGAAACTCAACAGAACTTGGAACTAGTTCAGAAACTATATGAAGAATTGAATAATTCATAAATATTATTCATGTGTTTGTCATGCTGATGCCTATCAGTCATACTGAAGCTAGATCTTTGCAGTTTGAAAATGTTTTGAAGTTTGATTCCAGTTTTCATCAAACAATTCAACTCAAAATCAACCTACTCAACGCAACAACAAGACACATATTCTCTGAAGAAATATCTAAAGGACGAATCATATGAAGAAATATTTTTTTTCGCCTCAACGAAAATCTGACAAACAACAATGTTTCTCGAATAATCCTCGAAATAAAGATGATATGTTCATGAGGACGTTTCACATTTGAGGAAGGGAATATGTGATTCCACACAAATGTCAAAAATTGAATATCAACATAAATATGGCATGATATACTCGAAAATGAAGATATGAGCTAGTTAAGTATAAATCATGAAGAGGCCTAAGTCATTTTTCGAGAATATATCTCCTAGGTACTTGTCTTATAAATTAAGGGCTAGACCTTTAATAGGAAAAGACATTGCCTTGGATAATCTTTAACTAGGTCGTCCATACGAAACGACTAGTTATGAAAAGACATGTTAAACTAGAGTAACTTTAACTCATAGTTAAGTATACCTCTTATGGTATAGTTGAACGTATTTTCAGTTTAATTCTGAACTAGACCCTTTCACGGGAGTGACACACCTATTGTTTAAGAGGTGTATTTGTTCGCCCCGTAGAACATATATTGATCTCACACTTCAGTCTCGATCATCAAGAGAGAAGAGTTTATGCTTATGTAAGAGATTGAAGAAGTGAATAGAGTTCTGTGAGTTATTCTCCCTTATCTCTGTTCTCCGCACTGCTGAGTGTGAGTGATCTTGAGTCTGCTAACAATCTCTAATGCATCTTATGAACTACTCTTTGATCAGACAGACGCTCTAGTGCATTGTAGTCGTTTGTTGTGTTTCTGTAAAGCATGCTCTAAAGAACTGTGTTAAAATCATCTTATTTGTTTGTTGCAAATACTTTCTTTTCGACACTCGAATAATGACTATCTTTGTGCAGTCTAGCACGATCATTGAATTAAGTTGTATGTATATAAATGAGATGACAATCCCTGTCTGAAGAATTGAGTCTCTGATCTGTTTATCTGACTGGCATTGACATAAGTTTCTAATGTGCTCTAAAACCATTTGTGCTCTTTAGCCATTAAGATGGGCTTTAGTTGTTGAGGACTATTGTTTATGAACAAATAGTTCGCGAACTCCATTAATTAATTGTCTGCGCAGTCGTGAATACATCAAACAATTCCCAATTCTCTGTTGACACCTTAGTCAGCCAGAGTGTAGTCTGTTGTACTACTCTGATAACATTTCATTTGTAGAATGTGCTTCCCTCAATTCGATAGAGGCGAGATAGTTGTTCTGAATTCATTAACATTACCCATTCCAAATATAAGTAATACTGCTTACTTTTTAATGTCTGTTGACAACCAGAATAACATTCAAAACCACCTGCCATAATTACACAAAAAACATGTCTTTCTTACGCTGTCCTCTGTGGGAACGATACTTTTCACTACAAAATCTATATTAAACCTGTTGGTATAGCACGACAAGCTCTTTCACAATATCTACAAAAAATCTTCTTGTGCGATCCTCCATGCTCACCTTGAGTGTGAGGCTTCTGATGTTGCTGTTGCACTTGATTCTTGCCCTTGAAATAGTCTTTCTTCTTGGTGTATAGTGTCATGGATTTGTCTTTGATGGACAGGCTGCTAGTCTTTCTCTGCATTTCTTCTTGAAGAAGATGCCCGATTACCTTTTGAAGAGTGAGGTTGGGTTGTGTGGAGATCATCACGACAAAGTGCTCATAGGACTTTGGAAGAGAAGATAGCAAGGTCATAATGGCATCATCATCTTGAATAGAACATCCTACAGCTGATAACTGATCTAACAGGGGTTTGAAGCTGTTGATGTGAGAAGTGATGGCAGTAGAATCAGACATGCTAAGGATAAAGAACTTCCTTCTAAAATGTAATCTCGTGGTTACATCGTGAGTCTCATAAAGAATTGATAACAAGTCCAGTGCTTCCTTAGAGGTTTTGCATATGGTAACGTGAGATATTTGGGAGTCGGGCCAGATTGAGTGTGATACATGCTAGGGCCTTCTGATCTTTGAACCTCCAGGCCTTTGCTTGATCACCATCTTCTGGTTTCAGGTCTGCACCTTCCACTACATCCCAAAGATCTCTATCTATCAACATCATTATAAGTTTTAGCTTCCAAATGTAGAAGCTAGAATCATTGAACTTGTCAATGACTCTAGCTTCACTGAGTGATGAAGATGAAGAGCTACCTATATGAGACATGATAACAGTACACAAATAGAACAAACTTAATCCCTCAATTTATTTGAGCTATGCTCTAATACCAATCTGATGGGACAAGGGAGATAGAAGAACGTGAACGAAGAAGAGAGTAGAGATATTGCGGAACAACTCTCCCATTCCAATTGGCTGCGAGGTGCAAAAATAGTCTAATAGACGGCTTATGCTAATTGTAATCATAGCCTTGAGTGTTCTAATTGCCCAACGAGATCTTAAAAATTAATTCATACTCTAAAATAAGAGTACAGTGCACCGAAGAAATTAGAGATGGTTTGTGTGTGGTGCTACTGAAATCAGATTCAATGTGAATTATAGTTCTGAACTAAATGGAAGGGCAGTATGATATCGCGAGTTTCTCAGGCGTCAAAGACAACCATCATCTGATCAGAAACTGAGGAGTCGTAGACGTCCATCTTTTGATCAGAGTGAGTAAACAAGCGCGATCAAACAACAATGAAAGTGCATTCAATCACAACAAGCATTCATCTACGTTGTATACAGATAAAAACAAGCTACTATTATATTACACTGAAGAAAAATACAAAATAGCAATTACAACAAAAAATGATGGCGTAATTGGGAGGCTCAAATAATGTGTCTCATGGACGGAGCAACCACTAATCTATGCTTGGATGATCTATTTATAGATTTCATCTATGTATTAATTACATTGAATGCTTGTCACTTAATTAGAAAAGCCGTTGTACTTGGAAGTATATGACTTTTGTGACAACTGTACACAGTATGTATACGGTTAAAAAATCAGGAATGTTGACGCAGACGAGGACATCACTGACAAATTCTCTCACTTCGTAAATTTTGGGAAGTGACTGGGAACGTTTCTCGTTCAAAATAGATTACCTTCGGCATTTTCTCTCTCTTCGAGATTTTTCAAAAAAGCCAAAAGTGACCTTGAAACAGTTTAACTTATGAAAATAGATGACCTTCGATTATACTTTTGAACTATGCAAGTGTTGCATTTTGGGGAAATGCAAAAAAGCCGAAGCTGTTGAAAACATAGTTCATTTCTGCAGACTGTCATGACACTTAGAGTATTTTTGCAAACTATCACGAAAGTAATGTATTTCTATAGACTTGTTCTAAATGCTAATTTTGTGAAAGTCCTTGAAGATGGACAAGTACTCAATGACTTCAAATTATTGAACTTAACATCTGAACTTTGAAATTATGACAGGATTGGTTATCCTTTGCTAGAGATCAGGCCCGTTGTAGATGTTCTTCAAATAAATTGGTTGTCTAGGTTTGCGATTCCTGCAGGTATCAGATGAGTAGACATAGAACCAAAGTTGGTTTCACGTAACCCTAGATCAATGATCAATAAACATGCAGGAAGAATCATGAAATAGAAATTAGTCATTCACCAAGGAGGCAACTGTGGGCTAAATTTCAAACAAGTGCTATCATCACCAAGATGAACATACTTCTTTGTGTTGAGGCATATAAGAATGGAAAATCTCACGATGATTGGTCATATGTTGAGTAGCTCCAAAATTTAGAAACCACGAATCATCCGAATTCGCGTCTTTGTCTTTGACCATAAAAGTGCCTTCATCCATTTCGACTTCTGGAGATGCTGTAACTGTAGTCGCTTGTTGATCAAGTTGCTTGGCTACATTTTTTGCTTTGAGATTTTGGCAATCTTGGATCTCATGGTTATTGAGCTTGCAATACCTATAAAACATCTTCTTCTTTGACTAATGTGGATTCGATAATTGTTCTTCACATTGAGTCTATTTTAGATTCGATGCAAACTGCTTGGAGCTTTTTTGCTTTTGTCGTTTCGAGCCTTTGTTGACATACAGAGCATGAGACGAAAAGGTAGATGAAGTGTCTTGACTTCTGTGATTATCTTCTTGCAGCAACATAGTGATAATTCTGGCAAGAGTTAAATATGAGTGTGTCGATATGATCATCACCTAGTTCTCATATGTAGAGGGCACACTTGAAAGTAATGTCATAATTGCATCTTAATTGTCTATGATTGATCTGACAATGGCCATCTATTGCAAGAGATTCTTAAACTAGTTAATATGATTCTGAAGAGAATCATTGTTCGACATCTTGAGTGTGAAGAATTTCCTTCGAAGATGCAACTTGGTAGTTATGTCTCTCACATCATATAGAGAGCTCAAGATGTTCCAAACTTCTTTTAAAGTTTTGGCTTCAGCTACGTGGCCAATCTGAGTCTCTGATATATTGAGGATAATAAGCGTGAAAGCTTTACTATCCTTCGATTTTCACTTTGAGTCATCTATGTCATCTTCAAGCTTCACATCGATACCTGTAGCAGCATCCCACAACTTGTTGGTGATGAGCAAGGTCTTCATCTTAAGTTTCCATAAATGATAATTGGATCCATTCAGCTTGTCTACACTAAGACCGGCTTTACTTTGAGAATCCATCTAGAACTTTACACTGTCGATAATTCGATTATCATTAAGAGAAAGATACAGTGTTGTGAAAATCAATTCTCTGATACCGAAACAAATTGATTCAAACTGAAGAATAATTTGATATCACAAAAGATATCAAGTATAAGAGCTTGCGCTCTTAATAGGATCAAATATCCTATGAGCTTTCTTACTTTCATTATAACCAACAAATATGCCTTTGAAAGAAGTGGCACCTTTTTTTTTCCTTGTTTCTAAAGGAATATATACATAACAAGTACATCCAAAAACTTTCAAATCACTTAGATTTGGCTTTTTGCCAAACAATACTTCATAAGCATTAGAGGAGTTCTAAATCCCAAAAAGACCCTTTGTAAAGATTCTTTATATTTTTTCTCAAATTTTTCTTACACATGGACCAATCAAAACACTCAAATTTGAAATCTATATAACGTAGCTTTTTGAGTCCACATTTTGATTCCATACTAAAAATGGCATAACTTTTTAGTGTTAAGCCCGAATTTAGCAGAGTTTGGTGCATTAGAAAGTGCTTGACAAGGGCTTTCCAATGATATGTTAGATAACATACTTTTGAGCTACGATTAAGAAGTTATGGCAAGTCAAAAGTATTGGTGTTATAATATTTCAATAATAAAAAAGGCATCTTGCACGAATTCTTAAAGGGTCTTTTTGGAACTCAAAACTCCTCTAATGGTGTAAGTCCTTTAATGGCACTATTAGTTATTCTATTACAAAGAAAGTTTTCACATAAAATAGCTTCTCCCCAATGAAATAGGAAGAGATGCATCTAATCTCATAGCTTTAGCACACTCACATAGTGTCCTATTCTTTCTCTCAGCTACTCCATTTTGTTGTGGAGTATATGTGCAAGTATACTCTCTTTTAATGCCATTAGTTTCACAAAACTCTTTCATCCTATTGGAGATGTAATCCCCTCCATTTTCACTTCTTAATACTTTCAAGCTAGTATTAAGTTGTTTTTCCACAAGAGTTTTGAACTTTCCAAAGGACTCAAAGACTTCACTTTTCTTAGACAAGAGATAAACCCAAGAATATCTTGATCTATCATCAATAAAAGTGACATACATGAGAGCTCCACCATTTGATTCACGTGAAAATGAACGAACATCCGAGTGTATAAGGTCAAGAGGAGAGTTAGATCTTATCAAAGATCTCTTGAAAGGAAGCTTATGAGATTTGGAGAGTCCACAAGCTTCACAAAGCCACTTGGATATGGTTTTGGGAAGTCCACTTGCTAGCTCCTTTGTCACCATGGTCTCCATAGCTTTGTAGTTAGGATGGCCTAACCTTTTGTGCCATAATTCCACTTGAGTGAGCTCCATGTTCACACTTCCAACCATCACATTAGCATCCAATTTGAATAACCTCCCTTGCTTGAAACCACTAGCAATACATTTTCCATCTTTCAAGATAGAACATGCATGCTTGAAATATACATCTAATCCACTATCCATAAGTTGTCCTACACTCAACAAGTTCTTTGTAATTGAAGCTACATAAAGAACATTGTCTAGATCTACTTTTTTAGATGATCCTACACATAAGGAATGGATCCAACACCTACAATCTCACATTATTGATCACTTGAAATGAAGATAAATCTCTTAGAACTATTGTAAGAAAATAGATTAGAAAAGTAGTCTTTTTGGTGAGTCATGTGAGAGCTTGCCCCATATCAATCCACCAAGTGTCTTGATTAGATGTTTGTGGTGAGGATACCATCAAAGAGAATTGCCTTCTTCCTCCTCCTCAAGCACAAGATTTCCTTGATTGTCCTTCTCTTGGGCATTCTTCTTCTTGTAGCACTCGGATGCAAAATGTCCCTTTTTTCCACAAAAGAGACACTTTAGCTTCTTCTTGTCCTTCTTGCTCTTGCCTTTGGAACTTGATGCTCCATCTTTGTTCTCCATCTCCATGTCTCAAGTCTTCTTGGATGGAAACTTCTTCTTCTTGCCTTTCAAAGAAAAGTTAGCTTTTTCATCACCATCATTCAAAGATAGGGAACTCATCCTACTTTTGATATGAAGCATTATACTCTCCTCACTAACAAGCACACTTTGAAGTTTTTCAATACTAGGAAGTGAATCTTGAATAGCAAAGGTTTGAACAAGATTGGAATAATCATCTCCTAATCCATTAAAAATGATTTGAACTAACTCATCATCTTTGATTTTATCATCTATAGAAGACAACTCCTTATTCAAAGATTTGACCCTAAAGACATAATTTTGGGCACTTTCACTACTTCCTTTCATGCTGTGAAGAATTTGATTCCTAAGCATGAGTATCCTTGAAGTGTTTTTGGATCCATAAATTGCTTTTAATGAATCCCATGCCTCTTTGGATGTGGTACAAGATGAGATTTCCTTCAAAAGTTCATTACTTACATTCATCTTTATGCAATGTAATGCAACTCTACATCTCTTTTTGTACTTTGCCAATTCAACTCCTTGTTGAGGTTCTACTTCTACCTCAAGTACTATGTCATAAAGATCATGAAGTACAAGCAAATACTCCATTCGAACTATCCAAGTAGCATAATTAGTGGATGTAAGCCTTTCACTAGCTTCAAGCAAAAAACCACCCATAGATGCCATTTTTGAATGTGAAAAAGCACTAGAAACTCTTATGGTTTCTCTAAGAGATCTAAAACTAAAGTCTTCTAGCAATTAGTATGCTTATAGACACGATCCTATCACTCATGAACCAATCTAGAATGATGGAAATCTAGATTCTAATCTCAAACTTGCAAAATCACTCCTTACTCTATGATTTTTAGCAATTTATCTTTTCAACTTCAACATACACTCAAAAAATCAGAGAAGATCAATTAATGCACCTAATTCAAGCTTCAATGTTAATTTTTTGGCTGATCTAATCCAAGAACTAATCATAAGATTAGATTCACTATAGAAAATGCTTGATTTTGCACTAAAAATCACTCAAATTGGGTATGTGAGTCAAATTGTACAAATTTTTGAAATTTCTCTGTCAAAACCGGAGCTGTATGGCCTCACACGTGTGAAAAGGATTCCTACAGCCCACAACAAGTTCTAGACCAAAAATTTTGAGGATATCTATCAAATCCAACTCGCTACCCAAAATTTGACTAGTTTTCTAAAACTTGCTAATTTTGGCTTTGATTTGGATCAACCCTATCATTTTCAATAAAACCTCTTGTACTTGGCTCTGATACCATGAGGAAGAAGTACAAAATGGACCAAGAGTGGATCCTAATCTGATCATCAAGAGGGATTGGATGTTAGATTTACTTGATCTATCAATCTACTTGAGATTAAGATCAATCTAAATCAATTCTAGACATCCTAACAAGAATAATAATTAATGAAGGTATGTGTACTTTCTAGTTTCACACGTGTGAAACTCTATATGAGTACGGACTCCAAGTACACTATGATAGAACCTCAAAACAATCAATACAAATGTAGACAAATGGAGAGAATCACACAAAATTGCTTCCAAAATCAAGATTGATCTCTCACATTGATTATGGCCAAATATGCCTCTATATATACACTTCTTGGAGCTTGAGGTACTGATCATGTATCAGATCTCACACGTGTGAGGATGCCTTGTCATCATCATGCAATTTTGACACTTGGATCAAACTTCCCATTTTGGACATTTTTGGTCCAATTTCCTACTATATGTAAATCTTCATGGAAACCTTCTAGAAGCAAAAACTTGCCTACTTCAGCTATTTCCACACGTGTGAGCTGTCCTCTACACATGGAATGTGACACCTATTCAAAATATTTTGCTCATGCAATCAATAGATTGATGCCAAGTGTCATATCTCTAGAAAACTAGTTTTTGGCTATTTTAGCCACTAGAACTTGAATTAAATCATATGTACAATATATATGATTATGGTACATGACAAGTACACTAGTTTCACATGTGGGAACAGGCTCCACACATGTGTGTTTATCCTATATACAAGATTTTTGGCTTCTACCAAGCTTATTTTTGTATTTTTTATAGTATAGATTGCGTTTGTGAACAAAGTTTTAGACTTGCTCTGAAACTAAACATAATACTCACTCTGGAATATAAAGGCGAACCCAGTTCCCTGTGATGCCATCCTTGGACAAGGCACCTTGGGTTGCATGATCGAGATTGGCTGGTGCAGTGGAGAACATGAGATTGTGCTCCAATCGATCAACTCGATCAACTGTGCCATTCTGATAGACCTTCACTCCAAGTATCTCATACTGAACTTGTCTTGGAATAGTCGCCATCGCTCGACCTACCCTCCTTCAATGAGTACTGGGAATTTTCAGATCTACTAATTATGTTGACGTACAGGCTCAAGCGTGACACAAGTCATGCCTAGATTCAAATGCTCTAGCTTAGAATTTTTTTAACAACACCTTCTTTGTGGTTTTAGATTATTGAAAATGGATTTGTGAAAAATGTTTTTGTTAGAACTGCTCTCCTGAAAAATGTGGGAAGTAGAGGACGCTCACAATATGTTTGAAAAGTTTCTCACCAAGAGTTCAACTTCTCACCAATCAAGCAATAACAGATCAACTAGCATTTGCATTGAGGGTGACTAGAATGAGCAGTTATAAGCTAGATATCATGACACAGATCGTCATTCCATTTGTCTTGTTAATTATCAACTGAACTAGCGTGATTTGATTTGGTTTTATCAATGTCCTTCAATTGAATAAATTTTAAACATATGTTAAAAATATTTATTTGTTGCTTTTGCAGGATTTTCTACAATTGATATAATATCAGAACAAAAAATAGTATTTCAAAAATCAAGAGGTGATCCTCATCATTCAATGTCATATTCAAAATTCAACTAATAAATATAATAGATAGTTGAACTTAAAATGAATAGACGAACTAGACGAGCCTTTGCTAGACGTCAAACCCAAATAAAATGCAAAAATGAATTTCGACCCTATTCAAACACATGGTTTGAAATAACTACATTGGAATCTCAGTGGATTGCCTTATGTAATAAAATAGTCACTAATAACGGTTATAGAACAAGATACTTGCTATCATTACTTATCGATGAGAAAAAAAATGCACGGGATAAATTTCAAAGTACTGATAATGGTCGACCAATTGACGATAACTATCTATAAAACAAGAATATTTAGTATTTTGATATCCTTTTTTTTTAGTAATCAATACCTACACTTTATTGTATAAACAATTTTCTAATCCATTTATTCAAAAAATTTCAAACCACTATTCCCAAAACAATACATACAAATCCTACAACGATTCCTTATTTGAATAAAATGTAAACAAATCCTACTACACAATGAGAAATTTGTATTTAGGATACAACATTCCAATCAATGATTGGAATGAAATGACTCATGCACAATCTGACGCAATTGCAGCTGATCTGGATAAACACTTTGGTCACATTGATCAATGTGGAAACAAATTGACAAATGGACCAATCACATTTTCTTCTGTAATACAAATGGTCAATCCTACAATAGCACATCTATTTGAATCTCATCTTCAAATACAAGAACATAAGATATAACGAACAATTTTTTTTTATATTTCTATTATGAAATATGAAAATAATTTTCAACTTAATTTTATTGCACGATTTTCAGGTTATCACAGAAGAAGATGTAGCATCAACAAGTGCTACAAAGGTATATCAAACTCTGTTTATCTATTTCATTTTTGAAAGTTTAACTATGCAGATAAATTGTTTGAATGCAAAAAAACACACCTCCACCAAAAAGAGCACGAAGAACATTCACATCTACAAATTAGAATGCAGCAAAAACAAAAAAGTTTACATTGGACAAACAACATCACTGACGAAAAGATATCACCAACACTGTGAAAACCCTCCTTCAAAAATGTTGGCAGATGCATCTCTATATGCTCCTTTTAAAAATAATTTTATTATATCTACAATGTGTACTACTTGTGACAAAAAGATTGCAAATAATTTAGAATCTATATAGATCTATTCGCTTCATGTGGCTCAAATGGTTATAACATATTGAAAAAAAACCCAGGCAATTCCAAAAAATATTGGTACTTGTAAAGATGTCATTATATATAAATATAATAAAATTAGTTGTCAACTATAAACAGCTAAAATATGTTTTCATTTATCATTTATGATTCAATGATTTCCAATTATTATAGTCACCAAGACATGAAACATTGTAATGATGTTATATATTCCTTGCAAGTTCTATCATTTAAAAATTGGATGAAGTTCCAAGAACAAAATACATGTCCAATGCATTATAGGACACTACAAAGTTGAAGTCTTCAATTAACATTATAGAAAATACACACAAATGACGAGTCTATGAGGCTGGCCTGCGATTCTAGTTTAAAATTCTTGTAAATTTTGAACCTTGAAATAGAAGAAAAATAATAATTTGTAAGATACTACATTTTGCAAAAATTTAAAATTTAGACTGTGTTGCAAGATATTTTTAAAATTTTAGTTTTAGTTTGTCAAAAAAAAATAAACGTTAGGTATTATCATTGTTATTGTGAAAAATAACTATTAAATTAAGTGAATTCAAAATTTTAGAACATTATAATTTTTTATTTTTCTTAAAAATGCAATACTTGTGCTGACCTTACCACACTTATTTTATGCAAACAAAAATATAAAACAATACAATCGAACAAGCTTACGACATCGTTACAACTATAAAGTAATGTTTAGAAGCAATTGACATTCATATTTATGCTTGTAGTCCCACATTACCAATATTAGAAATAACATTGGCAACATCATAAATGATGGAAACAATAAATTTATATACAATTTTGGAAAACAAGCAATGTAGTAGAACTATACCCAACAAATAGATATCAAAGATGCAATTGATAATGCAGCAAATGCCATTTTTGTAAGTAAAGCTATGTTTGATGCAAAAGATACTATATGGGTACAAATTGAAAATCATGGATTAGATTAAAAAAAATCAGCAACGTCACCTATACATGTAAAAAATAATACTAAAATTGATCAAACATGAATTCCAATACATCGAGTCGTGAGAGAATTTCAAATTGGTTGATCTATTCTGAATAAAGTTACAACAATATCACAAATGTTTCAAGACATGGTTGAGAATGTATACTGGCCTAACTAGGATCAAAAAATATAAAAGCATATATACCACATCAGCCATTTACCTAAGATTGACTCACCTGTATAACATGAAACGATATTATGATTGCGAACAATGTCAAAATGAAAGTCACATATTCTTATCATGGCATACATGTATGCAATCTCACCTCATTATCCAATCTCAACACTAGATCATTATTAAAAAACCAAACATGATAATCTAAATGATCATACTCTAGTGACATTGCATGTTTCATTATAAGGCTAGCTAATACCCATTTTAAAGTTCTTTGAAAGGAGAAATTTTTGTTCACCTTTCATTATTTTTGTTTTAGCAAATGCTGCAGACAACGGTTGTTTCTGATCTATTAGAGAAATAGGTATATTCATGAATCGCATGTTTATTATCAAAGAATACTTGGGAATTGGTTTCTGTATAATAATTGTCTACTCTGAATGATTTCTCATTCAATAGCATGGTGCTTGCGATTATTGTAGTGATAATCTCAAATTTAGTTTTCTTGGATGACACAGACGAATGAGCAGAAATATCAACTCGGTGCTTGATTTCTATCATATTGTTATTTTAGGCAGTTGCTACAAACAACTGTTGTTCTTTATCTGTACATAAATTGATAGATTCACTTGCTTATTATCAAAGGATGCTTGCAATCGGCTTTTTTACAATCGTCTGAAAGCATCTATTAGAGAAATAGATGAATTCACTTGCCTAGTATCGGAAGATGCTTGCAATCTTTTCTGTAAAGTTGTCTCTCTAAAAGGCGCACTTGCCAATATTATGGTGATAATTCTAATCTTACGTTTCTTGGATGAAACGAGTAGATGAGCAAAAATATCAGCATTGGAAAAATTCATGAAATAATGGAGTGCTTGGTGTGGAAGCTGGTGTAGGAATAGTTCTAAAGAGTTTTTGCCCTGTTGATTGTATGGAAAATACTGAGCCCTCTTCTGGTAATGATGTTTCTATAATACTTGGATTAAATAGAAGGATGAGCAAAACTATCAGTTTCGGCAAGATATGTGGTATATTACAGTCCGTGGTTTGGTGAATAGTCCAGATATGAGTTTTATAAGTTTTTGGTCTGTATAAGGCACCATTAACTAGGCATCCAAAGTATCCTGTTACTCCAGAGTTGTGCCCATACGATCCGTCGTGTTGCTTCAAATGCTTTTTCTCAGAATTGCGAGATTCTGGAGTGAGATCAACCCCATTGCTGAGGCCTTTGAAAAGCCCATATGGACATGAGCAAGCAATACGGACAGATGCAGGGGGTTTGAAGGTCCCTTTTTGAGTTTTTTTTCAGCTTTAACGTCTTGTTTTGAGCCAAAAGACAAGTATAGGCTCAAAAGAGGTAAAGTTTGATGATCGAGCCAGAAATATGTCTTGGTATGGGGTACCAAGGAATGAAACAAAATCTGCTTGGAATGAAATACCGTCTAAAAAAGTTTGCTTGGACTTGAACAACACTTTTTCTATGTTCTTCCTAGTTTTCAAGGTGTACTTTGTTTAACTAACTAACTAATCAATTTGTTGTTTTATGTCACTATCAAATATTAGCACGCAACAAAATGGGAGGTGAGGTACAATTTTACGCATAGCAAAAGATGTTCTACTATTGTGAGGGGTATAATACATATATTTGCTAGATGTTCTTCAGAAGGACAAAACATTGAATCAATTTCTTATTTGCTAATCTTTCTCGCACAAAATGATGTTCCACATCCATGTGCTTCGTTCTGGAATGTAATCAATAATAGACATAGATATCAACAACAAAACAATGCATGAAGGTACAATAAATATGTTAATAATTTATTTAGCATAACAATATACATGAGTGGATTTGGACATGGAGATGGAGCTCAATACACGACGGTGCAAAAATTTCAACGCATGTAAAGCATGCACATGCTCTAGAATGAAAATATTTCACAAAGCTTGCATTAATCTACTAACGAACTCTTTCCAATCCACAACCCACTTGCCATTTCAGCATATGGCTGGCTTGGCTTTTGGCTACATCCAATTTCGTATGTAATGTGTGATCTAATTTATTTATTGGATTGTCTATGGTGCAAACAAATAGAGTACTATAGTTGATTCGTTATTTTACTCTCAACAGAATCTGCATTATAGATTCTCTCATAGTTTTGTAGTGTATAGAATGCACTATGTATAATAACAAATCGTATTTGTATGGAACATGTGATTTTAAGCATGCTCTATTCTAAACACATGATCAATATCTATTGTTTGTAATATGAGATATCATAAGAGTTTGGCATGCATGTATTGTGTGTATGGTTGCCTATCACATAAATTCACACCTATTAAAATCATATCACTTATTACTTCATATCAACATTGTTTCCTATAAGAATAACTAGTAGGCTATTTCACGAACATATAAACTTTTGGACATTTCATACGTTATCTTCATTTGATTAAATTTTGTATGAAATTTGAGAATGATTTTTCATGAAAGAGACGAATTTGAAAAATTAGATAAAGATTTATAGATGTAACTTGTCATATTCTAAGATCCAGCAGGTCACCACTTCGAGCTACGGCCATGGCAGGTAACGAGGCGTTGCCAAAGAAGAGTGGCGGAAGTGGAGGGCACCACCTTCGACGCATATTCACTGGCAATGCAAAGCGGGTGTAGGAATCTGGAGGGAGATCTCTGGCGCGGGTGATTGCAACCCATAACAGCCCTGCCACCGCCTTGAATGAGCTGGGGTGACCATACGAATAAGGCCCCGTTTCTACCTCGTGAACTGCCTCAGCAACGCTTGCGTCCCCCATCCGCAAAAACCCAGCAGCGGTGGTGATGGCAACCTCCTGACCGTTGGAGCTCGCTTCTTTCTCACCTACCTTTTTATCAGTATGCTGCTCTCCACATAGATGCACTAGTGCATCGATGGGTACACTTATTGTTGGAGGATTTCTAGGCCGCAGCAGGGCGGCGGTGTCGAGGCGAGGGACTATGAGAGGCGTCGTGTGGACGTCTTTGCTATTGCATGCCCTTGCCCACGCCTCTACAAATTCTGAGAATGCTTGCATATCTCCCACTGCATGCAAAAAGCTAATGCAGATTGCAACCCCGCCGCATTGAAATGTTGTGACCTGCACGCACGCGAGAGGAGCGCCAATCAGCATCTCTCCTAACAATAAATCCTTATTTGGAACCAGCTGTGAAGCCATAGTGCAAAGTCGGAGATCTTTCCATGCATCTAGTCTGGCTTCTGTTGTAGCTACTGAAAACTCAACGCCTGCTCCGCTCACTTCGATCTCCAGCCGTCCCCCCTTGCCCTTTCTCAACCTTCCTGCTAATACAGGATAGAGTTCCAAAGCATCTGCCAAAGCTTGTTTGAGACTGGCAACCAACTTAGTTGCAGAAGAAGGATACTCTGCCCCAGAGCGAAAGAAGTAAAGCATAGGAAAGTAGCAAGGAATTAAAGCATTTAGTTGATCCAAATTGGATAGTGAGTGGATATACGATTCCTGTACGTGGGTTGGTGCGATTAAAACTGCATCTTGCATTGCAACAGCTTTTGCTTCGGCTACCCGCATATCTGAGATGGTTCCTTGATTGACCGTCATTATATCCCCTTGAATAGACCTTGTGCTACTCCAAGTCAGCCGAGGAAATCTGTAGCTACACGAAATTGCTACCTATCTAAAATGAAAATGCATAGTACCAGCCACTGCTTAGAATAGAACAACGATTGCATGCTAGGCTTGATGACACCAACAAAATTGTTGTAACCTCCTGATTACTGGATGAACTTAAATTACTTCATTTTCTGGCATACAATTTACGCTGATGGCTTGTTATGTGTCCTTCATTTAACAGTTCACAGCCAGGCATGTCTTGCTTCAATAATTTTGTACAAAAATCAAAGAAAGCATCGTTTTACACAGAGAACCTGAGTTTACGGAGGTGAAAAATCCTGAGATGACTATAGTACCTACCGAAGAGCTGTAGGTACAATTAGGAGAAGGCAGCTGGGAAAGTCTCTGAATAACTCTACTCAGAGCTCGGTGAGAATTATCTGTCTGTTAGGAGCTGCGAAGTGAAGCGATCAGTCACTAATCACTCTTTAAAACTCCCTGCGGATGAGTGTGACGAGGTGACGAGGTGATGGTCTTGGGCCTGGGCCTTTGCACGGCTATGAGGGCCCCGTCCTTAGTACCTTAGAACATGGGGTGGGCTTTCATGGGTGTAATGTAATCCAATTTATGAGAGGCATTTGGTGCACTTCATTAATACCAATAAAAATTTGATGTTTCATATTTTGATATATATAAACCATAAATTGAGAGTTCACTTCAACGTTGTGAATTTTAGAAAACAATACTAACCACCTAACAATTTAAGGAATTTGTTTGGAAGGTGCACATTTCATTCAAAGGGTTGACCCAATGGTTGTAAAAACAAGCTCAAAGTTAACATTAAGTGTCAAAAGGGCCTTACACAAACCCCTATCCATGTCGCCCCCCCTTGGCAAAAAAAAACTAAAAATAAAAAACAAATAAAAACTTCACAACTACATGTACTAAATCCCAATTCAACATGTTCAAATTAAGTGCCTCATAGTGTTAAGTAGCAGATGTGATGCAGAGGCTCGTGACAAACCTAGCATTTGCGGCAAACAATCCAACTATAAGTCAATCATGTTGGCAAATGACCACCAAGAATTTGGTTGAAAATGATTGTCAACTGATGTACAATCACGTGTTCACCGAACAAATTGCATAGACTTAAAATAACATTTGAGCATAAGAATTTGACATGCTAAACACTTTTGAATGTATGCTACCAAAAATTGATAGCCAACTACCAATATGAATCAAATTAGCACCCCGAATTATATGTAGCCCTAGATTATGTTAGCACACATACCTTGACCTACTTTTTATGGATTGATAATCGGTTCGAGTATAAAAGATAAGACAATTGTCAAATGCTTGGACCTGTCAAGTACGAAAAAATATCAAGTACCCACACAACAACAAGAGTTAATAGTATATGTGGTTTTGAGGTAAGCATGCATGTCATTGGTGCGTGACGTAAGAATGATGGGAAAAGGGTGATGATTAACTAAAAACATGAGAACTTTCATTAGAGGCTATGAGTTTAAGTGGGCAACAAAAAACTACACTTAAGCTTGTGAAGTTAAGTCAATTTTTTTAGGTAACACCTGTAATTGTCCATCATCTTAAGAAAGAAAATGCATAAACAAACATTTGACAAGAAGATTCAAGTTGATGAATAAGACAATATGCATACTTTCAACATGAGTAACTAATGCGAAATCTTTTGAAACGGGTCAAAATTCTAAAAAGAGTAATCAATTTTCAATTTTTTAATTTTTGCCCAAAAACATGCTTTTTCATTAAAAAAATTCGAAAAATCACAAATTTTTTCTACAAAATATAAGCATTTTGGCCAAAAACATCAATACATCATGTCCAAAAAAATTAAATTTTCTAGTAAAACTTTAGAAATTAAAAATATTCAAAGTGAACAAAATATTGACAAACACTTATGATATTTTAATAGTCTAAATTGAATCTCATAAAATAACTCACATAATACATTTGAAGCCAACTACGCTAACTCCACAAATGTTGAAACACTGCAAATAATTTTTATATTATTGTTTTTTACAATATGGAATTCTCACTAACTTCTCTTAAGTCACTGCTTGAAATATTATCAAGGCTCTCCTTTTCAGCTGAAGAAGTTGATGACCCATCTTCTTCATTAGAGTCTATCGACAAATTCTCATCCGAATTAGCATCCAATGTCGAGAGAAAATTGTTTATTGTGGCTCTGCTGCGTTGAAGCCGAGTCGAAGATGATGGTTGTGCACTTAGCCCAAGCCGTTTTTGTAAAATAGATACTGTGGACTTTCGGAAATGGTTCGTCATTGTTAACTCAAATTAAATGCAAGCACATCCACATCTTCAAGATTTATGTCATCGACTTTTGGTTGGTTCTTTGTTGCACGCTTCCGCTTGCCTCTTGGATCTAATTGCAACATTTCTAGCTTGTACCTTCCCAAGAAAGCATTTGTTGAAACAGTACGCATCCAATGCACATGTACAATCTTGGTGTCGTTGCTTTGAATGAAGGGAATCACTATAGCAATCCAAAATGGATGACTTTCGCTATTTTCCGACACCAAAAGTGCAATGAAACTCTCGACCTTTAATTCATTGAGGTTACTAGACCATTTAACCTTGGCAGCATTTAGAGTTCGTCGACTTTTTCTTGAACCCAAATAAATTTCACGTTCTTCGTTGTGAAGAAGGTTTAAAGACTCAGTCTGTTCAGGAGCAACAGAGGAATCAACGGCCGTTGTTGGATTTGAAAATCTGGTTGGCCACTTCTTCAGACAAGTTTGAGTCTCCCAAATCAAGCAAACGTATTTTGTGCTCCTCAAAAAAATCCGTCCACCAATGTCAATCAAACTCATGAAAAAATTCATATTGTGCTTGACAAAAGTTTAATGTCGCAAATGAATCGACTGACCGATGTTCTCTTTGAGCTTTTTGCTTCTCCAAGACAGAAGTTAGAGGACACAAAGGTGCAAGCTCAACATGAGAAGAAGGCACAGATTGTAAAAAACAGACTCCTTCAGAAGGTAGCCATGCCACTGAGTTAGAGAATTGCTTTCTCACATTCAAAATGTCTACTGGTGATTCTCTTCAGAGTCACATTAACTAGTTTAAAATCTCTTGCAATAGATCGACACTGTCGGATCAGTCATAGACAATCAAGACACAATTATGACATTGCTTTCAAGCTTGCCCTCTACATACGAGAACTGGGTGATAATCATATCGACACACTCAGATTTAACTCTTACTAGAGTTATCACTATGTTGCTGCAAGAAGATAATCGAAGAAGTCAAGACACTTCCTTTGCTTCCTCCTCTCAGGCTCTATATGTCAACAAAGGCTTGAAGCGACAAAAGCAGAAAAGCTCCAAGAAGGCTGCAACGAATCAGAAGCCGACTCAAGGTCAAGAACAATCATCAAATCCACAATCGAAGAAGAATATGTTTTGCGGGTATTGCAAGCGCAATAATCATCAGATCAAGGATTTTCAAACTCTCCAAGCGAAGAATGCAGCCAAGCAACCTGATCAACAAGCAAACGCAGTCTCATCATCTCCCCAGGTCGAAGTGGACGAAGGCACATTCATGGTCAAAGATCAAAGGAGTACCTCAACATATGACCAATCAATGTGAGATCTTCAACTCCTACTCGCCTTACAACATGAAGAAATTTGTTCATCTTGGTGACAATGGTATTCACACTATTGAAGGTGAAGGTACTGTAAGATTGCGGTTTCAGCATGATCAATTTAAATTACTATCAAAGGTCTTATATTTTGCTACACTCTCTACAAATCTGTTATCAGTGAGTAGAATTACAGATTTAGGTCATAAGGTAGAATTTGATTATGATCAATGCAAAATAATTGATAGGAGTAATAAGATTCTTGCACTCGGCAAGAGGCAGAGTTATTTATATAGATTGGCATACTGTTATTATGAGCTAGTAAAGCCTTGAAAACCTATGTTCTAGTCAATAAAGCATTACTATGGCATCATCGCTTAGGACACTTGAATCATGCATCTGTTATGAACATGTCCAGACAATCCATGGTTCTTGATATCGACTATCCTTCTGGTAAAGTCAATCTCCCTATCTGTCATAGCTACATCTTTGGAAAGCAAGCTAGGATCTCTTTTAGATCAAATCATATGCATGCAGCAAAAGATCTGTTAGATGTTGTTCATACACCTATGCAAACTCCCTCATTGCTAAACGCAAAGTACTTTATTACCTTTATTGACAAATTCTCTAGAAGAACAGATGTTTCTTTTTAAACAGAAATCAGAGGCTTCATTAAATTTAGACAATTCAAAGAGCATGCTGAGAATCAAACTGGCAAACGAATCAAAACACTAAGGTTAGATACAGGGGAGAATACATCTCCAAAGAATTCAAGGACTATTGCCTTAACAATGACATTGAGCAACAATTCATCACTTCATATTCGCCTCAGTCAAATGGTCTTGCTGAGAGAAAGAACAGAACCTTAGTCGAATCGACAAAATGCATGTTATCACATGAGATAGATGTTCTAGTAAAGGCCTCTCAGACAAAACACCATTCGAAGTTTGGACAGGTACCAAACCTTCTTTATCAAACTTACAAGTTTTTGGATATACTGCTTTTGCGCAGATTCCTCATGATCTCAGGAAGAAGCTCGACTTCTAGAGTACAGTACTTCAGATCAAGTTTACAAGTTGTCTGATCCCATCGAGTCGAAGATATTCACTAGTCGAGATGTCATCCATATCGAAGATCAGTTTCAAGACCTCAAAGGGAAGGGCAGTCCCCATGTAGCTGACCTATCAGATTCTCCTAATGCTTTGAACTTTCCAGTTCCTCAGTCGACTATTCCTATTGAAGGTCCAAGCTCCTCCACTCTTGACAAACAACAAATCAATGGCGAATCAGAAGATGATGATGTTGTAGATCAGCAACTATAGTATGATGGAAATAATCAAGTTCATGTATTACCCAGAAGATATTCAAGGACTAGCAGACCACCTAACTGGTATATCAACGAGTCTGCAACTTATCTTATTCAAAAACCGACGTCTGTCCAAGAGGCATCCAGTCAGCTTGATTCAGATCTCTGAAAAGAAGCTATGGATAAAGAGTTTTAATCTCTTATCAAGAACCAGACGTGGACAATTGTCGAATCACCTGCCAGCAGAAACGTAGTTGATTGCAAATGGGTTTTCAAAGTCAAGTACAATGCAGATAGAAGAATCAACAGAAGAAAGGCACAACTTGTAGTCAGAGGAATTTCTCAGGTATACAACGTCGATTACACTAAGACCTTCAGTCCAGTAGTCAAGCATTCTTCTATTCAACTTTTGCTATCATTTGTCATTGCAGCAAATTTGGAAATACATCAAATGGATGTACAAACAACATATCTCAATGGAGTTATCAAAGAAGACATTTACATGGTGCAACCCAAAGGTTATATTATCGAGGATAAACACAGTCATGTTTATAAAATCCATAAGGCACTTTATGGCCTGAAGCAATTTGCTCGAGCATGGTTTCAAAGGATCAATATTTTCCTTATTGATCATGGCTATACACCTAGCTTTTTAGATTCACACGTTTACTTCAAAGCAGTGCATCAGTCTTTTTATCATTATCACTTTGTATGTGGATGATACATTGCTTTTCAGCAACAAGTTCGATTTGATAAAAGAAGCCAAGACAATGCTACCTTTAGAATTCAACATGACCGATTTGGACAAAATTCATTTCTGCCTTGGTATACAAATCAACAGAGACTGAAATCCGAAGGTAGTCTACATTACACAACAGAGGTACATCTACAACATGTTAGTCAGATATAATCTGATGAATAGCAAGTTAGCTCTCTCACCAATGGAACCAGGACTCAAATTGTCAAAGGACCAGTGTCCTCAAACAATTCATGAGAAGCAGCAGATGCGTGAGTATCCTTACCATTCTATTATAGGATTTCTTATGTACGCACATGATCTGTACCAGGCCAGACATCTTTGAGCTACTATGGACTTTTGCATTTGCTATAGAGTAGTCGGCAACAACAAACTCAATTTACTCAGTGGTTACACAAATGCAAGTTGGGCAGGAGATGTAGACACGCATAAATCTACTTTCGAATTTACATTCTTCCTCAACAATGGTCCAGTTTCCTGGGATAGTCACAAGAAATCTTTGATAGCTCTATCTCGTGAATCAAAGTATATCGCAGCCTCTCAAGCTACAAATAAAGCAATTTGGTTGAGGAACTTACTCTCAGATATCCGTCTGAATCAATATGCTCCGACGACATTAATTTGTGAGAATCAAAGTGCCATCACTTTATAAGCCAACCCTAGATTTCATTCCAGGAGTAAGCACATTGAACTGAAGTATCATTTCATCAGAAGCAAAATTCTCAATGAAGAGGTCAGATTGTAGTACTATAGAATGCAAGATATGACAGCAGATGTTTTTACTAAAGCATTAAGTTTGGAGTCATACGGAAGATTCTATGTAGAACTAAGTTTGAAGGTCAAGGCATTCAAGGATTCAGATTAAGGGAGAGTATTGGATTATTCTCTTTCTTACCAATCGACTACTCAGTTTTAATCTTCATCCATTGTTTATCTAGTTCTCGAGTTTTTCCTTGTGTTTACACAGCCTGCAAAATTACAAGTGTTTTTCACAGTCTACAAAATTACACGGAGTTTACAACAGTGTCTCTTTTTTGCATTTTGTGTTTGATAAAACTCTCGTGTAAAAACACAGTGTCGCATTTTTCGCTTTTTTAGAAGAGCCTCAAATGTTAAGGAAATGACTCTGGCAAAGTGTGGGACAATCCTAAATGAGATTTAAGGGCACTTTCTCCCTTTTTTTTTCCACAAAAAATCCAACAGTGTCGCCTGTGGCTATTTTAGTTCATTTCTACAGAGCTACAGTTTTGGTTCACTTATGCAGATAGAACATCTACGGCCAATTTCACCACTTATCAGCAATCAATAACAAGGACTGGATGGATGCCAGCTGATCACCAGCAAACTGGCGATTGCAATTCACGACCTAATTTCTTAGTATAAATAGTTGTTCATATTCACATAGTTTGACGATCAGATCTCAAGATTATCGGAAGCATTTGAATAGTTAGCTCTCTCTCTCTCTCTAGGCTCTCTCTCTCTCTCTCTCTCAAGCCTACGAGCTTGAACATTCCTGAGTATTCTAGCTCACTTCTTAGAGTTGTTTTAGAGATTGCTATTGCGCTATTGCTATCAGCATTGTGCTTAATTTCAGACTTTCATTTTTAGTCGCTCAGAGATAGCATAGAGTACGCGGCCTTGATCTGCAACTTATTGTCTCATTTACTTATGTTATGTTTTTCATACTGAATCAATACTATCCTTCATTGCGTTCAGTTTTCGTCTAAGAATGTATGCGTTTTTGTTTTCCTTCGTGACTAACTCGCCAACAATTCGCGACTAATGATTTGTCTGATATTTTTTATGCTTATTTTTTTGGCTATGTAATCACTGTAGTACTAGAAATTTCAAAGTTAGTTACTATAAGTTCAAACGTGATTTCTATCACTATTGTTTTGTTTGAAATTGATAGGCATAGTCATGCATTGTGAAAGAGGAAGATAGTTTATTCTGCCATGCACAAAAAGTTTATTTTCTAGACACTCAAGTTATTTTCATTCATTTCTTTTTTGAGTTCGTATTCTTTTGGAGCTAGACCTATCTTCTACACACCACTTTCCAACACATTAGCACCTAACGACTCTGGTAATATTGAAGTTGTACCTCGTATGTGTGCTTCTCGAATTCAACTGCATCGTCTCCTTGATTTTCACCAGAAGGTTATGTGCTTTCAGAAATATTTTGTACATTAGAAAATATTGATCTTTTTGATTTCATAAAATTGGATCTAATGGTACTTTGAGCCTGGCTTGCCCTATTTAAAGAACGAGTTCCTTGACGTGGGATTGTAGAATGACTTGAATCAATAACTGAGTGCTTGCTTGTTTCTAAACCACTGCAATTCTCACTGGAGGGAGAATAGTACATTGTTTGGGGATTCATGAGACATAGAGATAAAGAGCTAGTACAAAATTCACTAGCTTGAATTGAACCTAGAGTCATTTCATGGTACATAGTTGTAGCTTTAATTTAGATGAAGAACTAGTAAAAACTACATCAAAGTAAGCTGGAGTGGGGAGAATTTAAGAAGATGAGCTTTCCATTGGAAGTAAAGTCAAATACTAGTTCACACCTAAGAGATGCAAGATAATTGAAATGTTACATTTACGGTCAAGACATGCAAAAACAAAGTAACAACAAACAAACAAGAAATTCCAAACTTAATTCTATGCCAAGCATAGGAAGCTATGCTTGTTGAGCATAGGTCGAGACAAGACTTATGCTCAACATAAATCCCGTCTCCACCTATGCTCACAACATACGTCGAGCGAGGACTTATGCTAAGCATAAGTCTGGTCTTGACCAAATGCTCGAGCTGAGCATAATTCTTGTCTTGACCTATGCTCAGCATAAGTCCCCGTTCGACCTATGCTCGGTCGACCGATAAGTCCCCGCCCAACATAAGTCCCCGCTCGACCTATGCTCAACATAGGTGGAGACTATGTTGAGCATAGGTGGAGAGAGGATGTACGTTGACCATAGGTTTAATAAGGGACTTTGAAGTATATTTTTGAATAGATCTATGTTGTTTCTAGATTTTTTGTTTGCATCTTCTTTTTTTATATTTTGTGTTTGCATTTTCTATCAAAAGTAATGTTTTTGCTTGTTGATTTATAGATCTTTCACCATGTCTCAAATTAGAGTAACTCACAAAGCTATTTCTTTGGACAGTAGAGATTGTCAACAAAGGGCCGACTACTTTTGTAGCACAAGGTCATGTGCTTCACAAAGTATCGGTGTCAGATAATGACATTGGCTTTACCAATATTCAATAAAAAGCCATTGATAAAAAAGTTTGTTTATACATTGTGGAGAACAGATTCATGAAGATACGCCTTTGTGAGCATGCGATAGTCAGAAATTTCTTTGATGATGCGTTGAAGACCCTTGTGAGTTATTCTTCCTTTTTTACCATAATGATTTTGAATGTTATTGTCTGTCTTTATACTAGTCATGGGTTTATCTAAAGCATTTTCACTGTTGTCCTTTTTTCAGACCTTGAAAGCATCAATTTTGATGGTGGCTGAGGCGCTTGAAAAAAAAGAGGACCCAATGATGTCGAAGCCAGCTAGATCAACGTCCTCCCGTAAGGGCCTGGTTTCCTCCTCACCAAAGGACTCCCAACCTTTTGACTCCTCCAAAGATATAGACATCCTCTCTCCCCCTAATAGAAAGCGTACCCAAGTTGAGTCTGCCTCTGTTGATGCTTCTGCCTCTCCTGTAACAAAAACTAGGAAATTTAAAAGCATGACTCCCAAAGGCACTGGTCCGAAAGTCTTGAATAGCTCCTCCCTCAAGTAGCTTGAATTTGCTTGGAGCTACCATTAAGCTCGATGCGTCTAGTAGAGACATTGCAAAAATGAGAGCCTTAATTCATGAAAACAAAAAAAGTCCAAGAAACTACATTTATCCTGGACATTGAACAGTGTGAGAGGCCACCTATTGACCCTCTTACTAATGATAGGCCCTTGGAGATCAGGGAACCTAACAGCTCCCATGTACATAATTTGAAAATAAAATTTAAAGACCACACTCAGGCCATTGTAACCCCTTATCATTGTTCTTGTTGATCCTGCTAGCAGATTTTGATGTTAAATTAATTAATTCCTAAAGATTTTTTGTTTTGGGCGGGATCCATAGTTTACAAGCTCAAAAAGAGCTGTCTCTAGAATATCCCCACATATTGTCCTTTAGACAAGTTAGTGCCATTGTTTTTGTTGGCCTTAGTGGTTAGGAGGGCAAGCTGGAATCACAACATTGATCAAGATTACAAGCTCAAGATGACAATTATTTAAAGAGTAAGATTTTTTCACAAGGAGCATCTTAGACTCCACAAAGAGGGTGACAAAACAAATATACAACTGAGGTGCCTCTGCACTCAAGAGACTGGGCTTCATTTTAATGAGAGGACTTCAGCCACTTTTTTGACAAAATACAATAATTTTTTTCAGCTAGCCTGTCGAACTGGACAGGTGATTCTTTCAACTTTTAATTTTTTTGAATCTATCAAATTTTTTAGTATTTGATATTTATAATAATTTTTTTTTTAGATTTGGGATTTGGTTGATAAAAGTTTTGACATGGAAAAAGTTTGAGATCAAGGGACAACTTCCGAAAGGGACGTCCAATTCAAAGAAAAAAACATCTCAGCTGACTCTTGCTTCCATCCCTCAGGATATGGGAATATTTGAGTGGAAGAACATGCAAGGCATTCCTTCTTAGTCGTGGTGAGCATCCTCTCAAGAGTAGCAGATGGACAGCTCAGTCTTGCAAAAATGAAAAAAAGAGTTTCAAAGGTAATTTTTATTCGATTTTTTTTCTAATTCTAGTTACCATAAAATTGAAGAATTACTAACTTCATTTTCTTTTACACAAGCTTTTCATGAGAGTACAGGAGGCCATGGTGAAAATGAGATTGAATATCTCTCTATCGGCTAATTTTCAACCAATAAAAAGAGGTCAATGCTACATTACAACCTTTACATGAAGTATTGATTTTGGCAACCATTTCAAATTTTCTCCAGTGACAAAAAAGTGAAAAAATCCCCTGGCTGGCTTTGTGGCTTCTCCATACCAAAAGCCACAACAACTTGTAAATAAACTGATAGACATGTTTTCACATCCAACCGACTGGATTTCGGACATGTTTAGTGGAAGTGGGACAACCACTGCATGTGCTATTCAAAAAGGAAGACATGTGGCTGTTGTAGAGCTAGATGAGAGTTTGGTAAGTTTTATTAAAATTTAATGAGAATTTCAGTTTTGACGGACAAGTTTCAAAAAGTGGGTAAACTAGGCCCCTCCGAAGATAGTATTGCTCCACTTTGTAAAGAGCCCCAACCACCTACTAGTGGAATTGTAGGTGGTGTGTGAAGAATTGCCAAAAATTGGCAAATCTAGCTTGATCAAAAACCATGTAGAATAGTGTAAATTGTGTACACAAGTGGGTCCCACACATGTGAGGCCATGATGCCACATGAGAAACCCATCCTAATGTAGGTTAGGTCAAGTGAAGAGAGTTGGTCATGTCTATTTGGTGGTCATCCCTACTTTATAGGACCTACACCTAAGTTTAAGGTGAAAATTTGACCAACTAGCTACCTACCAAGCATAACTCTAGGAAATAGACTAGGGTTTCATTTTATATCAAGGAGAGTGAGTTAACTTCCTTATTACATGCTGGAAATCCACCTAACTTCAAGAAGGAAGTCGAATTTGCTATGTATTCCCTCTCTCCATAGTGAGAAGATAGAAAACTTTTGGAGCTCATTGGCAATCTCAAACTAGTTCACTATGTACATTGAAATTTTGTGATCCAAATGAAACCAAATCAATCTGTACTTGTTTCTCAAGTTGAAAGCCGTACTACAGCCTGTAGTACACACGTGTGGGCTCGGATTTCAATGTTTATCAATGCTTTTGATTGTTAATGCTTGTTGTTTGTCAAATTGCCAATCTAGATCAACTTTTTTGTGTCTAGTTTTTTGATAGATTGTTAAGCAAACATCCAATCAGTCTTGTGGATCTTTTCTAGATCCATTTATGGTCCTAAAGTACAGTACTTTCACATGGTATCAGAGCCAAGTACAAGAGCATAAGCCATTGATCTAATGCAAATCCATTTTTAGCAAGTTTTGGTGCTAAAAGCTAGTATTGAGAGGGCAAGCTAGAATGATGAATGTATAGCCAAAGGCTTTAAGCAAGGTAGATTGTTTAAGCTTGATGCTAATATTGCAGTGGAGAGTGTTAACTTGGCAAAGGTGGAGCTATCAAAGGTGGAACTGTGGCACAAAAGATTGGGCCACCCCAACTACAAAGCCATGGAATCTATGGCTACAAAGGAGCTTGCAGTTGGACTCCCCAAGCATTTGTCAAAGTGTGGGAAGAGATGTGAAGCATGCAGCCTATCAAAGGCTCACAAACTACCCTTCTCAAGATCTACATCAAGATCAAACTCTCCTCTTGAACTCATCCATTCGGATGTTCATAGTTTTTCACATGAGTCTAATGGTGGTGCCAAGTACTATGTAATCTTCATTGATGACTATTCTAGATTTTGTTGGATGTACCTCTTGTCTAGCAAATCAATGGTGTTTGATTCTTTTGTAAAGTTCAAGACTTTGGTAGAAAATCAACTTAGTACCAAGATTAAGGTATTAAGGAGTGATAATGGAGGTGAATATATCTCCAATAGGTTGATTGACTTTTGTAGTTCTAATGGCATAAAGACGGAGTTGTCATGTCCATACACCCCTCAACAAAATATTGATCTTTTTGATTTCATAAAATTGGATCTAATGGTACTTTGAGCCTGGCTTGCCCTATTTAAAGAACGAGTTCCTTGACGTGGGATTGTAGAATGACTTGAATCAATAACTGAGTGCTTGCTTGTTTCTAAACCACTGCAATTCTCACTGGAGGGAGAATAGTACATTGTTTGGGGATTCATGAGACATAGAGATAAAGAGCTAGTACAAAATTCACTAGCTTGAATTGAACCTAGAGTCATTTCATGGTACATAGTTGTAGCTTTAATTTAGATGAAGAACTAGTAAAAACTACATCAAAGTAAGCTGGAGTGGGGAGAATTTAAGAAGATGAGCTTTCCATTGGAAGTAAAGTCAAATACTAGTTCACACCTAAGAGATGCAAGATAATTGAAATGTTACATTTACGGTCAAGACATGCAAAAACAAAGTAACAACAAACAAACAAGAAATTCCAAACTTAATTCTATGCCAAGCATAGGAAGCTATGCTTGTTGAGCATAGGTCGAGACAAGACTTATGCTCAACATAAATCCCGTCTCCACCTATGCTCACAACATACGTCGAGCGAGGACTTATGCTAAGCATAAGTCTGGTCTTGACCAAATGCTCGAGCTGAGCATAATTCTTGTCTTGACCTATGCTCAGCATAAGTCCCCGTTCGACCTATGCTCGGTCGACCGATAAGTCCCCGCCCAACATAAGTCCCCGCTCGACCTATGCTCAACATAGGTGGAGACTATGTTGAGCATAGGTGGAGAGAGGATGTACGTTGACCATAGGTTTAATAAGGGACTTTGAAGTATATTTTTGAATAGATCTATGTTGTTTCTAGATTTTTTGTTTGCATCTTCTTTTTTTATATTTTGTGTTTGCATTTTCTATCAAAAGTAATGTTTTTGCTTGTTGATTTATAGATCTTTCACCATGTCTCAAATTAGAGTAACTCACAAAGCTATTTCTTTGGACAGTAGAGATTGTCAACAAAGGGCCGACTACTTTTGTAGCACAAGGTCATGTGCTTCACAAAGTATCGGTGTCAGATAATGACATTGGCTTTACCAATATTCAATAAAAAGCCATTGATAAAAAAGTTTTGTTATACATTGTGGAGAACAGATTCCATGAAGATACGCCTTTGTGAGCATGCGATAGTCCAGAAATTTCTTTGATGATGCGTTGAAGACCCTTGTGAGTTATTCTTCCTTTTTTACCATAATGATTTTGAATGTTATTGTCTGTCTTTATACTAGTCATGGGTTTATCTAAAGCATTTTCATTGTTGTCCTTTTTTCAGACCTTGAAAGCATCAATTTTGATGGTGGCTGAGGCGCTTGAAAAAAAGAGGACCCAATGATGTCGAAGCCAGCTAGATCAACGTCCTCCCGTAAGGGCCTGGTTTCCTCCTCACCAAAGGACTCCACCTTTTGACTCCTCCAAAGATATAGACATCCTCTCTCCCCCTAATAGAAAGCGTACCCAAGTTGAGTCTGCCTCTGTTGATGCTTCTGCCTCTCCTGTAACAAAAACTAGGAAATTTAAAAGCATGACTCCCAAAGGCACTGGTCCGAAAGTCTTGAATAGCTCCTCCCCAGTAGCTTGAATTTGCTTGGAGCTACCATTAAGCTCGATGCGTCTAGTAGAGACATTGCAAAAATGAGAGCCTTAATTCATGAAAACAAAAAAAGTCCAAGAAACTACATTTATCTTGGACATTGAACAGTGTGAGAGGCCACCTATTGACCCTCTTACTAATGATAGGCCCTTGGAGATCAGGGAACCTAACAGCTCCCATGTACATAATTTGAAAATAAAATTTAAAGACCACACTCAGGCCATTGTAACCCCTTATCATTGTTCTTGTTGATCCTGCTAGCAGATTTTGATGTTAAATTAATTAATTCCTAAAGATTTTTTGTTTTGGGCGGGGTCCATAGTTTACAAGCTCAAAAAGAGCTGTCTCTAGAATATCCCCACATATTGTCCTTTAGACAAGTTAGTGCCATTGTTTTTGTTGGCCTTAGTGGTTAGGAGGGCAAGCTGGAATCACAACATTGATCAAGATTACAAGCTCAAGATGACAATTATTTAAAGAGTAAGATTTTTTCACAAGGAGCATCTTAGACTCCACAAAGAGGGTGACAAAACAAATATACAACTGAGGTGCCTCTGCACTCAAGAGACTGGGCTTCATTTTAATGAGAGGACTTCAGCCACTTTTTTGACAAAATACAATAATTTTTTTCAGAAAGGGACGTCCAATTCAAAGAAAAAAACATCTCAGCTGACTCTTGCTTCCATCCCTCAGGATATGGGAATATTTGAGTGGAAGAACATGCAAGGCATTCCTTCTTAGTCGTGGTGAGCATCCTCTCAAGAGTAGCAGATGGACAGCTCAGTCTTGCAAAAATGAAAAAAAGAGTTTCAAAAGTAATTTTTATTCGATTTTTTTTCTAATTCTAGTTACCATAAAATTGAAGAATTACTAACTTCATTTTCTTTTACACAAGCTTTTCATGAGAGTACAGGAGGCCATGGTGAAAATGAGATTGAATATCTCTCTATCGGCTAATTTTCAACCAATAAAAAGAGGTCAATGCTACATTACAACCTTTACATGAAGTATTGATTTTGGCAACCATTTCAAATTTTCTCCAGTGACATAAAAGTGAAAAAATCCCCTGGCTGGCTTTGTGGCTTCTCCATACCAAAAGCCACAACAACTTGTAAATAAACTGATAGATTTGTTTTCACATCCAACCGACTGGATTTCGGACATGTTTAGTGGAAGTGGGACAACCACTGCATGTGCTATTCAAAAAGGAAGACATGTGGCTGTTGTAGAGCTAGATGAGAGTTTGGTAAGTTTTATTAAAATTTAATGAGAATTTCAGTTTTGACGGACAAGTTTCAAAAAGTGGGTAAACTAGGCCCCTCCGAAGATAGTATTGCTCCACTTTGTAAAGAGCCCCAACCACCTACTAGTGGAATTGTAGGTGGTGTGTGAAGAATTGCCAAAAATTGGCAAATCTAGCTTGATCAAAAACCATGTAGAATAGTGTAAATTGTGTACACAAGTGGGTCCCACACATGTGAGGCCATGATGCCACATGAGAAACCCATCCTAATGTAGGTTAGGTCAAGTGAAGAGAGTTGGTCATGTCTATTTGGTGGTCATCCCTACTTTATAGGACCTACACCTAAGTTTAAGGTGAAAATTTGACCAACTAGCTACCTACCAAGCATAACTCTAGGAAATAGACTAGGGTTTCATTTTATATCAAGGAGAGTGAGTTAACTTCCTTATTACATGCTGGAAATCCACCTAACTTCAAGAAGGAAGTCGAATTTGCTATGTATTCCCTCTCTCCATAGTGAGAAGATAGAAGAATTTTGGAGCTCATTGGCAATCTCAAACTAGTTCACTATGTACATTGAAATTTTGTGATCCAAATGAAACCAAATCAATCTGTACTTGTTTCTCAAGTTGAAAGCCGTACTACAGCCTGTAGTACACACGTGTGGGCTCGGATTTCAATGTTTATCAATGCTTTTGATTGTTAATGCTTGTTGTTTGTCAAATTGCCAATCTAGATCAACTTTTTTGTGTCTAGTTTTTTGATAGATTGTTAAGCAAACATCCAATCAGTCTTGTGGATCTTTTCTAGATCCATTTATGGTCCTAAAGTACAGTACTTTCACATGGTATCAGAGCCAAGTACAAGAGCATAAGCCATTGATCTAATGCAAATCCATTTTTAGCAAGTTTTGGTGCTAAAAGCTAGTATTGAGAGGGCAAGCTAGAATGATGAATGTATAGCCAAAGGCTTTAAGCAAGGTAGATTGTTTAAGCTTGATGCTAATATTGCAGTGGAGAGTGTTAACTTGGCAAAGGTGGAGCTATCAAAGGTGGAACTGTGGCACAAAAGATTGGGCCACCCCAACTACAAAGCCATGGAATCTATGGCTACAAAGGAGCTTGCAGTTGGACTCCCCAAGCATTTGTCAAAGTGTGGGAAGAGATGTGAAGCATGCAGCCTATCAAAGGCTCACAAACTACCCTTCTCAAGATCTACATCAAGATCAAACTCTCCTCTTGAACTCATCCATTCGGATGTTCATAGTTTTTCACATGAGTCTAATGGTGGTGCCAAGTACTATGTAATCTTCATTGATGACTATTCTAGATTTTGTTGGATGTACCTCTTGTCTAGCAAATCAATGGTGTTTGATTCTTTTGTAAAGTTCAAGACTTTGGTAGAAAATCAACTTAGTACCAAGATTAAGGTATTAAGGAGTGATAATGGAGGTGAATATATCTCCAATAGGTTGATTGACTTTTGTAGTTCTAATGGCATAAAGACGGAGTTGTCATGTCCATACACCCCTCAACAAAATATTGATCTTTTTGATTTCATAAAATTGGATCTAATGGTACTTTGAGCCTGGCTTGCCCTATTTAAAGAACGAGTTCCTTGACGTGGGATTGTAGAATGACTTGAATCAATAACTGAGTGCTTGCTTGTTTCTAAACCACTGCAATTCTCACTGGAGGGAGAATAGTACATTGTTTGAAGATTCATGAGACATAGAGATAAAGAGCTAGTACAAAATTCACTAGCTTGAATTGAACCTAGAGTCATTTCATGGTACATAGTTGTAGCTTTAATTTAGATGAAGAACTAGTAAAAACTACATCAAAGTAAGCTGGAGTGGGGAGAATTTAAGAAGATGAGCTTTCCATTGGAAGTAAAGTCAAATACTAGTTCACACCTAAGAGATGCAAGATAATTGAAATGTTACATTTACGGTCAAGACATGCAAAAACAAAGTAACAACAAACAAACAAGAAATTCCAAACTTAATTCTATGCCAAGCATAGGAAGCTATGCTTGTTGAGCATAGGTCGAGACAAGACTTATGCTCAACATAAATCCCGTCTCCACCTATGCTCACAACATACGTCGAGCGAGGACTTATGCTAAGCATAAGTCTGGTCTTGACCAAATGCTCGAGCTGAGCATAATTCTTGTCTTGACCTATGCTCAGCATAAGTCCCCGTTCGACCTATGCTCGGTCGACCGATAAGTCCCCGCCCAACATAAGTCCCCGCTCGACCTATGCTCAACATAGGTGGAGACTATGTTGAGCATAGGTGGAGAGAGGATGTACGTTGACCATAGGTTTAATAAGGGACTTTGAAGTATATTTTTGAATAGATCTATGTTGTTTCTAGATTTTTTGTTTGCATCTTCTTTTTTAATATTTTGTGTTTGCATTTTCTATCAAAAGTAATGTTTTTGCTTGTTGATTTATAGATCTTTCACCATGTCTCAAATTAGAGTAACTCACAAAGCTATTTCTTTGGACAGTAGAGATTGTCAACAAAGGGCCGACTACTTTTGTAGCACAAGGTCATGTGCTTCACAAAGTATCGGTGTCAGATAATGACATTGGCTTTACCAATATTCAATAAAAAGCCATTGATAAAAAAGTTTGTTTATACATTGTGGAGAACAGATTCATGAAGATACGCCTTTGTGAGCATGCGATAGTCAGAAATTTCTTTGATGATGCGTTGAAGACCCTTGTGAGTTATTCTTCCTTTTTTACCATAATGATTTTGAATGTTATTGTCTGTCTTTATACTAGTCATGGGTTTATCTAAAGCATTTTCACTGTTGTCCTTTTTTCAGACCTTGAAAGCATCAATTTTGATGGTGGCTGAGGCGCTTGAAAAAAAAGAGGACCCAATGATGTCGAAGCCAGCTAGATCAACGTCCTCTCGTAAGGGCCTGGTTTCCTCCTCACCAAAGGACTCCCAACCTTTTGACTCCTCCAAAGATATAGACATCCTCTCTCCCCCTAATAGAAAGCGTACCCAAGTTGAGTCTGCCTCTGTTGATGCTTCTGCCTCTCCTGTAACAAAAACTAGGAAATTTAAAAGCATGACTCCCAAAGGCACTGGTCCGAAAGTCTTGAATAGCTCCTCCCTCAAGTAGCTTGAATTTGCTTGGAGCTACCATTAAGCTCGATGCGTCTAGTAGAGACATTGCAAAAATGAGAGCCTTAACTCATGAAAACAAAAAAAGTCCAAGAAACTACATTTATCTTGGACATTGAACAGTGTGAGAGGCCACCTATTGACCCTCTTACTAATGATAGGCCCTTGGAGATCAGGGAACCTAACAGCTCCCATGTACATAATTTGAAAATAAAATTTAAAGACCACACTCAGGCCATTGTAACCCCTTATCATTGTTCTTGTTGATCCTGCTAGCAGATTTTGATGTTAAATTAATTAATTCCTAAAGATTTTTTGTTTTGGGCGGGATCCATAGTTTACAAGCTCAAAAAGAGCTGTCTCTAGAATATCCCCACATATTGTCCTTTAGACAAGTTAGTGCCATTGTTTTTGTTGGCCTTAGTGGTTAGGAGGGCAAGCTGGAATCACAACATTGATCAAGATTACAAGCTCAAGATGACAATTATTTAAAGAGTAAGATTTTTTCACAAGGAGCATCTTAGACTCCACAAAGAGGGTGACAAAACAAATATACAACTGAGGTGCCTCTGCGCTCAAGAGACTGGGCTTCATTTTAATGAGAGGACTTCAGCCACTTTTTTGACAAAATACAATAATTTTTTTCAGCTAGCCTGTCGAACTGGACAGGTGATTCTTTCAACTTTTAATTTTTTTGAATCTATCAAATTTTTTAGTATTTGATATTTATAATAATTTTTTTTTTAGATTTGGGATTTGGTTGATAAAAGTTTTGACATGGAAAAAGTTTGAGATCAAGGGACAACTTCCGAAAGGGACGTCCAATTCAAAGAAAAAAACATCTCAGCTGACTCTTGCTTCCATCCCTCAGGATATGGGAATATTTGAGTGGAAGAACATGCAAGGCATTCCTTCTTAGTCGTGGTGAGCATCCTCTCAAGAGTAGCAGATGGACAGCTCAGTCTTGCAAAAATGAAAAAAAGAGTTTCAAAGGTAATTTTTATTCGATTTTTTTTCTAATTCTAGTTACCATAAAATTGAAGAATTACTAACTTCATTTTCTTTTACACAAGCTTTTCATGAGAGTACAGGAGGCCATGGTGAAAATGAGATTGAATATCTCTCTATCGGCTAATTTTCAACCAATAAAAAGAGGTCAATGCTACATTACAACCTTTACATGAAGTATTGATTTTGGCAACCATTTCAAATTTTCTCCAGTGACAAAAAAGTGAAAAAATCCCCTGGCTGGCTTTGTGGCTTCTCCATACCAAAAGCCACAACAACTTGTAAATAAACTGATAGATTTGTTTTCACATCCAACCGACTGGATTTCGGACATGTTTAGTGGAAGTGGGACAACCACTGCATGTGCTATTCAAAAAGGAAGACATGTGGCTGTTGTAGAGCTAGATGAGAGTTTGGTAAGTTTTATTAAAATTTAATGAGAATTTCAGTTTTGACGGACAAGTTTCAAAAAGTGGGTAAACTAGGCCCCTCCGAAGATAGTATTGCTCCACTTTGTAAAGAGCCCCAACCACCTACTAGTGGAATTGTAGGTGGTGTGTGAAGAATTGCCAAAAATTGGCAAATCTAGCTTGATCAAAAACCATGTAGAATAGTGTAAATTGTGTACACAAGTGGGTCCCACACATGTGAGGCCATGATGCCACATGAGAAACCCATCCTAATGTAGGTTAGTTCAAGTCAAGAGAGTTGGTCATGTCTATTTGGTGGTCATCCCTACTTTATAGGACCTACACCTAAGTTTAAGGTGAAAATTTGACCAACTAGCTACCTACCAAGCATAACTCTAGGAAATAGACTAGGGTTTCATTTTATATCAAGAAGAGTGAGTTAACTTCCTTATTACATGCTGGAAATCCACCTAACTTCAAGAAGGAAGTCGAATTTGCTATGTATTCCCTCTCTCCATAGTGAGAAGATAGAAAAATTTTGGAGCTCATTGGCAATCTCAAACTAGTTCACTATGTACATTGAGTTTTTGTGATCCAAATGAAACCAAATCAATCTGTACTTGTTTCTCAGGTTGAAAGCCGTTCTACAGCCTGTAGTACACACGTGTGGGCTCGGATTTCAATGTTTATCAATGCTTTTGATTGTTAATGCTTGTTGTTTGTCAAATTGCCAATCTAGATCAACTTTTTTGTGTCTAGTTTTTTGATAGATTGTTAAGCAAACATCCAATCAGTCTTGTGGATCTTTTCTAGATCCATTTATGGTCCTAAAGTACAGTACTTTCACATGGTATCAGAGCCAAGTACAAGAGCATAAGCCATTGATCTAATGCAAATCCATTTTTAGCAAGTTTTGGTGCTAAAAGCTAGTATTGAGAGGGCAAGCTAGAATGATGAATGTATAGCCAAAGGCTTTAAGCAAGGTAGATTGTTTAAGCTTGATGCTAATATTGCAGTGGAGAGTGTTAACTTGGCAAAGGTGGAGCTATCAAAGGTGGAACTGTGGCACAAAAGATTGGGCCACCCCAACTACAAAGCCATGGAATCTATGGCTACAAAGGAGCTTGCAGTTGGACTCCCCAAGCATTTGTCAAAGTGTGGGAAGAGATGTGAAGCATGCAGCCTATCAAAGGCTCACAAACTACCCTTCTCAAGATCTACATCAAGATCAAACTCTCCTCTTGAACTCATCCATTCGGATGTTCATAGTTTTTCACATGAGTCTAATGGTGGTGCCAAGTACTATGTAATCTTCATTGATGACTATTCTAGATTTTGTTGGATGTACCTCTTGTCTAGCAAATCAATGGTGTTTGATTCTTTTGTAAAGTTCAAGACTTTGGTAGAAAATCAACTTAGTACCAAGATTAAGGTATTAAGGAGTGATAATGGAGGTGAATATATCTCCAATAGGTTGATTGACTTTTGTAGTTCTAATGGCATAAAGACGGAGTTGTCATGTCCATACACCCCTCAACAAAATATTGATCTTTTTGATTTCATAAAATTGGATCTAATGGTACTTTGAGCCTGGCTTGCCCTATTTAAAGAACGAGTTCCTTGACGTGGGATTGTAGAATGACTTGAATCAATAACTGAGTGCTTGCTTGTTTCTAAACCACTGCAATTCTCACTGGAGGGAGAATAGTACATTGTTTGGGGATTCATGAGACATAGAGATAAAGAGCTAGTACAAAATTCACTAGCTTGAATTGAACCTAGAGTCATTTCATGGTACATAGTTGTAGCTTTAATTTAGATGAAGAACTAGTAAAAACTACATCAAAGTAAGCTGGAGTGGGGAGAATTTAAGAAGATGAGCTTTCCATTGGAAGTAAAGTCAAATACTAGTTCACACCTAAGAGATGCAAGATAATTGAAATGTTACATTTACGGTCAAGACATGCAAAAACAAAGTAACAACAAACAAACAAGAAATTCCAAACTTAATTCTATGCCAAGCATAGGAAGCTATGCTTGTTGAGCATAGGTCGAGATAAGACTTATGCTCAACATAAATCCCGTCTCCACCTATGCTCACAACATACGTCGAGCGAGGACTTATGCTAAGCATAAGTCTGGTCTTGACCAAATGCTCGAGCTGAGCATAATTCTTGTCTTGACCTATGCTCAGCATAAGTCCCCGCCCAACATAAGTCCCCGCTCGACCTATGCTCAACATAGGTGGAGACTATGTTGAGCATAGGTGGAGAGAGGATGTACGTTGACCATAGGTTTAATAAGGGACTTTGAAGTATATTTTTGAATAGATCTATGTTGTTTCTAGATTTTTTGTTTGCATCTTCTTTTTTTATATTTTGTGTTTGCATTTTCTATCAAAAGTAATGTTTTTGCTTGTTGATTTATAGATCTTTCACCATGTCTCAAATTAGAGTAACTCACAAAGCTATTTCTTTGGACAGTAGAGATTGTCAACAAAGGGCCGACTACTTTTGTAGCACAAGGTCATGTGCTTCACAAAGTATCGGTGTCAGATAATGACATTGGCTTTACCAATATTCAATAAAAAGCCATTGATAAAAAAGTTTGTTTATACATTGTGGAGAACAGATTCATGAAGATACGCCTTTGTGAGCATGCGATAGTCAGAAATTTCTTTGATGATGCGTTGAAGACCCTTGTGAGTTATTCTTCCTTTTTTACCATAATGATTTTGAATGTTATTGTCTGTCTTTATACTAGTCATGGGTTTATCTAAAGCATTTTCACTGTTGTCCTTTTTTCAGACCTTGAAAGCATCAATTTTGATGGTGGCTGAGGCGCTTGAAAAAAAAGAGGACCCAATGATGTCGAAGCCAGCTAGATCAACGTCCTCCCGTAAGGGCCTGGTTTCCTCCTCACCAAAGGACTCCCAACCTTTTGACTCCTCCAAAGATATAGACATCCTCTCTCCCCCTAATAGAAAGCGTACCCAAGTTGAGTCTGCCTCTGTTGATGCTTCTGCCTCTCCTGTAACAAAAACTAGAAAATTTAAAAGCATGACTCCCAAAGGCACTGGTCCGAAAGTCTTGAATAGCTCCTCCCTCAAGTAGCTTGAATTTGCTTGGAGCTACCATTAAGCTCGATGCGTCTAGTAGAGACATTGCAAAAATGAGAGCCTTAATTCATGAAAACAAAAAAAGTCCAAGAAACTACATTTATCTTGGACATTGAACAGTGTGAGAGGCCACCTATTGACCCTCTTACTAATGATAGGCCCTTGGAGATCAGGGAACCTAACAGCTCCCATGTACATAATTTGAAAATAAAATTTAAAGACCACACTTAGGCCATTGTAACCCCTTATCATTGTTCTTGTTGATCCTGCTAGCAGATTTTGATGTTAAATTAATTAATTCCTAAAGATTTTTTGTTTTGGGCGGGATCCATAGTTTACAAGCTCAAAAAGAGCTGTCTCTAGAATATCCCCACATATTGTCCTTTAGACAAGTTAGTGCCATTGTTTTTGTTGGCCTTAGTGGTTAGGAGGGCAAGCTGGAATCACAACATTGATCAAGATTACAAGCTCAAGATGACAATTATTTAAAGAGTAAGATTTTTTCACAAGGAGCATCTTAGACTCCACAAAGAGGGTGACAAAACAAATATACAACTGAGGTGCCTCTGCGCTCAAGAGACTGGGCTTCATTTTAATGAGAGGACTTCAGCCACTTTTTTGACAAAATACAATAATTTTTTTCAGCTAGCCTGTCGAACTGGACAGGTGATTCTTTCAACTTTTAATTTTTTTGAATCTATCAAATTTTTTAGTATTTGATATTTATAATAATTTTTTTTTTAGATTTGGGATTTGGTTGATAAAAGTTTTGACATGGAAAAAGTTTGAGATCAAGGGACAACTTCCGAAAGGGACGTCCAATTCAAAGAAAAAAACATCTCAGCTGACTCTTGCTTCCATCCCTCAGGATATGGGAATATTTGAGTGGAAGAACATGCAAGGCATTCCTTCTTAGTCGTGGTGAGCATCCTCTCAAGAGTAGCAGATGGACAGCTCAGTCTTGCAAAAATGAAAAAAAGAGTTTCAAAGGTAATTTTTATTCGATTTTTTTTCTAATTCTAGTTACCATAAAATTGAAGAATTACTAACTTCATTTTCTTTTACACAAGCTTTTCATGAGAGTACAGGAGGCCATGGTGAAAATGAGATTGAATATCTCTCTATCGGCTAATTTTCAACCAATAAAAAGAGGTCAATGCTACATTACAACCTTTACATGAAGTATTGATTTTGGCAACCATTTCAAATTTTCTCCAGTGACAAAAAAGTGAAAAAATCCCCTGGCTGGCTTTGTGGCTTCTCCATACCAAAAGCCACAACAACTTGTAAATAAACTGATAGATTTGTTTTCACATCCAACCGACTGGATTTCGGACATGTTTAGTGGAAGTGGGACAACCACTGCATGTGCTATTCAAAAAGGAAGACATGTGGCTGTTGTAGAGCTAGATGAGAGTTTGGTAAGTTTTATTAAAATTTAATGAGAATTTCAGTTTTGACGGACAAGTTTCAAAAAGTGGGTAAACTAGGCCCCTCCGAAGATAGTATTGCTCCACTTTGTAAAGAGCCCCAACCACCTACTAGTGGAATTGTAGGTGGTGTGTGAAGAATTGCCAAAAATTGGCAAATCTAGCTTGATCAAAAACCATGTAGAATAGTGTAAATTGTGTACACAAGTGGGTCCCACACATGTGAGGCCATGATGCCACATGAGAAACCCATCCTAATGTAGGTTAGTTCAAGTCAAGAGAGTTGGTCATGTCTATTTGGTGGTCATCCCTACTTTATAGGACCTACACCTAAGTTTAAGGTGAAAATTTGACCAACTAGCTACCTACCAAGCATAACTCTAGGAAATAGACTAGGGTTTCATTTTATATCAAGGAGAGTGAGTTAACTTCCTTATTACATGCTGGAAATCCACCTAACTTCAAGAAGGAAGTCGAATTTGCTATGTATTCCCTCTCTCCATAGTGAGAAGATAGAAAAATTTTGGAGCTCATTGGCAATCTCAAACTAGTTCACTATGTACATTGAGTTTTTGTGATCCAAATGAAACCAAATCAATCTGTACTTGTTTCTCAGGTTGAAAGCCGTACTACAGCCTGTAGTACACACGTGTGGGCTCGGATTTCAATGTTTATCAATGCTTTTGATTGTTAATGCTTGTTGTTTGTCAAATTGCCAATCTAGATCAACTTTTTTGTGTCTAGTTTTTTGATAGATTGTTAAGCAAACATCCAATCAGTCTTGTGGATCTTTTCTAGATCCATTTATGGTCCTAAAGTACAGTACTTTCACATGGTATCAGAGCCAAGTACAAGAGCATAAGCCATTGATCTAATGCAAATCCATTTTTAGCAAGTTTTGGTGCTAAAAGCTAGTATTGAGAGGGCAAGCTAGAATGATGAATGTATAGCCAAAGGCTTTAAGCAAGGTAGATTGTTTAAGCTTGATGCTAATATTGCAGTGGAGAGTGTTAACTTGGCAAAGGTGGAGCTATCAAAGGTGGAACTGTGGCACAAAAGATTGGGCCACCCCAACTACAAAGCCATGGAATCTATGGCTACAAAGGAGCTTGCAGTTGGACTCCCCAAGCATTTGTCAAAGTGTGGGAAGAGATGTGAAGCATGCAGCCTATCAAAGGCTCACAAACTACCCTTCTCAAGATCTACATCAAGATCAAACTCTCCTCTTGAACTCATCCATTCGGATGTTCATAGTTTTTCACATGAGTCTAATGGTGGTGCCAAGTACTATGTAATCTTCATTGATGACTATTCTAGATTTTGTTGGATGTACCTCTTGTCTAGCAAATCAATGGTGTTTGATTCTTTTGTAAAGTTCAAGACTTTGGTAGAAAATCAACTTAGTACCAAGATTAAGGTATTAAGGAGTGATAATGGAGGTGAATATATCTCCAATAGGTTGATTGACTTTTGTAGTTCTAATGGCATAAAGACGGAGTTGTCATGTCCATACACCCCTCAACAAAATGGAGTGAGTGAGAGAAGAAATAGATCTCTTTTTGAGTGTGCTAAGGTATTAAGGCTAGATGCTTCTCTATCCAAACCATTTTGGGGTGAAGCAATAACTTGTGCTAACTATTTGTGCAATAGATTGCCAAACCAAGCCATTGGAGGAATCACACCATTTGAAGCTCTATTTGGAGAGAAGCCCAATCTCAAAGATCTCAAAGTTTTTGGATCCACTTGCTATGTACACCAATCCTTGGATAAGAGAAGGAAGGATGATGCAACATCCATCAAAGGCATCTTTGTGGGATATGGTGAGAATAGCAAAGGTTATAGAGTCTTCAATCCCATCACTAGCAAGGTGATAATGAGTAGGGATGTTATTTTTTATGAAGGACATGCTTGTGATTTGGATGATAATGCTACTAATCATCTTGATGCCAAGGATCATGCTAGGATGGAGGAGGAGCTTCCAAGTGTAGAAGAACTTGAGGATCCACCTCAGGATGCAAGAACTCCAAGAACTCCAAGAACTCCAAGAAGATCAACAAGGGCAAGATCCGAGCCATTGAGGCTCACCTATGATGGTCAAGGTGATCAAAGGGAAGGTTCATCATCTTTCACATCTTACACCTTTCTTACTTCAATGTTAGATGAGCCAACATGCTATGAAGATAGAAACTTTTTGGAGCCTCAAGGAGAAACTCGAGTTTCCTCTCATTGTATGGTGATTACTCTATTTTTCCAATGAAACCCAGCTTTGGCACTTTGTAAATACTGTCTACAGGCCGTACTACATCCTTATTTCCACACGTGTGGAGTTGGATTATACTAATTGATCAATGCTTTGATTGTCTCTACTTGTTTCCTATCAAGCTGCTAAACAAGATCTTGTTTTCTGATGACTAGTTTCTGATAGATTGTTTAACAAGCATACAATCACCTTGTGGATCATTCAAAGATCCATTTATGGTCCTTAGTACTGTGCTTTTCACATGGTATTAGAGCTATCAAGAGCTATCTGAATGCTACAAGAGGTTAAGAGCGCAAGTGGAGGAGGACAAACAAGGAAACCTTGCAAAGGAGGAGGAGGAGGATGAAGTAGATGTATTCTTCATGGCATCTACATCCTCACCAACAAGCAATGGCAATTCAAGAGACAATTGGTCGATCCACAGTGGGGCTAGCTCCCACATGTCTTTTGAAAAGGACTTTTTCTCAACCTTACACTCGTTCAATGATGCTAAAAAGTTTGTCTTTACTGCAAATGATGAAGAGTGTAGGATAGATTGTGTTGGCACCATCTCTTTGTGTCTAGAATCCTCAAAATGCATGGATCTAGAAAATGTCCTTTATGTACCATCAATCACCAAGAATATGCTTAGTGTTGGTCTACTCTTAGAAAGTGGTTTGGATGTCCACTTTAAGCATGGTGTTTGCTTCATCTTGAAGAATGATGTTTGCATTGCAAAGGGATTTAAACATGGAAGATTGTTTAAGTTGGAAGCTAGTGTTGCTTTTAAAAGAATGAGCTTGGCAAAGGAGGAGATCACTAAAGATGAGAGTTTGATCTTGATGTAGATCTTGAGAAGGGTAGTTTGTGAGCCTTTGCGAGGCTGCATGCTTCACATCTCTTCTCACACTTTGACAAATGCTTGGGGAGTCCAACTGCAAGCTCCTTTGTAGCCATAGATTCCATGGCTTTGTAGTTGGGGTGGCCCAACCTTTTGTGCCACAGTTCCACCTTTGATAGCTCCACCTTTGCCAAGTTAACACTCTCCACTGCAATATTAGCATCAAGTTTAAACAATCTACCTTGCTTAAAGCCTTTGGCTATACATTCATCATTTCTAAGGATGGAACAAACTCCATGTTTAAATTGTACATCTAGGCCATTATCCATTAACTGGCCAACACTAAGCAAATTCTTGGTTAACTTAGGAACATAAAGAACATTATCTAGATTCATCCTTTTGGATGATCCCACATACAACGGAATTGTTCCTATTCCACTTATCTTACATTCTTGACTACTTGCAGTATAGATTGATCTATGTAAGTCATTGTAAGAAAGTAAGGTGGAGAATATGTCCTTTTGATATGTCATGTGGGAACTTGCCCCACTATCAATCCACCCAGAATCATTGGTGTTGCTCTTGGATGATGGTGGTTTATTGGAAACAATCAAAGATGACTCTTCATCCTCCTCTTCCTCCTGATGTGCAATGTTGCTTTGTTTGCTCTCTTGTGCCTTCTTCTTCTTGAGACATTCTGATGCAAAATGTTCTTTCTTTCCACAGAAAAAACATTTGTACTTGGACTTGTCTTTGATCTTGCCCTTTGAGCTTGAAGCCTCATCCTCCTCCTTGGTCTCCTTGAAGTGCTTCTTCTTGCCATTGGTCTTCTTCTTGCTTTTGAATGAGAAATTAGCTTTATCATCACCATCCTGCAGAGAAATAGCATTCATTCTGGCATTGGTATGCAACATCCTACACTCTTCAGCTACTAATACATTGTGTAGCTTTTCTATAGTAGGCAAAGTGTCTTGGATTGCAAAGCTTTGGACCAAATTTGTAAAGCCACTTCCTAGACCATTTAGGACAATCTGAACAAGCTCACTATCTTGAATCTTCTCTCCAATGGAAGCTAACTCCCTATTAAGAGACTTGATTCTTAGCACATAATCTTGTGCACTCTCATCACTCCTCTTCATGCTTTGTAGAATCTGATTCCTAAGCATGAGAACCCTCGAAGTGTTACTAGACTTATAGATAGATTTTAAAGATTCCCAAGCCTCTTTAGCACTCTTACATGATGATACTTCCCTTAAAAGATCATTGCTTACATTCATCTTAATACGGTGAAGTGCAAGCCTAGACCTCTTCTTGTATCTCACTAATTCCTATGCACCTAGAGGTTCATCTTCATCATCTATTAGAAACTCATAAAGATCTTGGAGCACCATTAGTGACTCCATACTCACTTTCCAAATAGCATAATTCGTAGAAATTAACCTCTCACTAGCTTCTAGAAGGTAGGCTCCCACTGATCCCATCTTACTAGCAAGATTCTACATACAAGATATAGATTTGTTTGTACTTGAAACTCACAAAGGTTTCTAACTTGCAGTGTTTCACTCAAATGTTGACTTCTAATCCAACAAATGGATTTGTAATCACAGTTCTATCACTCCCTCACAAGCTGGAATGAAGATAAGATGAGATGAAAACTACACTCAAGCAAATCTTGCCAATCTTGGCTATTTTTGGACAAAAACTGACTCTATCTCTCTCATTCACTTTGATGTACTTTCAAGACCTGGTTTCCACTTTAAGAAGGTATGAAATCAGCCTAGATTAATTAGTTTTCGTGAAACAAATTCAAAACTAATCAATGGCAAGTGATCTTGGTAGCTTATTCTATGATTTGCACCAGAAATTACATCAAACTGACACCAGATGAATTTTCTATGATCCAATGAATATGGGTTATTAAAAGCTGGTTCAGAGATTCCCACACGTGTGAACAGTACGGATTTTGATCCTGAAAAAGTTTGGGATCAAATCCTCTCACCAAAACCTGGATACCAGCTCTCCCTTCCAATACTAGCTTTAAGCACCAAAACCTGCTAAAACTGGATTAGATTCAAACACAGATCAATGGCCTTGTACTTGGCTCTGATACCATGTGAAAGTACTATACTTTAGGACCATAAATGGATCTACAAAAGATCTACAAGAGTGATTGGATGCTTGCTTAACAATCTATCAAAAAACTAGACACAAAAAAGTTGACCTAGATTGGCAATTTGACAAACAACAAGCATTAACAATCAAAAGCATTGATAAACATTGAAATCCAAGCCCACACGTGTGTAATACAGGCTGTAGTACGGCCTTCAACCTGAGAAACAAGTAGAAATTGATTTGGTTTCATTTGGATCACAAAAACTCAATGTACATAGTGAACTAGCTTGAGATTGCCAATGAGCTCCAAATTTTTTTTATCTTCATCATCTATTAGAAACTCATAAAGATCCTGGAGCACCATTAGTGACTCCATCCTCACTTTCCAAATAGCGTAATTGGTAAAATTTAACATCTCACTAGCTTCTAGAAGGTATGCTCCAGCAGATCCCATCTTACTAGTGACTTCTACAAACAAGAAATAGATTTGATTGACTTGAAACTCACAAAGGTCTCACACTTGCAGTGTTTTACTCAAATTTTATTTCTAATCCAACAAATGGACTTTTAATCTCAGTTCTATCACTCCCTCACAAAGCTGGAATGAAGATAAGATGAAGTGAAAACTACTTTCAAACAAATCTTGCCAAGAAATGGATTTGATTGTCTCTAGAAACTCACTAAGGTCTCTCTCTTGTAGGTTTTCACTCAAATTAGATTTCTAATCCAACAAATGGACTTATAATCTCAGTTCTAGCACTCCCTCACAAAGTTGGAATGAAGATAAGATGATGTGAAATCTACTTACAATCAAATCTTGCCAAATTTGGCTATTTTTGGACCAAAAAAATGACTTAATCTCTTTCTTCCTTCTTGGTGTACTTTCAAGACCTGTTTTTAACCTTAATAGGACTTGAACTCAGCCTAGATTAATTAGATACCATGAGACAAATTCAAATCTAATCAATGGCAAATGATCTTGGTAGATTATCCTAGGATCTCCACCAAAAATTACACCAATAGCTCACAAATTGAATTTTTTTGGATGAAATGAATACCATGCATTAAATGCAGGTTCAGAGGTGCCCACACATGTGGAAAGTACGGATTTGGACCCCTACCAAGTTTGGGATCAAATCTCCTCACCAAAATCAAGATTCTAGTTTGCTCTCTCAATACTAGTTTCTAGCACCAAAACTTGCTAAAAATGGATTTGCATTAGATCAATGGCTTATGCTCTTGTACTTGGCTCTGATACCATGTGTGAAAAGTACAGTACTAAGGACCATAAATGGATCTTTGAATGATCCACAAGGTGATTGTATGCTTGTTAAACAATCTATCAGAAACTAGTCATCAGAAAACAAGATCTAGTTTAGCAGCTTGATAGGAAACAAGTAGAGACAATCAAAGCATTGATCAATTAGTATAATCCAACTCCACACGTGTGGAAATAAGGCTGTAGTATGGCTTGTAGACAGTGTTTACAAAGTGCCAAAGCTGGGTTTCATTGGAAAAATAGAGTAATCACCATACAATGAGAGGAAACGCGAGTTTCTCCTTGAGGCTCCAAAAAGTTTCTATCTTCACACTATGGAGAATGGGAATACATAGTAAAACACACTTCCTTTGCAAAGTTAGGTGAAAATCCAGCATGTAATAAGGAAGTAGACTCCACTTTCTTGCCCTAATGTGAAAACCCTAGCCTAGATCCAAGAGTCATGCTTGGTAGGTGCATGGTAGGTACAAATCTCATCATAAATCATGGTCTATATCCTACAAAGTAGGAATCACTACCAAATAGACACAACCACTCCTCTTAACTCGTGGTAACCTACTTTAGGTGTGTATGTACAAGTGGCACTTTGGCCATTGAAGTAACCAACAAACAATATTGACAAAATGTACAATATTCTACATGGCTAGATTTGCCAATGTAGGCAATTTTTCACACTCCTCCTCAAATCTAGCCTTGGAGATCACAATGCTTTTATCAATAACTCCAATTGAAGATCTAAGCTTGACAAATGAATCTTTAGGTAAAGGTTTAGTAAACAAATCAGCCAAGCAACTTGATGATGGCACATGTTGGAGCTTGATCTCTTTAGCTTGCACTTTTTCCCTCACGAAATGATGAGCAATTTTGATGTGTTTGCTCCTTGCATGGAATGTAGGATTAGTTGCAAGTGATTGGGCTGATTGGTTGTCACAATAGATGATAGGGATCTCCTCCTCCATGACATGAAGCTCCACCAATAGCCTTTTGAGCCACAAGACCTCCTTGCATGTTGATGTCAAGGTCTTGTATTCGGATTCTGTGGAAGATAGGGAGATGGTATCTTGCTTTTTGGAAAGCCATGATACTACTCCATCACATAGAAAGGTGGCAAAGGCACTTGTTGATCTTCTATCCACTTTGTCACCTACAAAATCCGAGTCACTATAGGCTCTTAAGCCAAGATTAGTTCCTCTATACAAAATACCAAAATTCTTAGTGAATGAAATGTATCTATGAACTCTTTTGGCCATCTTCCAATGTGAAACTAGAGGACTTTGCATGAATTGGCTTAACTTTCCAACACTATAACTAAGATCAGGTCTAGTTATAGTTAAATAGATCAAGGAGCCAATAAGCCTTCTATATAATGTGATGTCCTCAAAGGATGCTTCATCACAACCAATAGATGCTTTTACATATTGCTCCATTGGTGTATCAATGCCTTTACAATTCTTCATTCCAAATCTATCTAGGATGGATGTAGCATATTTAGATTGACAAATGAAGCTAAAATAACATCCTCTAATAACCTATATTCCAAGAATGAAGCTTAATAGGCCGAGATCCACCATCTTAAACTCTTTTGCTAAAGCAATTTTTACATCTCTAATTCCATCTAGATCATTACCACTCAAGATAATGTCATCTACATACAAAACAAGAATAATGATCATGCCATCATGAAAACTTATATACAATGATGGATCATAGGCACTCATTACAAAATTGATGGAAATGAGAAAAGAGTTTAGCCTAGAGTACCATGCTCTAGGTGCTTCCTTGAGCCCATAAAGGCTCTTCTTCAAAAAAAACACCTTTCCTTCATGCTTTGCCTTGATGAAGCCCTCGGGTTGCCTCATGTAGATCTCTTCCTCCAAATAACCATTGAGGAATGCATTTGTGAAGTCAAGTTGGAATAGCTCCCAATTGAAGGTTGTAGCAAGACTAATGATCAACCTGATAGTAACAAGCTTAGCCACATGAGCAAAAGTCTCATCATAGTCAATGCCTTTGGTTTGTAAAAAACCTTTGGCAACAAGCCTAGCTTTATGCTTGCTTATTGATCCATCTTGATTATACTTCAATCTAAACACCCACTTGCAATCAAGATGTTTCTTCCCTTGAGGAAGATCCACAAGATCCCAAGTATGATTCTCAATAAGAGAATCATACTCAACTTGCATAGCATCCATCCAACTTTTAGACTTACAAGCATCTTTATAGCATGTTGGCTCATCTAACATTGAAGTAAGAAAGGTGTAAGATGTGAAAGATGATGAGCCTTCCCTTTGATCACCTTTACCATCATAGGTGAGCCTCAATGGCTCGGATCTTGCCCTTGTAGATCTTCTTGGAGTTCTTGGAGTTCTTGCATCTTGAGGTGGATCCTCAAGTTCTTCTTCACTTGGAAGCTCCTCCTCCATCCTAGCATGATCCTTGGCATCAAGATGATTAGTAGCATTATCATTCAAATCACAAGCATGTCCTTCATCAAAAATAACATCCCTACTCACTATCACCTTGTTAGTGATGGGATTGAAGACTCTATAACCTTTGCTATTCTCACCATATCCCACGAAGATGCCTTTGATGGATGTTGCATCATCTTTCCTTCTCTTATCCAAGGATTGGTGTACATGGCGAGTGGATCCAAAAACTTTGAGATCTTTGAGATTGGGCTTCTCTCCAAATAGAGCTTCAAATGGTGTGATTCCTCCAATGGCTTGGTTTGGCAATCTATTGCACAAATAGTTAGCACAAGTTATTGCTTCACCCCAAAATGGTTTGGATAGAGAAGCATCTAGCCTTAAGGCCTTAGCACACTCACAAAGAGATCTATTTCTTCTCTCACTCACTCCATTTTGTTGAGGGGTGTATGGACATGACAACTCCCTCTTTATGCCATTAGAACTACAAAAGTCAATCAACTTATTGGAGATATATTCACCTCCATTATCACTCCTTAATACCTTAATCTTGGTACTAAGTTGATTTTCTATCAAAGTCTTGAACTTTACAAAAGAATGAAACACCATTGATTTGCTAGACAAGAGGTACATCCAACAAAATCTAGAATAGTCATCAATGAAGATTACATAGTACTTGGCACCACCATTAGACTCATGTGAAAAACTATGAACATCCGAATGGATGAGTTCAAGAGGAGAGTTTGATCTCGCTGTAGATCTTGAGAAGGGTAGTTTGTGAGCCTTTGAGAGGCTGCATGCTTCACATCTCTTCCCACACTTTGATAAATGCTTGGGGAGTCCAACTGCAAGCTCCTTTGTAGCCATAGATTCCATGGCTTTGTAGTTAGGGTGGCCCAACCTTTTGTGCCACAGTTCCACCTTTGATAGCTCCACCTTTGCCAAGTTAACACTCTCCACTGCAATATTAGCATCAAGCTTAAACAATCTACCTTGCTTAAAGCCTTTGGCTATACATTCATCATTTCTAAGGATGGAACAAACTCAATGCTTAAATTGTACATCTAGGCCATTATCCATTAACTGGCCAACACTAAGCAAATTCTTGGTTAACTTAGGAACATAAAGAACATTATCTAGATTCATCCTTTTGGATGATCCCACATACAAGGGAATTGTTCCTATTCCACTTATCTTACATTCTTGACTACTTGTAGTATAGATTGATCTATGTAATTTTGAATGAGAAATTAGCTTTCTCATCATCATCCTGCAGAGAAATAGCATTCATTCTTGCATTGGTATGCAACATCCTACACTCTTCAGCTACTAATACACTGTGCAGCTTTTCTATAGTAGGCAAAGTGTCTTGGATTGCAAAGCTTTGGACCAAATTTGTAAAGCCACTTCCTAGACCATTTAGGACAATCTAAACAAGCTCACTATCTTGAATCTTCTCTCCAATGGAAGCTAATTCCCTTTTAAGAGACTTGATTCTTAGCACATAATCTTGTGCACTCTCATCACTCCTCTTCATGCTTTGTAGAATCTGATTCTTAAGCATGAGAACCCTCGAAGTGTTACTAGACTCATAGATGATTTTAAAGATTCCCAAGCCTCTTTAGCACTCTTACATGATGGTACTTCCCTTAAAAGATCATTGCTTACATTCATCTTAATACGGTGAAGTGCAAGCCTAGACCTCTTCTTGTATCTCACTAATTCTTGTGCACCTAGAGGTTCATCTTCATCATCTATTAGAAACTCATAAAGATCTTGGAGCACCATTAGTGACTCCATACTCACTTTCCAAATAGCATAATTCGTAGAAATTAACCTCTCACTAGCTTCTAGAAGGTAGGCTCCCACTGATCCCATCTTACTAGCAAGATTCTACATACAAGATATAGATTTGTTTGTACTTGAAACTCACAAAGGTTTCTAACTTGCAGTGTTTCACTCAAATGTTGACTTCTAATCCAACAAATGGATTTGTAATCACAGTTCTATCACTCCCTCACAAGCTGGAATGAAGATAAGATGAGATGAAAACTACACTCAAGCAAATCTTGCCAATCTTGGCTATTTTTGGACAAAAACTGACTCTATCTCTCTCATTCACTTTGATGTACTTTCAAGACCTGGTTTCCACTTTAAGAAGGTATGAAATCAGCCTAGATTAATTAGTTTTCGTGAAACAAATTCAAAACTAATCAATGGCAAGTGATCTTGGTAGCTTATCCTAGGATTTGCACCAAAAATTACATCAAACTGACACCAGATAAATTTTTTATGATCCAATGAATATGCTCTGATACCATGTGAAAGTACTGTACTTTAGGACCATAAATGGATCTACAAAAGATCCACAAGAGTGATTGGATGCTTGCTTAACAATCTATCAAAAAACTAGACACAAAAAAGTTGATATAGATTGGCAATTTGACAAACAACAAGCATTAACAATCAAAAGCATTGATAAACATTGAAATCTGAGCCCACACATGTGTACTACAGGCTGTAGTACGGCTTTCAACCTGAGAAACAAGTAGAAATTGATTTGGTTTCATTTGGATCACAAAAACTCAATGTACATAGTGAACTAGCTTGAGATTGCCAATGAGCTCCAAAATTTTTCTATCTTCTCACTATGGAGAGAGGGAATACATAGCAAATTCGACTTCCTTCTTGAAGTTAGGTGGATTTCCAGCATGTAATAAGGAAGTTAACTCACTCTCCTTGACTAAAATGAAACCCTAGTCTATTTCCTAGAGTTATGCTTGGTAGGTAGCTAGTTGGTCAAATTTTCACCTTAAACTTAGGTGTAGGTCCTATAAAGTAGGGATGACCACCAAATAGACATGACCAACTCTCTTGACTTGAACTAACCTACATTAGGATGGGTTTCTCATGTGGCATCATGGCCTCACATGTGTGGGACCCACTTGTGTACACAATTTACACTATTCTACATGGTTTTTGATCAAGCTAGATTTGCCAATTTTTGGCAATTCTTCACACACCACCTCAAATTTAGCTTGATCTATTTACAACTCTCTTGATAGATCAATGAAAGCTTTTAGAAGTGTCTAAAAAATCCAGCTACAAAGAAGGAACTTTTGAGACTCGAATAGAGAATGATGTCCATGAAGGATCTTTCATCACCTCTTAGAGGATCCCTTACAAGATGTTCCATAAATGTGTCTATATACATGTAGCACACTTCAAAACTAAACATCATGCCAAGACATGGATTCCAAGGCATTTTGTGCACTTGAAGATACATCAATTGAAATATTAAGTGCATACATAATGTTGCCAAAGAAAACTTGCCTTGCTTGATCCATATGATTGCGCCTAGATGGCTCCATCTTGATACTCAAGGTTCTTCTTGGAGTCCTCGGGTCTTGAGCTTGATCCTCCACTTGACTTGACTCCAAAACATCAATGAATTGAATAAGGTGGTGATCCAAAGGTTCTTCTTCAAGTTTACAAATCTTCCACTCTTGAAAGATCACATTTCCACCATTGACAAATTCTTTGGTCGAAAACAAGTAGATTCTACAATCTCTACTTGAAGAGCAAAACACTACCATTATTCCTATCATTGAAATAGGATAATCTTTGGTCCTTACATTGGAATGATCATGCACAAAGCATGTGGACACAAAGATTTCCAAAGCAAATGATGTTTCATCTTTTATGACTCTATTCAAACTACTACAAAAATAGTTATCCAATGAAATTGCTTTATCAACAACAAATGTAGATTTCAAAGCATCCCATTTCATTGTCTTGTCATACAAAGTAATAAACACCATGGATCTTAAAGGTAAGAAACAAGTCACCTCATGTCTACTGATACTTTCCAAAAAGTATTCAAAGATAGTAGACTCTCCAATGCTCACCACCCTTGCAAGATGCACACTTGTATGGACAATTTGCATGCAATTTGATGACTCGGCCATTGTCATTGAGGACTCCCTTGGAACTCTCATGCTTTGAGGGTGATCCTCAAAATCTTCCTCCTTTTGATGCTCCTCAATGCAAGCAAGATCACACTTTTCCAAGATCTCCTCTTGAGTGATCTCCTCCTTCGCCAAGCTCATTCTTTCAAAAGCAACACTAGCTTCCAACTTAAACAATCTTCCATGTTTAAATCCCTTTGCAATGCAAACATCATTCTTCAAGATGAAGCAAACACCATGCTTAAAGTGGACATCCAAACCACTCTCTAAGAGTAGACCAACACTAAGCATATTCTTGGTGATTGATGGTACATAAAGGACATTTTCTAGATGCATGCATTTTGAGGATTCTAGATACAAAGAGATGGTGCCAGCACCATCTATCCTACACTCTTCATCATTTGCAGTAAAGACAAACTTTTTAGCATCATTGAATGAGTGTAAGGTTGAGAAAAAGTCCTTTTCACAAGACATGTGAGAGCTAGCCCCACTGTCGATCCACCAATTGTCTCTTGAATTGCTATTGCTTGTTGGTGAGGATGTAGATGCCATCAAGAATACATCTACTTCATCCTCCTCCTCCTCCTTTGCAAGGTTTCCTTGTTTGTCCTCCTCCACTTGTGCTCTTAGCCTCTTGTAGCATTCAGATGCATAATGCCTCTTCTTTCCACAAAAGAAGCATTTTTGCTTTGACTTGTCCTTTGAGATTGATGCATCATCCTGTTCTTTGGCCTCCTTTGGATGCTTCTTCTTTCCATTGGTCTTCTTTTTGCCCTTGAATGAGAAATTGGCTTTCTCATCACCATCCTGCAATGACAAAGAACTCATCCTAGATTTTGCATGGAGCATCCTACACTCTTCAGCCACTAATACACTGTGAAGTTTTTCTAGAGTTGGCAAAGTGTCTTGGATGGCAAAACTTTGGACCAAATTTGCAAAGTCATCTCCTAGACCATTAAGAAAAATTTGTACAAGCTCTCCATCATGAATCTTCTCTCCAATGGAAGCCAAATCTCTATTTAGAGACTTGATTCTGGGTGCATAATCTTGTGCACTCTCCTCACTTCTCTTCATGCTTTGCAAAATCTGATTTCTAAGCATGAGTACTCTTGAAGTGTTACTAGATTCATAGATTGATTTTAAAGACTCCCAAGCCTCTTTAGCACTAGTACATGCTGATACTTCTCTCAACAAATCATTGCTCACATTCATCTTCACACAATGAAGTGCAAGCCTAGATCTCTTCTTGTATCTAGCTAACTCCTGTGCACCTAGAGGTTCATCTTCATCTTCAATCAAGAACTCATGAAGGTCTATGAGCACCAAGAGTGACTCCATCCTGACCTTCCAAATAGCATAATTTGTAAAATTCAATCTCTCACTAGCTTCTAGAAGGTATGCTCCAGCAGATCCCATCTTACTAGTGACTTCTACAAACAAGAAATAGATTTGATTGACTTGAAACTCACAAAGGTCTCACACTTGCAGTGTTTCACTCAAATTTGATTTCTAATCCAACAAATGGACTTATAATCTCAGTTCTATCACTCCCTCACAAAGCTGGAATGAAGATAAGATGAAGTGTAAACTACTTTCAAACAAATCTTGCCAAAAAATGAATTTGATTGTCTCTAGAAACTCACTAAGGTCTCTCTCTTGTAGTTTCTCACTCAAATTAGATTTCTAATCCAACAAATGGACTTATAATCTCAGTTCTAGCACTCCCTCACAAAGTTGGAATGAAGATAAGATGATGTGAAATCTACTTACAATCAAATCTTGCCAATTTTGGCTATTTTTGGACCAAAAAATGACTTAATCTCTTCCTTCCTTCTTGGTGTACTTTCAAGACCTGTTTTTAACTTTAATAGGACCTGAACTCAGCCTAGATTAATTAGATTCCATGAAACAAATTCAAATCTAATCAATGGCAAATGATCTTGGTAGATTATCCTAGGATCTCCACCAAAAATTACACCAACAGCTCACAAATTGAATTAATTTTGGATCAAATGAATACCATGCATTAAATGCAGGTTCAGAGGTGCCCATACATGTGGACAGTACGGATTTGGACCCCTACCAATTTTGGGATCAAATCTCCTCGCCAAAATCAAGATTCTAGCTTGCCCTCTCAATACTAGCTTTTAGCACCAAAACTTGCTAAAAATGGATTTGCATTAGATCAATGGCTTATGCTCTTGTACTTGGCTCTGATACCATGTGAAAGTACTATACTTTAGGACCATAAATGGATCTACAAAAGATCCACAAGACTGATTGGATGCTTGCTTAACAATCTATCAAAAAACTAGACACAAAAAAGTTGATCTAGATTGGCAATTTGACAAACAACAAGCATTAACAATCAAAAGCATTGATAAACATTGAAATCCGAGCTCACTCGTGTGTACTACAGGCTGTAGTACGGCCTTCAACCTGAGAAACAAGTAGAAAATTTTTGGAGCTCATTGGCAATCTTAAGCTAGTTCACTATGTACATTGAGTTTTTGTGATCCAAATGAAACCAAATCAATTTCTACTTGTTTCTCAGGTTGAAGGCCGTACTACAGCCTGTAGTACACATGTGTGAGCTCGGATTTCAATGTTTATCAATGCTTTTGATTGTTAATGCTTGTTGTTTGTCAAATTGCCAATCTAGATCAACTTTTTTGTGTCTAGTTTTTTGATAGATTGTTAGCAAGCATCCAATCACTCTTGTGGATCTTTTGTAGATCCATTTATGGTCCTAAAGTACAGTACTTTCACATGTGGTGAAGGTGACCTGGCAGAGGTGGTTGAACAAACTTACAATGTTGTAGTAGAAGTCATTACACAGTAACAATCTACTGCTCAAGTAGATGTAAATCTTGTAAGGGCTACTAGTCCTGACCCGAATGATTTGGTTGAAATTTTTTGACTATAGTGTAAAAATAATTCTCACAATTTCTTATACAGTGAATACTTTTATCTTTTAAAAAAGGATGAGTATTTTTACTCAAGTTGATTATTTTTGAAAATTGGTAATTTTTAAACATCTTTGTGTTGTTTAAGTTTACTATTTACTCAAATTGATTGGTTAGACAAGTATTTTAAATTTTGTACTTGAATCATTTTTTTAAGTAACTTACTAATTATTCACACTCCTTAGTTACACAAATATTTTTTAATTTTCCACGTAAATCATTTTTTTACACGCCAAGATATTAAGAAAAAAATTCAAGTTTTTAAAATCACATGAAGATATTATATATTGCATTTTAGAAAAAATAAAACAAACATTAGAATTTTCTAAAATTTTGAATTCATTTAATTTAACAGTTATTTTTCATAATAATAAATTGTTCAAAACCAATGTTTATATTATTTTAGTAAAATTAACCTAAACTTCTAAAAATATCTTGCATCACAGTCTAAATTTTAAAATTTTGCAAAATGTAGGAGAGTTCAAATGATTTTTTTTTTTCTATTCGAAGTTTCAAAATTTATGAAAATTTTTAAAATTCTTTAAATCAAAGAGATGAAAAGGTCTTCTACCACTTCTCATTTCAAAAGATTTTGTGTTAACTAAAGAAGAGCATTTTAATGTAATATTAATGTTGTTTTGGATGACTAACTAGAAAAATAGAAGCTCATTAGAGAGAGTCTCGACTTGAGAAGGGCCTTGTCAAAATTACTTTTATTTATTCTCGTTCTTATTAATATGCAGTTGGCCCAATAATCTCACTCAAATATCAAATCAACATGACACATGTCACCAATACTAGAAAATGAGCTTCCTTTTCATACTTTGATTATCCTGCGTCATGTCCATTGAGAGCCAATTTGTCACAACTATCGTCTTTGGGTTAGAATAGCGAAATGAGTTCTGAATTCCTCAAAAACTTGACCACTCTTTCTATCCTCATTAGTATGTGAGGAGTAAAACATTAAGAATGTATAGCGATCACTTATGCTCAGCATGGTCAACATCACTTAAGATTCAAAAATCCTTGATTTATAAAAGAATAGAAAACTAAAAATGAGCTAAACTCAAAAAAGATGAGTGCTAACGTAGAAGACAATCATTAGGAAAAAGAAAAGTGAAATTGTGAGAAAATAGCAAATGCATGTAAAGGAGATGCCCATGCTTAGCATAGAGTAATACTAGATAGAAATGATTAGAAGTTTTAAAAAGAATAAAAGTGAACTTATGTTTGATGCTATTTGGGTACAAATATTGTCACTCCTACCAATTTTGATAGTTCAGGCCTGTGACCAGTGCCTCCTGAACTTTCATAAATAACTTAAGTCATAAAAAAAAAATTGTAGAACAAATTTAATGATAGAAACATTGTAGCAATAACAACAGTAACAAAAACTAAAAATACCCATGAAACTCCTTTCCGATTTCAACTAGACTCAACTATTTATTCTTTTGCAAAATGATAAGATGATAGCATTCGAGAGCCAGATACTCATTAGACCTAGTTGTGTTATACAACTCAAGAGAAAAAGTTATTTGTTGTGATGCACTTAAGACCTGGAGGCATCACCTATATGGTAATCAGTTTATATTGTACACAAATCACCAATCTCCAAAATACTTTTGCAATCAACATTATCCGAGAGGCCATAAAGCTCGATGGCCTAAGCTTATGCAGGACTTTAAGCATGAGATATGATATAATAAATATAGTCTAACCAAGTTGCAAATGCTCTTAGTCGGATTGGTGAATCAAATGAACTTTGATTCACCCATATTTCTATAGATCTATATCTTTTGTGAAAAATACAGATCCTAAGTGGATCTAAACTCCAAGATCATTGGCTTGAATGCTTGCACTCCAAACTACATAAGCTAGGAATTGGCAACACATTCTATGCTACCTAGAATGCAAAGAACTTGATCAAAAAGCATTTATCACAAATGGAAACTTCCATAAACATCAAGTGCGGCCCAAAATAGCATTATACAGTCCATAATACATCAGCCTACCACTTTTGGAAAGCACCTAAGATCATACACAATAGCTTGAAGACAATACACACAACAATGCTCTCAATGGAGGAAGAAACAATGACAATGATCTATTGATCTCAATGAAGCATACAAAAGGTTTCTCCAACCTGTTCTCCACGAATTTCAGCCTAATATAGGTGAGAGAGATGACTCTCTCTCCTCTCTCTAGAACTTAGGACCCAATTTTAGGACACCAGTAACCTAAAATAGCCAATTTTGGCCTATATGTCCAAATAACATGATTTTAGTGTCATTTAGAAGGTCCCGAAGTTTGAGACTTCTTCAACATGAAATATATACTAGAATAAAAGTATCTAGGTCTCTTTCACACATGTGAAAGGTTAGATCCAAAACTATGTACAAAAATTGCCAATTTAGGCCTCAAACTAGCTAGGAAATGTTGACAATTTTCACACTCCCTCTTCAACTTAACTTGCTAGTTTTACAACACTACTTTGCTCCAACCTAAGAATGATCTCCATCATGATGATAGATCTCTTTTCAAGTGTTCTAATATGTACAATATGAAGTACAACATAATTGATATAGATAATAGTGCCCATATAGGATGCTTCACTATTTCTTACATCAATTTTACATAGAATGGTGAACAAGATACATGTAAAAGAACATAGAATAACAATGAAAGGATTCCTCCATGTATCCACCTTTGAGTTCTCTGTAAAACAGCAGCAAACAAGTTGTAAGTGAAAGTAACCAACAGGTGTTTGCATGCCTCGTCCACATTCCACTATGCCCATAGTGAATGCACCATGTATCTCCATGAATGAACCTCCATCACCACCTTGCCTTTGTAGATCTCCAATCCACGAAAGCCCTTGAGTGAATGAATGCCAAAATGATGTGTTCTCTGTTCCATTTGAATGAGAAAAACCTGAACTTGAAATACTTGAAGTATCTCCACAAGATTTGCATATAACGCTTGATCCTACATTGTCAACAATTTGCCAATTTGCCAACACTAGGATGCTAGATCTTGAACTTTGCTCAAAAGTAAACATATTGACCACTTCCATATCTTTTGAGATTTGAATGAATGCATGTACTTGATCATAAAAACCAGCAATGATAACTATTCCATCTCCAAGATCCAAAAGATGCAAAACTGTGGAACTAGTTTCATTGAATTTTGACAATTCCAACACATTGACATGACAATGTTCATACATGAGATTAAACAAGTAAGGTAGAGTAAAAGGACACTTCCTTGCTGCTCCAAGAACCTTACTTGAACCTTCAAGGACCTGTAAAAACAGATCCAAGATGCTTTGCCCATGTGGCTCCCCTTTCATGCTTTTGACTAGCTTCCAATTGCTACTTGCCTCTTGGTGTTGATGAAGCAATTCAAGATCAACATCTTGATCTTCCAATAAAACATCAAGGACTTTGCATTTATAAACATCTTCAGATCTGAACCTCTGAAGATACTCCCTCTCAAACACATGATTAACATCCCACAAGATCTCATCATTGCTTGATTTCAACCTTTCACTATAGTTAGTGAAAACAATGTCACCATCATAAACCAAAAGATAGATTTCTACACTTCTATCCAACATGAAGTAGAGTAGATGAAGTTGAGTATCAAACCTAATAAAACCAGCCCATTTGAGCTCAAACCAAACCTCAACGAGATCTTCCTTGCCTTGAAGAAATTGCCACTTGAGTTGCTCCATGTAAATATCTTCTTCAAGATCACCATTCAAGAAGGCATTAGTAACATCCATTTGCCACATATCCCAATCATAAAGAGTTGCAAGAGAGATTAGGATTCGAATAGTTACCATCTTTGCCACGGGTGCAAAGGTCTCATCATAGTCAATACCATATTCTTGAGCATACCCCTTTGCCACCAACCTTGCCTTGTACTTGTTGATTGATCCATCTTGATTTGTCTTGATCTTGAAGATCCACTTACAACCAATTGCCTTATTGTCCTTTGGAAGCTTTACCAACCTCCATGTGTTGCTTTTGATGAGTGCTTGATGCTCATGATCCATGGCTTGGATCCATTCCTTCTTTTGAATTGCTTCACCTACACAAGTTGGTTCATCAAAAGAGGTAAGAAAAGCAAAGTTAGAGTTGTCCACCACTTGCTTTCCTTTTTCATCATAGGTTAGCCTTGATGGCTTAGCCCTTTGCCTTTGAGTCTTCCTTGAAGTTTGCTTTGGAGTGGCATCTCCATCTTCATCCAAGACATCTTGCACATCATGATGATTAGTAGGCACATCAACATCAACATCAACAACATTGGAAACATTCTCTTCATGAAAGATGACATCCCTACTTATGACAACTTTCTTTGTAGAAGGAATGTACACTTTGTAAGCCTTGCTTACTTCACTATAGCCAACAAACACACCCTTCTTTGATGAAGGATCTTCTTTAGTTCTATCATCAAGTGTGATATTGACAAAACATGTACATCCAAAGATCCTACAATGCTTGACACTCGGCCTTCTACCATAAAGAACCTCATGAGGAGTTTTACCATCCAAGGAAGCACTTGTCCATCTATTACATAGATAGTTAGCACATGCTAAAGCTTCCCCCCAAAAAGACTTAGCAAGATTAGCATGTAGTCTCATTGCCTTGGCACATTCACAAAGGGTTCTATTCTTCCTCTCGGCCACTCCATTCTGTTGTGGAGTCCTAGGACTAGACATCTCCCTCTTAATCCCATGTGCTATACAAAAGTCTTTGAACCTATTTGAGGTGTATTCCCCTCCATTATCAGATCTTAAGCATTTGATCTTTGTATTGAATTGGTTTTCCATTTCATTCTTGAACTTGACAAATGCAGCAAACACTTCATCCTTACTTTTAAGAAGATAGATCCAAGTATACCTACTAAAGTCATCAATGAAAGTTGCATACATCTTTGCCCCACCATTTCTAGTTGTACTAGAAGAATGAATATCAGAATGCACAAGTTGAAAAGCTTCTTTAGATCTAGAAGTAGATCTAGAATAAGCAAGTCTATGAGATTTGGACAAGGCACAATGTTCACAAACACTATTGTTTGCAACAAGACTTTTAGGGAGACCAAGAACAAGCTCTTTCTTTGCCATTACCTCCAAAGATTTGAAGTTGGGATGGCCCAACCTCTTGTGCCAAACTTCTTGGTTTGTCAATTGCTCCCTAGCCATACATCCTTCATGATTAGAGATCACACATGCATCAAGCTTGAAAAGTTTACCATGCCTCCTACCTTGAGCAATCAAGGATCCACATTTACTTATCAAACATGCATCTCCAATGAACTCCACATCAAGTCCTTTGTCAATCATTTGACTTACACTAAGCAAATTCTTAGTGATTGAAGGAATGTACAAAACATTTTCAAGATTTGCTTTCCTATTTGTTGAAAGGAAAATAGGAATAGTGCCTATGCCTTTGACGTCACATTGACCATCATTTGCAGTGTAGATGATGTTACCTTCTCCCTCATAAGACAATAAGGATGTAAAGTATTCCTTATGTCTTGTCATGTGAGATGAGGCTCCACTATCAATCCACCAAGGATCATTATCATCTATGTTGGCTAACAAACTTGAAGTCATAACAAGTGATTCACATGTGTTATGTTCTTCCTCATCTATTGTAAGATTTCCTTGCCTCTCTCCTTGCTCTCTTTTCTTCTTATAACATTCATTTGCAAAATGACCTTTTATCCCACAATAAAAGCACTTGAACTTTGACTTATTGTTCTTAGTAGAAGAGGAAGAGGAAGAGTGATCATCATGATCAAAGTTACCACCTTTGGACCATTTCCCTTTGCCTTTACCTTTGCCCTTGAATTTGCCTTTTGTGAAGAAAGCCTCTTCACCTCCATCTTGCAAGGATGCACCATCAAGCTTTGATTGCAACCTATGTTCTTCAGCCAATAAGATTTCTTGCAAGTCAACCACACTTGGCAAGACTCTTTGAATGGCAAAACTTTGCACAAGGTTAGCATGTTCATTTAGCAAACCATTCAACATAACTTGGACTATTTCACCATCTTTTATGTTCTCATCAATGCATGCTAAATCATCACTTAGGGACTTAACTCTCAAGATAAATGCATGAGCACTTTCACCCTCTCTTTGCCTACTAGAAAATATTTGTCTCCTTAGGGTCAATACCCTAGATGTGGACTTTGATTCAAAGAGCTTCTTTAAGGCATTCCATGCCTCACTTGCACTTTGACACTTTCCAACTTCCTTGAGAAGTTCATTTGTAACATTCATTTTAATGATATGAAGAGCCCTTTTGGCCTTCTTATCAAACCTTTGTTGCTCTTGAAGTGTGAGAGGTCTCTCTTCAATTTCTGCAACTATGTCCATGAGTTCATTCAACTCAAGTAAGGACTCCATCCTCACTTTCCAAGTAGAGTAGTTTGATGAACTCAACCTTTCACTAGACTCTAGCATGATCCCACCATTGGAAGCCATGATTCTAATGTTTCTTCAACTTTTAGGTTCTGTCCTAAAGCACTTAGCACTCACTTTTCTCTCAACAAATGATAGATAAAGAGATCTATGAAGATTTAGGACCCTAAAACACTTCTATCTTGAACCTAGATGGTTTCCAAGCATAGAAAGGAAGATTGAAACACATGCAACACTTTGCACACACTAAGAATGGATTACAAAATCAAACCAACCTGAACACACTCTTGCTTAAGCTCTCAAACTTTCCAGCAAGTGACCAAATCAAGTTATGGTGTGAAGAGTTACTTGCATTCTTAGAAAATACCCAAAACTAGGATGCCAAGATTACCTAGTAATGAACAAACTTGATCAACATATGATCAACACACTAAGATATTGATTCAACCTGTAAAACCACATGTAAACCACACTTCTAAAAGTTTATAAACTCCAGCAAGTGATAAATACAAGATTTAGAGGTGAATGAATGAGCACACTTAGTGAATCACAAGACTAGCTTCACTATCTTGTCAAATCTTGGTGTTTAGATGTAGATCTAAGATCACTTCACATGAGAATGTTCCTCAACCTGTTAAGAACCTGAAAACACACTTGCATAATGGTTAACACCTTCCAGCAAATGCTCCAATCAAATTACATAAGGAGAGTTACTTACATGCTCAACAAAGTACACCAAAATTTATGCCAAAATTGATGACAATCTTTACAATATGCTCTTCACAATGGAGCTTACAATATGTTCACCCAAAAAAGGGGATCTTTCATCCAAATGGGAGCTTTGCTCAGCCTTTAGGAGAATTACAACTCACTCAAAAGAGCATTTGTCATCCACTTAAGGAGAAGTTTCATCCACTTAAGGAGAGTGTTCATCCAAGAATGGAGATTGTCAACAATAGGATTGAAAAGAACATTGTTAGTATTGAATATGCACAAGCCTCACAATCACAAATGATTAGGTGTTATGATCTGATCCAAAATAGTTTCTTTTCAGCCTCTGATCTTCAATAGACCTGAAATATGCTTTTGATCCACAAGTTCAACTCACAAAACAAAGGTTAGTAAGATTTGATCAACAAAGCAATGCAAAATCATGCTAGAACTTGATCAAACATCCAAATATCACCAAAAATGGAATACTTACTATGAATAGAAGCCAACTAGCTCTGATACCTTATGCAGGACTTTAAGCATGAGATATGATATAATAAATATAGTCTAACCAAGTTGCAAATGCTCTTAGTCGGATTGGTGAATCAAATGAACTTTGATTCACCCATATTTCTATAGATCTATATCTTTTGTGAAAAATACAGATCCTAAGTGGATCTAAACTCCAAGATCATTGGCTTGAATGCTTGCACTCCAAACTACATAAGCTAGGAATTGGCAACACATTCTATGCTACCTAGAATGCAAAGAACTTGATCAAAAAGCATTTATCACAAATGGAAACTTCCATAAACATCAAGTGCGGCCCAAAATAGCATTATACAGTCCATAATACATCAGCCTACCACTTTTGGAAAGCACCTAAGATCATACACAATAGCTTGAAGACAATACACACAACAATGCTCTCAATGGAGGAAGAAACAATGACAATGATCTATTGATCTCAATGAAGCATACAAAAGGTTTCTCCAACCTGTTCTCCACGAATTTCAGCCTAATATAGGTGAGAGAGATGACTCTCTCTCCTCTCTCTAGAACTTAGGACCCAATTTTAGGACACCAGTAACCTAAAATAGCCAATTTTGGCCTATATGTCCAAATAACATGATTTTAGTGTCATTTAGAAGGTCCCGAAGTTTGAGACTTCTTCAACATGAAATATATACTAGAATAAAAGTATCTAGGTCTCTTTCACACGTGTGAAAGGTTAGATCCAAAACTATGTACAAAAATTGCCAATTTAGGCCTCAAACTAGCTAGGAAATGTTGACAATTTTCACATCTTTCGTTGAAAAGAAGGTATGAAAACGATTTTCATTTTGGTCAAATAAGAAAGTTGGTAAAGATTGAAATGAATGAGAATGAAATTGAGCTAAAATCACATGGATTCCATTTGTCAAAGAAAGATAAGAAGATTGTAAAATAGTTTGCAACTGAAACCAGTTACTATCGCAAAATGGAAATTTTTTTTTAATGTAATGATATACAATGTGTAGGCCATCTAAGTGTATACAGGACTTTAGACTTGTGCAGAAGAGAGTTTTATTGTCCTTTTGTCAAATCTTATGTGGTTAACTATAAATCCTATCAGCTAGCCAAAGCAGTAAAGACTGGAGGGCTCTTACATCCTTTAGACATCCCTAAAAGGAGTTGGGAAAGTATATATATGGATTTTGTAGTTGGACTTCCCAAAATCCAATATCAAAATGATTCTATTTGGGTTGTAGTAGAAAGGCTAACTAAGTGAGCTACGTTTATACTAGTTAAGTAAACTACAAAATCTTTGAATTTAGCCAAGATCTATGTGACAATATTATTCAAGTTATATGAATTGCCAACATTAGGGCCCTTTTGAGCTCAAAAAGGGCCTCTTTTTTAAATTTTGATTTACTCTAATCATGTTTGTGTATCCAATGAAAAGATAACACATAGGGCTCAATGGTCCATTGCCAATGACACGTTTGACTTTCATTCACATTGGTTCCACAACCACTAACCCTATTTGAACCCTATGGCACACATTAAAACAACCTATTGATATCATTTATCATATTGGAGGCCCCACACAATAGTTAGAGAGAGAGAGAGAGAGAGAGAGAGAGAGAGAGAGAGAGAGAGAGAGAGAGAGAGAGAGAGAGAGAGAGAGAGAGAGAGAGAGAGAGAGAGAGAGAGAGAGAGAGAGAGAATGATATGGAATACAACGAGATCCCACTATCATCTATAAAACTATTAATAATGAACAAGGAAAACAGTCGTTGATTTACTACACATGCTTAAATGTTTCATGTCTAGGATCTTATCCCTTTGTTGGCTTCTCCCTGAAAAGTTATTTTCTTTCCATGCTACATGCCTTTATCAATTTGAGCCTTTGACACTTTCTTATCTTTCTCATTGATAGTTCTACTTGATTTTCCATGAAAATCACTTTTCAGATCTTGGAAAAGTCAATAACTATAGTTGGCAATTAAAGCTAAAGATCACTACGATGTTGTCATTTGAAACAATACGAGACAATCACTCATATAAATGACAAATGTGCATTTGGATATCTCGTGTGGCATGAACATTTATGCTCAATGAGTTTCCTATAAAATCATGAAAAGTAGAATATTTTTTATCAAATTCTTTCTAAAGCTATTTTAGAAATGAGTTCATGACTGGTACTATCATTGTCTTTCAGGATAGCAATATTTTTCTTAGAGGTTGATATCATCTTTCTTCTCCCTCTGGGTCTATGAGTTGCATGAATGTGTTCTTGGTAGTGTGAAAAATGGAGTTGCATAGCGTTTATGACATTATCGGTGTTTTTCACTAAAGAACTACACTATTGTTAAATGTGGAGACTCGCGAAATCTAAGCACAATATAGAGATTAGTGATTGACAAGAAGTTTGATACAAATTCATCACCAAAAAATAATTGGACAAATATCCACGGTCATCATATTAGCTCATAAAGTTTTGTATGATTTCATAGCTTCTTGAGCATTTCAAGTAAGTATAAGGCAATTGATTTTTTTCCCACTTGAAACCTTGAAAAATGTGTTGTTCACTTTTCAAGAATGACAAATTTCAAGTCAACATGATCAGGGAATGTTCTATATGGACAATATAGCAACTTATGATATAAAATTTGAGAACAAAATCACATAATAAATTGATGCAAACATTACATGACTCAAAGTGCAAATTATATATACACAACTCAAATATGCAAGGTGACACAATTAGCAACATGCTATAAATCCAAAAACACTACACAAATGTTGCTTCAAATATTCGTGACCAATGATGTTGTACACTACCATTTAGGATCCACAGTTAGAAGAAGAACCAGACCCAAAACTTTATAATAATCTTTATCATATTATCAAACAAAAGATCAACTATGTTGACATACTAAAACATCTCAATTTTCTTCATGGATTAGCAAAAGACTGCAAAACCCCTTAAGAACCACATGTACATGTGTAAAAATACAATAAATGATTAAACATGGAGTTGAATACATTGAATGATGGATAAATTTCAAATTGGCCAATCTATATTAAAAAAATCACAAGAAATCAATTTCAATTAGATTAACAATAGTGAAAAGGGTATATTGAGCCTAATGCCTAACAATAGACCAATTAACATCTAATTCAATAAACTTTTCAAAGAATGGTTTTATGTAGTCAAAAAGCTTCAAAGTATGTACATCAAACCAATCATCAACGTGAACTCATTTTAGGATTGTCTCATCTATGCAACATGAAATGCTTCTTGGTTTCCAAGGGAAGGCTCGAACTTGAGACCAAAGAAACTTTGGATGTCAAGCTAACCAATTGAGCCAACTCCCTTGGGTTGCAACATGAAATGACACAATTATAAACAACATCAAATTGGAGTTTACACACTTTTATTATGGCATTAATGCACACAAACACACCTCATTATCCTAGTATCCCTCAACACTAGATCATTATTAGAAGAAGAACAAACATAATATTGTATATGATCATAATCAAGTTCTTACATCTATAAAAAACATGTTGTCATCACAACAAACCTTATTTCTCAAGAATTTTTGGAGCCATCGACAAATTTAAGCCTTTGTAGGATCAACGATATTATATTATAATACACAACAAATTGAGTTCCTCAAAGTTAAATTTTAATGACCTAGTAATTGTCTATGACCCAGTCAAGGACAAGTGCTTACCACAAAACACTTGTTGTAAAAGGAGATCATGAGTGAGCATATGATCCTTTGGTTTAAGAGATAAAAGAGAGGACATTAATAATCTATGGCATGAAGATACGCTATTAGACTTCATCCAAAGCATCTATACTCTTGCCAATATTTGAGCAAGCAATTGAGGGTTGAGTTTAGATTGATAAGCATTGGAGTGCCCCACTCCCCTATAACATATTGTACTATAAGTGAGGCACACCGGTCAATACTTCTTATGATCGTTACAACTCCTCTATCTTCTTTATCATTAACAACTCATACTTGCACTCTTGGATGAAAAGGATGGCAGATCTTCCTTAAGATTACCACCTCATAGTCATACCTTGGAGGGCAAATTATTTCATGTACTAGTTGCTCCTCCCCCTCTAAATAGTGAGAGATAAAAGGATCTCCTATAAGCTTGTTCATGTGCTTGACTTTAAAAAATATAACAAATTCTTGAGCATGATCGACACTTGGGTCAGACATTATCAGAATGCTACCGCTGAGATCAAAAGTGCCGGGAATAGAGACGTAATGAATTCCTTGTGCGGATTACAACCAGTTTTGAGCACTGGATTTTTCTAAAAAATTGAAAATTCTGAATTTCATTCCATACGTGCATCAGTCTTTGTCAGACAACGCGTCAATCCGCATTAGACTGCATCCGTCAGACTGCCACGTGGCAATTTTTAATTGGTAAAAAAAATTGAACTGCTAATTATGTGGAAAAGTCAAAGACTCCTTTACGCAACGGAATGAGCCGGCCTCGCCCATTTTTTTTTGGAAATCCTTATCGGGCAGGAATGGGCTGTGCCTGGCTCATTCCATAATACTTGAATGGGAAGGGAAACGTGAATAGGTCGCCCCCACCTGAAGTCGAGCTCATAAAGGGAGTAGCCCGTCATCACACTTGCATGTAAATCTCCATCATTCATCAGCAAGTTGCCTATTCTTACCTTGCCATCAGTGTTCGGGAAAGCTAACATAGTTCAAGAATGAAACCGGCATCTTTTCTTGAAAATCGGCATGGCAAAAATTGTACAGGATTTTTTAACTCATGAATCTTGGGTTTTAAAGGGAAAAATTGGCAAGTAAGAGCCTGTCACTCAATAGAGGCCGAAGAACTTTTTCGCATATCGATTTTTGGAGGGAAACTTTGAAGGTTTCCCCAACACTGCAGGCTTGCCATGTTGAAGTTACCCATATTTTGCATCAATAGCAACAATGCTCTCATGCACCAGACTTGCTATGTAGGAGAAGTGCCGCTCCAGGAGGTCACCACTTGGAGCTACGGCCATGGCAGGTAATGAGGCGTTGCCAAAGAAGAGTGGCACCACCTTCGACGCACAAGGATATTATGGTGAAGTGTTAGTTATCAAGTGATGAAAAAGTGCACACAAAAGCTATATTAAATGTAGATAATTACTGAATACTATATTTGAACAAACGAATGTTCAAGATTCAAGAAAAAATGATTTTAAAAAATACCATTTAGTTCGGCCAAAAAAGTTGCAGTTCAAGCATGCTATCAACAATACAAACTAGAAACGCCTTATATGGTTAGATATGAAAAAAATCAACTCACTATTCTATAAGAGCATTTTGCAACTTTAAAAGTACTTTAAAAAAAATCAAAATTTATCAAATTAAGATATCCTCTTCTAATAGTGAGACTTGCAAGAGTGTCACACTTTCTAAAACTATGACAAAATTTGACATACAAGTTATTTCTTTTGTGATTGTAAAGATGATTGAAGATTAGGTTAATGATGCACAAGATTGTCTTCATAAGGGTCCAATCTTGCAAGGTTAGACAATCTATTATGCAACAATCTCCTTGTTTATCTACTTTTCCATTTGAACGTCTCTTACTTGAATAGTTCATCCAAAGCCCAATGCATTTTTGTCTTACATTGCATTTGGGTGATACTACTTCATACATTGTTCCATATTAGTGATTGATAATTTAAATTTCTAATGCCAATGCATTTATTAGAGCAAGGAATTCTTCATTTGGATTTTCTAAATCCCATGCAGTGAAAGGATCCGCTTGTCATGCATCACTAGATTTGAATCAATGGCTAGTATAGTTTGCTTCTTGATATAATTCACCTTTGCAAAGCACCAAGGCAACAAAATTCTTCTTGAAAGGGCCAAAGGGTTAACTTCCTCATGATACAATATTTGCAATGTGGATAAAATATTTGCGAAATTGATCAGATTGAAAATATCAATAGCTTTTTAATCCAATAGGTCTTTCAAGTACAAAGCTATCATCATAGGTCCAAACATGATATTGGGTTATGGTTGCAACGATTGGAATTAATAACATCCAATCTAATGAAATCCACATTCAATTTATAGCTACAACTATAATAGTTATAGTCTTGTATAAATAAAGATGAGCACCATAGGATAAAATGCTATTAGCCATTTATGACTAGTGAAGAGATTTGAGATAATGTCATTGCACTTTTCTATGATGAATTTTTGAGTTTATATAACCTAGTAGACTACAAGAAACAATCTACAATGTTCATTCTCAAAAAGTATTGCAAAGACTTTTGATGGATGAATAACATATTCAAGGACAACTTCATAAAAATGCAAACTTTGAAAGATTAGTACAAGTAAGATCTGTATGGAATATTGAAAAGCTTTAATTTGTAGAGAGTACAACTGAATCGAAAACTGGTCCCCATTGTTGTAAAGTTACCTTTACAAGCCTTATTTCCGGCACCAGTATTGTCCCCGGCGCCAGCAGCGCCCTTGCTGCTCCCGGTGCCACTGTGACCAGAATCCAGCCGGCGCCGAGTTCCTATGGCTGAAAATCTTTGATCGGTTCTAGCGAAGTCCAGAGAGCTCAGATCGATGTGCAATCACCTCACACGATCTAGGCATGATTAAAGGAAGCCTGGGGATCAATAAATTCTAGAGAGAGAAAACATGCTTTACCAGCCTGGGTAGAGTACTTGGTATGAGGGGAGGTGGCGAATCCCACCAATACTATAGGGGAGTGCGGGTTGCGACTCAGGGCGAGCTCCAACCAAGTCTCAGCCTCCCTTGCTGGAATGTTGTCCTGGCACTCGCCCTGGTATGCCAGCGCCCCAGAGACTAGTGTCGATCACACACTTGAAATGTAACCTTCTCAGATTTATCAATAAAGTGGGATTTTTCTCAAACTGACTCTGATTACCTTATGGGTTTCAGTGTTCGGTAAAAGCGCCAGTTGTAAGGCTGCTTCAAACTTTTTAGTTTGGCATATAGTTGAGGGTCGTATTCCGGTACGCCAGCGATATGCCGTCGGGACCATTCGGTCCGTGGCGCCAGCGGTATGTTGTCGGGAACATTTGGTCTAGGAATTGGTTGTCTCCATATCTTTCACGGCTTCTGGTTCTAAGTGTTCCTTGCATGAACATGAATGGGTTAAGCTCTTGGGGAATGGGCTCTAACCTGTCAGTTGAGTTGGATGGCTTGCTTGGGTGGAAGTTACTTTTTTATGGCTGTCCAGTCTGGCGTGGCGCCAGGTTGGCTTCCAGTGCTCATGATGAAGCTTTCAGTTGGTTAAGTCTGATGTAAGTCAGACCACCTGCTTGGAATAGATGTTACTCATTTGTAAGTTGGCTAAGTTTGATGTATGTCGGGTGGCTTGCTTGGAGGGAAGTCACTCGCATCGGGACCCCTGATCTGGCATGATGCCAGGTTGGATCTCAATGCTGGTTTCTGAACTTCCAGTTGGTTAAGTTTGATCATTGCTGGTGAGTTGGCTGCATGTATGTCAAGTGGGTTTGGATGGCAAGAGTTGAAGGCTGGGAAGCTAAGTCGTGGTTCCCGGCTCCCTTTGGGATGCCTGCGCTACATGTGGTATCAGAGCCAACTGGCCGGTCAGCTATGCGGATCTCATGGAAATGGCCATTGTTTGGGGTTCATCAAGACAACTGTTGTGCAAGGTGCTGCCCACAGTGTAAGCACGGGTACGTCCATGGTCAAGGTGGTCGGCAGAACGGGGGACTTGATGAGTCAAGGTGCTGCCCTTGAGGTGTAAGCATGGTCAGTTCTCACGGTTCAGGCCTGGTGTTGTCTGGATGTAGGATAGATGAGGCAGTGTGCTGGCATTAGGTTGGTGTAAGCACGGTCTGTGTCTTGTGGGGTGTGGGGTGACATATTCGAACTGTATGGGTTAACCATTGATACAGAGATGCTGCTCGAATTCGGGTGTAAAGCATGGGTGGTTAGCTGCCGGTGCGGGATAGCTGCCGATCGTTTAACTATAAGGGCTATCGACCAGAAAGTGGTGGGGCGTGACTGAGGAAATGTGCTGCTTAATGGTGAAAGCACGGATAGTTGGAGGGGTGTTCTTTGTGGGCTGATTCTATGATCAATCTGTATGGGTGCGGCCAGGGAAAGGTCCTTTGGCAGGACTATCTCAAAGGGGGACCTTGTCTTTGTTACCTATTAGTAAACCTGCCTGAGTGTCTTGCTTGCATGTATTTCTCGTGCTTTGTCTGGTTTGCATGATTGCTTGTGATAGAAGGAGCTGATGGCTCGAGAAGGAACCTTTCTTTTGAAGGTTGACACCATCAAACAAAGAGGACTACAGAATCTGTGGGGCGGATTTGCAGTTCAAGTACTCGCACGTGAACGGCAACGAAACGACTCAATGTTTGCAAAGGATGGATGGCTAGCCTTTTTCTTGGGTTAGTCTCATTTGCAACGACGCCCACCAGACGCAAGCAGGAAGTCAAAAGTTGGAAAGAGCAATTTCAAGGGAGATCTTCTATGGAGCAGTTGGTCTTCATTTATGATGGCTACCTTCCGAACTGAAACTCACTGAGCATGGGTGATATCCAATATCAGTTGGGTTTTTCCTCAAAGGGAAAAAAGACTAGGATCCTCTTCAGAGATTGGACACAAGTTGGATCAAGCCATAATCCTAGCAGATGGGAAGCAAAGTGTTGGAAAGGCTTTGTTTGAGAACTCTACTCGAAGTCTGATCAACTGCTTTTATAAGTGGAGGGGAACTATCTCACACACCTCTCTTGGGGCAAAGTTTGAATGAAAGTTGATCAAAATGGGGCAAATTCAAGGTGACCTAGCCATACTCAGATGAGGAGACTGGCGAACTTTGGACCTAATAAGTTGACAAGTCTTTGTTGTGGAAGGAAAAGCTTGTTATAGGCTTTCTCTGGACCAGCAATGATGAGGAGACATAAGGAGTACGCTGACTTGTGTTACGTAGAAGGTAGCTGATCAATGAAGGAACTGTGAAAGTTGAGTCTTGCACGAGAGACTTGGTACTTTGAACGGACGCTAAGGGACAGTTCGTGTTGAGATCGGACTAGTGCAAACTCTGTGTGCATGTGTCTGATTCAAAGAGAGATACTTGAAGCCAAGCTAGATGTACACTTATTGTTTTGACTGTGAGGCAACTGACTAGTGATGGAATTGTGAAAGTGAAGTTTTGCGCGATGGACATGGCGCTTCAAACGAACACGAAGAGATAGTTCGTATGCGAATCAAACTGGTGCGACCCCTTGGCTCTCCACGAGGTCAATGGCTACATTTGGATTGATTCAAAGACTTCAAGCTAAGTGAGAGGTGCATTGCGGAGTACTCAATCTTTGCCTACCTCAAAGAGCCAAAAATGAAAAGTATCAAGATCAGGCTGGGACAAGGAGAGAAATCAAGGTGCAGAAGAAACAAGGCACGAAGTGGACCATAAAGTGGGCAATCAAATGATAAATCCTTTGGCTTAGGGAGCCCTGATACCTGTGCAGAATTGATCAAATCTGGAGCTCAGAGAGCTCAACACAAAGTGCATCAAGGACAAATCAGGAGCCCAAAGGAGTTCCAAAGACAAAAGTCAGAAGTGATAGGGGCGAACATTTCACAGAAAGGCCTTTGTCACCACTTAATAAGGTTCTTGGGTTTCACGAAAGCGATATAAAACCTACGCTTTTCTCAGACAAAGTGATATTTTCAAGTTAAGTAATTTTTTGTACAAAGAGCTGAACCTCCGACTTGTGGTGTGCCAGTTTCAATGTTAATAAAAAGTTGCCAGTAAATTGAGTACTGTGCCAAGTAGATCAAATGTATAGTTACTTTTAACTAGGAGACACCTTTACTTTAATCTGACATCTGATGAGGACATCAGATTTTATAAAGGTGGGGTGGATGTTGTAAAGTTAATTTTACAAGCCTTACTTTCGGCGCCACCAGTGCCAGTATTGTCCTCGGCGCCAGCAGCGCACCTGCTGCTCCCGATGCCGCAAGCGCCGGTGTCGCTCCTGGCGCCACTGTGACCAAAATCCAGCCGGCGCCAAGTTTCTATGGCTGAAAATCTTTGATCGGTTCTAGCGAAGTTTAGAGAGCTCAGATCGATGTGCAATCACCTCACACAATCTAGGCATGATTAAAGGAAGCCTGGGGATCAATAAATTCTAGAGAGAGAAATTCCTAGAGAGAGAAAACATGCTTTACCAGCCTGGGTAGAGTACTTGGTATGAGGGGAGGTGGCGAATCCCACCAATACTATAGGGGAGTGCGGGTTGCGACTCAGGGTGAGCTCCAACCAAGTCTCAGCCTCCCTTGCTGGAATGTTGTCCTGGCACTCGCCCTAGCATGCCAGCGCCCCGGAGACTAGTGTCGGTCACACACTTGAAATGTAACCTTCTCAGATTTATCAATAAAGTGGGATTCTTCTCAAACTGGCTCTGATTACCTTATGGGTTTCAGTGTTCGGTAAAAGCGCCAGTTGTAAGGCTGCTTCAAACTTTTTAATTTGGCACATAGTTGAGGGTCGTATTCCGGGACGCAGCGGTATGCCGTCGGGAAGAATAACTCACAAGGGTCTTCAACGCATCATCAAAGAAGTTTTTGACTATCGCATGTTCACAAAGGCGTATCTTCATGAATCTGTTCTCCACAATGTATAAATAAACTTTCTTATCAGTGGCTTTTTATGGAATATTGGTAAAGCCAATGTCATTATCTGACACCGATACTTTGTGAAGCACATGACCTTGTGCTACAAAAGTAGTCGGCCCTTTGCCGACAATCTCTACTGTCCAAAGAAATAGCTCTATGAGCTACTGTCCTTCGCAACCCTTTTTAAAATAGAACATGTGGTTCATCATGTCAACTTTTTGAAGATTGGATGGATCTATTGGTGGACGAACTCTAATTTGAGACATGGTGAAAGATCTAAACATCAACAAGCAAAAGTATTTCTTTTGATAGAAGATATGTTTAAAGTCCCTTATTAAACCTATGCTCAGCATACATCCTCTCTCCACCTATGCTCAGCATAGTCTCCACCTATGCTAAGCATAGGTCGAGCGGGGACTTATGCTGAGCGGGGACTTACCAGTCGACCGAGCATAGGTGTTGTAAAGCTGACTCGGGTGCACCCAGCGTGCCCTGTAAGACTCAAAGGGGTGACACTCCCTAAGGTCCCAGAGCAAGTTAGAACGTCAAGGACTGAGCCTCCGACCTGTGGTGAGCCAGTCAAGTAGTCACAAAGTCATGAGCTAGCTCTGGAGCTCGAGTCATGGCCTAGTCAGGAAAGCAGGTTGATTCGGCCGCCGGGACGGCTCCCGGGACCCATGTCCGGGAGCCAGACTGATTCTGCCAGGCTTGCCAGGCTTAATCAGCAAAATAAAAACTAAGTCCTAAAAAGCGTGCTTTACCAGAAAGCACTATGTTTCAAACCAGAGGGGGTGCGCCGAATCACAGCAGAACTATAGGGGGAGTCCGGCAGACAGAAACTTGGGCAGCTCAACCAGCGCCAGGAATCCAGTCGCCAGGTCTCAGCTCCCTCTACCAGCACGAGTCAGGCACAATGCCCAGCACGTGTTGGTGGCCCCGAGACCGGTCAGTCTATGTATGAATGTAACCTCTTCTAAATCTAATAAAGTTGATCCTTGGGGATGATTACCATTTCGGTTTCGCCTCCGGGACTGGTCCAAGTGGAAGGACCCTTACTACAACCTTTTTGCGTCGCTGGCGCCTAAGGGTCCCTGTCATCGACATGGGGCTTGCCGCTATGCCAATTGGTCAGTTTGGCGACCACTATGCCTTGGGTTTCATGTGTGGCTTGTCTTTGCCTTTGGTTACCTTTTGGGGACGGATTCTGAGTTGGCTTTCGGGTTGGTTGGGATTCCAGTTTTCTTAAGTCTAAATGGTTAAGCTTGTTACGTTTCTGAGTTGGCTTTTACGTAAGTGCATGATGGATGAACGTTAGACTTAAGCGCGTGTTGGGGAAACCGCTCAAGTCCCAGCGCCCTTTGAGGCGCCGGCGCAACATGTGGTATCAGAGCCGACTAGCCGGTCAGCTACGCAAGTCTCATAGGGATGGCCACGTTTTGGGATTTGTCAGGACAACCGTTGCGCAAGGTGCTGCCCACAGTGTAAGCACGGGTGCGTCCACGGTCGGGGTGGTCGGCAGAACGGGGGACTTGATGAGTCAAAGTGCTGCCCTCGAGGTGTAAGCACGGTCAGTTCTCGCGGTTCGGGCCTGGCGCTGTCTGCACGTAGGACGGATGAGGCAAAGTGCTGCCTAGGTAGGTGAAAGCACGGTCTGTACCTTGTGGGGTGCGGGGTGACATATTCGAACTGTACGGGTTAACCATTGATACAGAGATGCTGCTCGAATTCGGGTGTAAAGCACGGGTGGTTAGCTGCCGGTGCGGGATAGCTGCCGGTGCGGGATAGCTGCCGATCGTTTAGCTATAAGGGCTATCGACCAAAAAGTGGTGGGGCGTGACTGAGGCAATGTGCTGCTTAATGGTGAAAGCACGGATGGTTGGATGGATGTTTCCCCGTGGGCTAATTCTGTGATAGATTTGTGTGGGCGCGGCTAGGCAAAGGTCCTACGTCCGGTCTCAAGGGGGTTTGTGGCTTGAGAGGGATCCTCTGTGTTTGCTTTGGTTGGTATGTTCCGTTTGTCGTGTGCTTGCTTGGACACAAATGACCTGGTTCCTACTTGGCTCTCAGGTGATGTGGGCGTGCTAAGTTTGAGGAAGGGATATTTTCATTGAAGCTGATTTAATAAAGAAGAAAAGAGAGCTGTGGGGCCCGGCTGACAGAAGGGAGAGCTTCAAATATAAAGGATTGAGGCGATAATCTGTTGGAAGTACACCTCTGACTATAATGGAGGACCATCTTGAAGAGTTACGAGCACTGACGGACGGAGAAGAGCTGACTTGAGAATACAGCTCTCGCATGCATCGAGATGGCACCAGGTCCAAGTCGAGAAAGAAAGAGCGTATGCACTCCACAGTGGCGCCCCTCCATGAAGAGATGGGTGGCCCTTCTGAACCTACACCAAGAGATGAACCCTTGCCAGAGGCGCAACAGGACCTCTTTGAAGTGAAGATGCGGCAATACTTATCAAGCGCAATGACGGCTATGCTTAGCGAGGTGAAGAAGGATAGAGAAACCGAAAGGAAAGAATGGCAAACATCCTTGCGAGCCATGAATCTTACTCAAATTAACCTTGCTAGAGAAATGAGAGACGGGCTAACACAGCTCGAAGCCAGGTTTGAAGAGTTGGAAGCAACTAGGGAGAATGCAGTGGCGCCTCCTCCACAGATACTAAGAGAACCACGAGCGCGAACCACGGAGGGCCCAAGAAAGACTGCCAAAGTGAAAGCACCACCTACTTTCAAAGGAGAGCGTGACATTCGAGTTGTGGAAGATTGGTTGTTTCACATGGACCATTACTTCCGTCTGATGAACACTCCTGAGGAAGAAAGAACTGACTTGGCGTTAGCATATTTTGAGGGCTACACTACAAATTGGTATCGGATGGCAGGAATGCATTTTCAAACATGGGACGCATTCAAAGCCGCGTTACGAGAGGAGTTCATACCGAAGGATTCACACATGAGATTGAGGACAGAATTATCGGGGCTCAAACAGAAAGGGTCATTGCGAGAATACCTCAATAGATTTAGACAAAGTGTATGGGTTATTGAAGATATGTCCGAGGCGGACAAAACTCATTACCTATTGTCTGGAATGCAATCCTGGACCCGGCGTGCGATAGACAGCTACATGCCCCATGATTTCAATTCAACTATTCGAGCGGCTGAAATGGTTTGTGATTATGAGAGCACATTGGCACCAGCTGCTCCTGCAACCTCAACAAGAGTATTTAGTGGATCCAGACCGAGTCCGAGCTTCTTTTCAAGGGGGGACTCAGCTCCAAATGGCAACCAAGCCTCGAGTAGCGTGAATAAATTCCCAACAAAAACAGAGTTTGGCAACCAAGGCAACAATGGAGGGAACATGTTCCAGAGAAGAAACAATGTTGGACCTTCAGCTAGTCACAGCAACAGCTCACCAACAGTGGGCAGTTCCATGCGTTGCTTCAACTGTCATCAACAAGGTCACTCTTGGAGGTCATGCCCCAAACCATTGAATAAGCAAATCATGGCTGCCATTGAAGGATTTGATAGGATGGAGAGAGAGGCATTTGATCAAGAAGATGGTGAACAAGATGATGAAGAGGACCCAGAAACGGATTTGACGGAGTCTGACCTGAATGCCTTGCAACAGATAGGGGCACCTGCGGCTTATCGTGAACATCTTATGGCGACTCCTGCGAGAGGATCCAAGTTATTGTACCTGAAAGGCTGTATTCAAGGCAGGATCATTTACTTCATGGTAGACCTGGGGGCGTCACATAACTACTTGTCAGAAAAACTGACAGGAGAATTGGACATCCAATGTGAAGAAAATGTGACTCCTATTTGTGTGGAGACCGCGAAAGGTACAATGACCACTTGTAGATTGGCAACCAACTTACCAATCTCTCTGGGAGCCTGGAAGAATCGACTAACTTTCACAATCTTGAAGATGGATGCCTTCGACGCTATTTTGGGATTAAGCTGGTTCAACGAACATGTGGTGGCCTTCTTGGCAAAAGGGGTTAACCTTGTGTTATTATATAATGGTAGGAGACCTTGTGTCGTCAGAGCTGTGCCAGGGGACCAACTAGAAAAGAACGACACAAATGAACCTGAGCCAACCATTCCTCCCAATCTCATTCACCTATTTAACGAAGGACAACCAACAGTGACAGACCAGCTGACACGGGAACAAATGGAGCCAATATTGCCTGCAGTTTCTACGTCAAAGGTGAATCTAAGTGCCGATGTAGAGCTCAAGGAGCTCAACCTGGATGACCAAACGAAATATCTAGAGTCCTAGGGGACTCATCCAGATGTGCGACGACAACGACATATCTGAGGCTTAAGGGAGCCGTGAGTACCTTTTTCTTTCATGCTAATAAAGTAAGCCGCATTTCTCATTGAGGAGTGAGCTTCATTTTGATGTCTAAGTGCAGCAGCGTCACACAGGTTTTACGTAAGTGAACTAGATCCACACTTTTCCTGTGCTGGGTGTAAAACACAATATCATTACTCTGCTTTACAGTTGGTTTCCTTTGGCCGGTGAATCAAGCCCGTGCCCTTGTATATGTGACTAAAGTCTGGCCGGTGAATTAAGCCCGTGCCATGAGTCTTAGGTTCTAGTTTGGCCCTGATGAGGACATCAGCTTTTTCAAACGAGGGGAGGATGTTGTAAAGCTGACTCAGGTGCACCCAGCGTGCCCTGTAAGACTCAAAGGGGTGACACTCCCTAAGGTCCCAGAGCAAGTTAGAACGTCAAGGACTGAGCCTCCGACCTGTGGTGAGCCAGTCAAGTAGTCACAAAGTCATGAGCTAGCTCTGGAGCTCGAGTCATGGCCTAGTCAGGAAAGCAGGTTGATTCGGCCGCCGGGACGGCTCCCGGGACCCATGTCCGGGAGCCAGACTGATTCTGCCAGGCTTGCCAGGCTTAATCAGCAAAATAAAAACTAAGTCCTAAAAAGCGTGCTTTACCAGAAAGCACTATGTTTCAAACCAGAGGGGGTGCGCCGAATCACAGCAGAACTATAGGGGGAGTCCGGCAGACAGAAACTTGGGCAGCTCAACCAGCGCCAGGAATCCAGTCGCCAGGTCTCAGCTCCCTCTACCAGCACGAGTCAGGCACAATGCCCAGCACGTGTTGGTGGCCCCGAGACCGGTCAGTCTATGTATGAATGTAACCTCTTCCAAATCTAATAAAGTTGATCCTTGGGGATGATTACCATTTCGGTTTCGCCTCCGGGACTGGTCCAAGTGGAAGGACCCTTACTACAACCTTTTTGCGTCGCTGGCGCCTAAGGGTCCCTGTCATCGACATGGGGCTTGCCGCTATGCCAATTGGTCAGTTTGGCGACCACTATGCCTTGGGTTTCATGTGTGGCTTGTCTTTGCCTTTGGTTACCTTTTGGGGACGGATTCTGAGTTGGCTTTCGGGTTGGTTGGGATTCCAGTTTTCTTAAGTCTAAATGGTTAAGCTTGTTACGTTTCTGAGTTGGCTTTTACGTAAGTGCATGATGGATGAATGTTAGACTTAAGCGCGTGTTGGGGAAACCGCTCAAGTCCCAGCGCCCTTTGAGGCGCCGGCGCAACAATAGGTCAAACGGGGACTTATGCTGAGCATAGGTCAAGACAAGACTTATGCTCAGCTTGAGCGTAGGTCAAGACTAGACTTATGCTTAGCATAAGTCCCCACTCGACCTATGTTGTGAGCATAGGTGGAGACGGGATTTATGTTGAGCATAAGTCTTGTCTCGACCTACGCTCAACATAAGTCTCGTCTCCACCTAAGCGCATCATAGGTCGACAGGGGACTTATGCTGAGCATAAGTCTTGTCTCAACCTATGCTCAGCATAGGTTGAGCTCAGGCTTATGCTGAGCATAAGTCTGTCTCGACCTATGCTCAGCATAAATCCGAGCTCGACCTATGCTCAGCATAAGTTCGAGCTCGACCTATGCCTAGCATAGGTCAAGACAAGACTTATGCTCAACATAAGTTATCGCTCGAGCATGGGTCGAGCTCGGACCTATGCTGAGCATAAGTCTAGCTCGGACCTATGTTGAGCATAAGTCTTGTCTCGACCTATGCTGAGCATAGGTCGAGGAATAGCTTATGCTGAGCATAGGTCGAGCTCAGACTTATGGTGAGCATAAGTCTTGTCTCAACCTATGTTGAGCATAGGTGGAGCTCGGACTTATGCTGAGCATAAATCTTGTCTCAACCTATGTTGAGCATAGGTCAAGCAATAGCTTATGCTGAGCATAGGTCGAGCTCGGACTTATGTTGAGCATAAGTCTTGTCTCGACCTATGCTCCGTATGTCAAGTGATAACTTATGCTGAGCATAAGTCTTGTCGCGACATAGGTCGAGACAAAATCTATGTTAAGTATGGGTTGAGGCAAGACCTATGCTTAGCATGGGCTCTCGCTTGCAAAACCCCTCGATGCACCTATGCTCAACATAGGTTTGTTAATAAATAACTAAAAACCAAACGAGAAATAAAAAATTACTGAAAACAAGCTTTACCTCGTAGCAAGAACATAAAATGAAGGTCCCTCAATCTATGTTGGGCATAAAGGATGGTCGAAGCGTATGCTAAGATCAGTAGAAAGTGAAGGCGACGAATAACAGGAGCTCCAGAGCCCAAGCTGAGATAACCTATGGGCAAAGTTGCTAAAATTCACATGTGTGGGATGCCCTACACATGTACTTTTGATCTCCTAAGCCCAATAATACCATAAAGATCAGACTAACATTGGGTGTCAATAGGAAAGCTGATCATACAGGAAATATTATTGTGTTACAAGCAAGATCTGTTAACAAAACATAAGACCAAGCATAATAAATGCCTCAACTCGGCTAGAGAGAGAAAATAGAAAGTACAAAACTCGTGTAGAGAGATAGGGCAGAAACAGCTTGTCTCCAAATTTGCATTACACACAAATTTCATCATTTTTTCAATGAGAGTACATCACATATATATAGATCCATGGACTCTCCTCCCACTTTGAGTTGAATTGGAGTTGTGAATCCACCTCTCAAGCTATCTAGACTTATTCAAGCCACCTCACTATGTCTAATTCTGCCACCTAGTCTTTTCATGCATTAAATGTGGCATGTAAAGTACAAATGGCAATTCCTATGGCAGCTCGAGTTTCTACTTCTACCTACCTTGAATATTTTATTCTAAGATGGGTCTTTACTAAGCCAAAAGAGCTTAATTCATCTTTGGCATTTTTAGGACCCCTACTCACAACATTAGATAGATTTTTTCAATATTTTGACACTCCTCCTAAAAATGTATCTAAGGTGGATCAAGCATTGATCTTGAGATAAGACCAAGATTAGACCTATGCTTTGAGAAGGCACTTTTGCAAAGTGACTTTGTGAGAAGATCAGCAATACATGAAGATGTGTCGACATGTTCCAAGTTGATTTCACCTCCAATGAGCTTTTCCCTAACAAAATGATGTGCCACTTCTATATGCTTGCTTCTTGCATGAAAAATAGGATTGTTTTAAAGAGCTTGTGCCAATATGTTGTCACATTTTATCAAGGGAAGATCATCCTCTTTGATGCATTTTAGCTCCATGATTAACCTCTTGATCCAAAGCACCTCTTTAGTTGTTGTAGTGAGTGTTTTGTACTCGGCCTCACAAGATGATAGAGATATGGTATCTTGCTTCTTTGAAAGCCAAGACACAAGATTGCCTCCAAGAAAGATAGTATATCCATTAATGGACTTTCGATCCATTTTATCACTTGCAAAATCGGAATCCGATTCGACAACAATGGTTAGATCTTCATTCTTGTACAATAAACCATAATCTTGAGTAGAAGATACATATCTTAGAACTCTCTTGGCTATCTTCCAATGTTGGATCTTAGGATCTTGCATAAATTGACTCAATTTGTGCACACAATAGCTCAAATCGGGTTTAGTGATAGTAAGCCAGATTAAAGAGCCTATAAGACTCCTATAAAGTGTGATGTCCTCGATGGTTACATGTTGCTCCATGGGAGTATCTATGCCCTCACAATTTTGCATATTGAATTTTCTCAACATAGAAAAGACATATCTAGATTGACAAATAAAAGCATACTCTTCAGGAAAATCAATTTCAAGGCCTAAAATGTAATGGATTTCTCCTAGATCTTGCATTTTAAACTCTTTTCCTAGTGCATCTTTGGTTTCTTGAACTAGCATCAAACAACTTCCACTAAGAATAATGTCATCTACATAGATTAGAAGAATGACAATATTACTACCATCAAACTTTAAGTATAGAGAAGGATCATAGTCACTAAGCACAAATCCTAATGAAAGTAGAAAGTTGTTGAGTCTCGAATACCATGATCTAGGTGCTTGCTTCAAGCCATAAAGACTTCTAAATAGCAAACACACCTTAGATTTATCAAATCCTTGAGGCTGTTCCATGTATATCTCCTCCTCAAGATAGCCATTCAAAAAAGCGTTGGAGACATCAAGTTGAAACAGTTTCCACTTAAAAAATAAGACAAGAGAGACTATGATTCTTATTGTCACCATCTTTGCTACAGGAGCAAATGTTTCTTCATAGTCAAGGCCATATATTTGTGCAAAGCCTTTAGCACATAATCTTGCCTTGTACTTGTTGATGGAGCCATCATGATTGTACTTGATCTTGAACACCCACTTGCATCCAATGACATGCATGTTAGGTGGTGGATCCACTAGCTCCCATGTGTGGTTGGTGATCAAGGCATCATATTCAATCTTCATGGCCTCATAACACTCCTTGGTGGCTTCTTGGACATCTTTGGGCTCCTCGCATATGTGGAATCCAGATCCACTTGTTTTCCTTTGTCATCATAAGTGAGCCTCTTAGGCTCGGATCTCTCCCTCATGGATCTTCTAGGAGTGAAAATCTGAGGACTTCCATCTTCAAATCTCGACTCCTCCATATGTTGATTGTCTTCAATAACAAAAGATGATAGATTTTGAGATTTCTTGATCTCGGCCCCTCCAAGATTGGACTTTTCTTCTTCATGAAAAACTACATCTCTACTATCAATTACTTTAGAAGTAGAGAGCATGTAGATTCGATAGGCTTTATTGTTGGATGAATATCCAACCATTACTCCTTTGCTTGCACAAGGATCATCCTTCTTTCTTGTTTCCAAGGGAATATGGACAAATCATATGCATCCAAATACTCTAAGGTGATCAGCCTTAGATTTCTTCAAATAAAGTGCTTCATATGGTGACTTTCCTCCAAGTCCTACATGAGGGAGTCGATTGCAAAGATAGTTTGAACAATTGATGGCCTCACCCCAAAAGTATTTTGGCAAGGATGCCTCAATTCTAATGGCTTTGGCACATTCAAATAGTGTTCCATTCTTTCTTTCAGCCACCCCATTTTGAGATGGTGTACATGCACAAGAAAACTGTCTTTTAATGCCTTCAAGCTCAAATAATCATGAAATTTATTGGAAGTGTACTCACCACCTCCATCACTTCTAAGAATCTTGATTTTGTATGAAAATTGCTTTTCAACTAGAGCTTTGAACTTTAGGAAATAGTCAAACACCATAGACTTTGAAGCTAGAAGATATACCCAAGTAAATCTTGTGAAATCATCAATGAAAGTTACAAAGCAAGTAGCACCACCCTTGCTTTTTGAAGATGAGAAGTGCACATCCGAGTGTATGAGCTCCAATGGATGTGTAGTCTTGATGGATGACTTTGAAAAGGCTTCGTATGAGAATTAGATATGGCACAAGCCTCACATGGCTTGAAATTCTTGGAGATAAGATTAGGCAAGCCAATAGCTTTGGCTTTCTTGACCATGGACACCATAGAGCTATAGTTAGGATGTCCCAACCTTCTATGCCAAAGTTCCTCCAAGGAAATATGAGAAGCAAAAGCACCATCACAAGAGTTAGCATACTCTTTGGGACCAAGCTTGTAGCTTCCACCATATCTAGACCCATATGCAAGGATCTCATCATGCTTCTTGATTGTACATGTATCAACATTGAAATTCACATCTAGTCCACTATCAAACAATTGCCCAACACTAATAAGATTGTTTGTTAACTTAGGATCAAAAAGTACTTTAGACAGAGAAAGGACTTTTGATGATGAAAGCTTTAAGGGAATGGTCCCTATGTCTTCAATAGCACACTCATGATCATTTGCTATGTAGATGGACTTCTTGGCTCCTTCATTAGATGACATGGATGAAAAAGAATTCTTGGAGCTACACATATGTGAGGAAGCTCCACTGTTGATATACCACGAACCATCCTTCTTGAAAGGTGATGAAGAAAAACCTGAGACCATAAGAGATCTCTCTCCATCACTTGCATGAGCATCTTCCTTCTCTTCATTAGAAATGTTGGCTTGCTTGAATTGGCTCTTCTTCTTGAAGCAATTGGTGGCGTGATGCCCCTTCTTGCCATAAAAGAAACACTTGATGTTTTTCTTCTTCTTCTTGGATGTGGAAGCTTGAGAGGACTCATCCTCTTCTCCCTTCTCCTTGGAAATAAGATTGTTCTTGCTTGAAGAGGATTGGTGTTGATTCTTACTTCTTGTCTTGTGCTTGTCTTTGGTAAAGAGAGCTTTACCATCAATGTTGAGAGATAGTCTCTCCATTTTCAAGAGTTTATACTCTTGTCTTGATTCTTCATAAATGAGCACACTTTGGAGTGCTTCCAGACTTGGTAGCTCCTCCTCAATGGCATAGCTCTGAACAAGGTTGTCATATTCCTCCTTTAACCCATTAAGTATGACTTGAACAAGTTCATTTTGGTTGATGGAGTCTCCTATGCATGACAATTCTCTATGGAGGTCTTTACTTCTCTGTATACTTTGAAAATTTTGGTTTCTTAGTGTTAGAAGTCTAGAAGTATTCTTTGCCTCATAGATGGACTTGAGAGTATCCCAAGCATCTTTGGCATTAGTACAAGCAAGATGTCATTTGAGACATTCATCTTAATATAATGCAGAGCCATCCTAGCTCTTTTTTTGTACTTTGGAATTTCTTGAGGAATTTGTGATTCTTCTTCAATGTCAAGTACAATATCCATAACATCTTGTAGTATTAAAACAGATTCCGTTCTAACCTTCCAAATTGAGTAATTGGAGGTTGACAATCTTTCACTTGCTTCTAATAGAAAGACACACCTCATTGAAGTCATAAAGAATGATGGAAATAAAAAAAGATGGATGAAAGAATTGCTTATCTTCTCACTATAGGAACCAATCAAGGGTACAAAACCAAATCCTATGTAAGACTAAGCAAAAAACTGTGAAATAGATCTCACTAGCTTGACAATCTCTCTAAAACAAGATTTGAATCATCAAAAAGATGAAGTATGGCAAAAGTTATGGTTTTCTGAATTTCACACGTGTGAAATACTCCAAAAATGTCAAATTGACTCAAATACAATCTATTTGTATGAAACAATTTGCCTAGAACCTATAAATTTTGTCTAAATCACATATAGATGAGATTGGTCAACTTCTGGATGATTTTTGTGATCATTCAAGCAATAAATGACATGTACACATGATTTGCCACAGGTCTAGGCACCCTACCTACAACTCTTCAAAAGCTTATCACTTCTGATTGGCTTATCCAACTGTCATGATTCAAATTGCATCAGATTCTACACATTTCTAGCTTTTTAGTGGGCTCATTTGCATGAAATTTGGATCTAAGGTGAGAGAGAACCACCAAACTGAAAATGGGCGGATTGCACACGTGCCAGCACCTGAAATTCTGTATAGTACCTGATCTGAACCAATTTGATGTTGTTCATAATTGTGTCATTTCATATTGTATAGATGAGTCTATCCTAAAATGAGTTCATGTTGATGATTGGTTTGATGTACATACTTTAAAGCTTTTTGACTACATAAAATCATTCTTTGAAAAGTTTATGGAATTAGATGTTGATTGGTCTATTGTTAGGCATTAGGCTCAATATACCCTTCTTGCTATTGTTGTTCTGATTGAAATTGTTTTCTTGCGATGTTTTTAATATAGATTGGCCATTTTAAAATTCATCCATCATTCAATGTATTCAACTCCTTGTTTAATCATTTACTGTATTTTTACACATGTAAATGTGGTTCTTAAGGGATTTTTCCTCACCAAATTCATGATTTGCAATGTGTACCCATATAATGTCTTTTGCATCAATCATATTTAGTTTTTAATGTCTTTATATAATCAAAACATAATGCCTGTCTTTTGCAGTCTTTTGCTAATCCATGAAGACAAACTGAGATGTTTTAATATGTCAACATAGCTGATCTTTTGTTTCATAATATGATAAAGATTATTGTATAGTTTTGGGTCTACTTCTTCTTCTAACTGTGGATCCTAAATGGTAGTGTACAACATCATTGGTCATGAATATTTGAAGCAACATTTGTGTAGTTTTTTAAGCTTTATAGCATATTGCTTACTGAATGGTGAGCTTGCATATTTGAGTTGTGTATATTTAATTTGCACTTTGAGTCATGTAATGTTTGCATCAATAAATTATGTGATTTTGTTCTCAAATTTTATATCATAAGTTGCTACATTGTCCATCTAGAACATTCCCTGATCATGTTGACTTCCACAATTTTGAAGTTTGTCATTCTTGATGTTAACAGGACATTTTTCAAGGTTTCAAGTGGAAAAAAAATCAATTGCCTCATACTTACTTGAATTTCTCAAGAAGCTATGAAATCATACAAAACTTCATGAGCTAATATGATGACCTTGGACATTTGTCCAATTATTTTTTGGAATTTGTATCAAACTTCTTCTCAATCACTAATCTCTATATTGTGCTTAGATTTTGCGAGTCTCCACATTTAACAATAGTGTAGTTCTTTAGTGAAAAACACCGATAATGTCATAAACGCTATGCAACTCCATTTTTCACACTACCAAGAACACATTCATGCAACTCATAGACCCAGAGGGAGAAGAAATATGATATCAACCTCTAAGAAAAATATTGCTATCCTGAAAGACAATGATAGCACCAGTCATGAACTCATTTCTAAAATAGCTTTAGAAAGAATTTGATAAAAAATATTCTACTTTTCATGATTTTATAGGAAACTCATTGAGCACAAATGTTGATGCCACACGAGATATCCAAATGCACATTTGTCATTTATATGAGTGATTGTCTCGTATTGTTTCAAATGACAACATAGTAGTGATCTTTAGCTTTAATTGCCAGCTATAGTTATTGACTTTTCCAAGATCTGAAAAGTGATTTTCATGGAAAATCAAGTAGAACTATCAATGAGAAAGATAAGAAAGTGTCAAAGGCTCAAATTGATAAAGGCATGTATCTTGGAAAGAAAATAACTTATCAGGGAGAAGCCAACAAAGCGATAAGATCCTAGACATCCAACATTTAAGCATGTGTAGTAAATCAGCGACAATTTTCCTTGTTCATTATTCATAGTTTTATAGATGATAGTGGGATCTCATTGTATTCCATATCATTCTCTCTCTCTCTCTCTCTCTCTCTCTCTCTCTCTCTCTCTCTCTCTCTCTCTCTCTCTCTCTCTCTCTCTCTCTCTCTCTCTCTCTCTCTCTCTCTCTCTCTCTCTCTCTCTCTCTCTCTCTCTCTCTCTCTCTCTCTCTCTCTCTCTCACACACACACACACACACACACATCCACCAAGGATTAAGCCCACATTGCACTGCAAGTGGTACACAATAGCCAAACCACCCAACCAAGTAGAAGCATCAACACCTAAGCTATTAGAATAATAAGCCCAACTTATTTCTAGTCATTTTCAGATGATATTCCATTTTTTGTTAATATAGTATTTTTTAGCTCTCAATCCATACTGTAGTGATAAGTGCCACATTGACGACACTTGAGCAAGTAAGTTGAGACAATTGTTCCTTAATGGGTATAGCGCAGGCATCCCAAAGGGAGCCGGGACCATGACTTAGCTTCCCAGCCTTCAACTCTTGTCATCCAAACCCACTTGACATACAAGCAGCCAATTCGCCAACAATGATCAGACTTAACCAACTGGAAGTTCAGAAACCAGCATTGAGATCCAACCTAGCGCCATGCTAGATCGGTGGTCCCGATGTGGGTGACTTCCCTCCAAGCAAGCCGTCCGACATACATCAAACTTAACCAACTGGAAGCTTTGTTACAAATGAGTAAAATCCATTCCAAGCAGGTGGTCTGACTTACATCAGACTTAACCAACTGAAAGCTTCATCACGAGCGCTGGAAGCCAACCTGGCGCCACGCCAGACTGGACAGCCATAAACAGGTAACTTCCACCCAAGCAAGCCATCCAACTCAACCGACAGTTACAGCTCATTCCCCAAGAGCTTAACCCATTCACGTTCATGCAAGGAACACTCAGAACCACAAGCCGTGAAAGATATGGAGACAACCAGTTCCTAGACCAAATGGTCCCGACAACATACCGCTGGCGCCACGGACCGAATGGCCTTTTTTACCATAATGATTTTGAATGTTATTGTCTGTCTTTATGCTAGTCTTGGGTTTATCTCAAGCATTTTCACTGTTGTCCTTTTTTCAGACCTTGAAAGCGTCAATTTTGATGGTGGCTAAGGTGCTTAGAAAAAAAGAGCGGAGGAGCATCAAGTCCTTCAAGAAGTACAAAAATACAAGAAGAGAGCTAGGATGGCTCTCCACTACATTAAGATGAATGTCTCTAATGAGATATTGAGGGAGATTGGTGATTGTTCTACATCCAAGGAAGCTTGGGATTGTCTCAAGTCCATCTATGAGGCTAAGAACACCTCTAGGCTCCTCACTCTTAGAAATCAAATATTCCAAAGTAGTCAAAAGAGTGATGAGAGTGCATCTAATTATGTTTTGAGAGTCAAGGATATTCATAGGGAGCTTGCATGTATTGGTGACTCAATCAATCAAAGTGAGCTAGTCCAAGTTATTCTCAATGGCTTGAGAGATGAATATGACAACCTTGTCCAATCCTATGCTATTAAGGAGGAGCTACCAAGTTTGGAGGCCCTTCAAAGTGTGCTTATTTCTGAAGAATCAAGACAAGAGTACAAACTCTTGAGGATGGACAAGCTATCACTCAATCATGATGATGGCAAAGTTCTATTTGCCAAGCACAAAGAGAGGAGTAAGAAGCAACACCATCACTTCTCTAATGACAAAGCTAAAGACCAAGATGGAGAGGAGGAGGATACCTCTCATGCTTCTAATTCAAATCTCAAGAAGAAGATGATCAAGTGCTTTTATTGTGGCAAGAAAGGCCATTATGCCACCAATTTCTTCAAGAAGAAGAATCAACTCAATCAAGCCAACATCACCAATGAGAAAGAAGACTATATTGCAAGTGATGGAGAAGGTTCTCTTATGGCATCAAGCTTCTCCTCTTCCACCTTCAACAAGGATGACTCATGGTATATTGATAGTGGAGCATCTTCACATATGTGTGGCTCCAAGCACTTTTTTTCATCTATTATGCCTTATGATGGAGTCAAGAAGACCATATACTTTGCAAGTAAGCATGAGTGCAATATTGAAGGAGTAGGGATTATTCCCTTGAAGCTTGCATCTTCTAAAGATCTCTTTCTCAATAATGTTCTTTTTGTCCCAAAGCTTACAAAGAACATCTTAAGTGTTGGCCAACTTCATGATAGTGGCTTTGATGTCAATTTCAATATTGACAATTGTGTGATTAAGAAGGATGGTGAGATCCTTGCATATGGATCAAGATTTGAAGGCATCTACAAATTTGATCCAAGTGAGAGTGCAAACTCTCTTGATGTTTCTTATATTTCCAATATTTCAAAGGAGGAGGATTACACAAGATGCACATATCTTCTCTCTTCAAGTATTATGGTGTATGATTATTCCTTATTATTCAAAGCATATGTTGAGAAGAAATTCTCATTGAAGATCAAAGCTTTGAGGAGTATTGGAGCTCTTGAAGGAATAGCACCATATGAAGTTTTATTCAAGATGAAGCCTAAGGTTGATCACCTTAGTGAACTTGGTAGTGCTTGCTTTGCACATATTCCCTTGGAAACAAGAAGGAAGGATGATCCAAGCTCATGGATCATGATTGGATACTCATCCATCAAGGAGGCCTTTAGTGTCTTTACACTCTCTATCTCAAATGTGATGGTGATTAGAGATGTCATATTGCATGAAGATTCAATCTTGGAAGTGGCCGAGATCAAGGCTTCTCAAGAAGCATCACAAGTTATCCTTGTTGAAGGTATTCAAGTTATGATGGGGCCAATGTGTGAGGAGGAGTTTCTTCTTCATATGATTTCAAGAAGATCTTCAAGATGCATGGCCAAGTCTTTATGGCTCACCTTACATGGCAAAGAGGGGCATCTTTCATGTTGTATCTACTACAACACATTCATATATGCTTCTCTTCCTTTGCTTGAAATGCTATCTTGCTTCATTGAATTTTTTGGATCTCAAAGTTCAAGAAAAGCTATACTAGTTTTGTATGATGCTTATGGTATGGACATGTTTCTTGTCATTATTGACTTAGATGTGTTTCCAATACTTTTTGAAAGCAAGATATTGTATTGTCAAAAGTATGCTCTTGGTTCTAGTAAGAACAAGATTGAGCTTGGTACTCACTTTTTTGAAAATCATGTTTTCACATGTTTTGAGGCAAATTGTAAACTCCTCTTGAGATTAAGTGAAGCATCCAAAGTGGACACATACATCCTTGAGAGAGTAACTAGCCTAAAAAAGATCAAGATAGTCTTTGATATCAAGATTAGATCCATCATGGATATAGTTCATTGTATGTGGACTAGTCAAGCTAGAAAGCATAATCTTGATAATCATCATTGTTTCACATCTTATGATCTTGATCTCCATGATCCTTATGAGGCTTGGAAGCCTCAGATTTCTCTATTTATGGTGCATCCATCATGCAAGTGGAACTTTCAAGGCAAAGATCATCATCAAGCATGGAGGAAGCCCATGATAATAGTGGAATATTGGTGGAGCACTCTTCAAAGGCATTGGCAAGAGATCTCTACCAAAGAGATCTTATCATGGATATGGTGAGGGTGCTGCTATGATGGATCCCTTGGCTAATCTTTACTTCTTATGCATACCAAAGGATCCACTCAAAAAGATTTACAAACTTCTCAAGTGATCTAGTACCTTTCCAAGCTATTTTTTGAGGAGGAGTGTGAGAAATTGGCAAAAATCTAGCTTGGTATTTTTTATGATAGAAGTTTGTAGGTGAATCTCACATGTGTGGAGGATGTTCCCACGTGTGGAGAATTGTAAAGTAAATCAGAATGTTTGATATAGGGGTCTCATAGAATTTCATAGTCAAGCATTTAGGTGTAGGATGTTGATAGGGTCAAATTTGGCATAGATGGCAAATTATCCATTTCCACTTGTAATGCCAATATTGAGCCAAACTTGTGCCAATTAGAGTGTAGACAAGTGTCATGCTTTTGTTTGATGAAGCTTAAGAGGTCCAATAGGATTTAGAGGTGGAACCTTGTGAGGTCCAATAGAAAATTGAGGTGTGCTTGAATATAGTCCAATAGAATTTAGAGGTGCATGGATCAATGGTCCAACAGGATTAAGAGGTGGCAAAGTGTGATCCAATCATAGTTAAGCATAGTGGTAGCTCATGAATCTATTAGTATCATTGTACTCCTCCTTTTGGATCTAATTGATTTTGAGATTGAGTGGATTTTGAGTGTCATTGAATTTCTAGCTTTCTCTCTCTACCCGAGAGCTCATGATGGTTTTTCTCTCTCTACCCGAGGAGAGCAGCTTTTTTTTACTTAGAATACTTTTGGAACACTTCCCACACGTGTGAGTGAGAGTTGGAAGTGATTGAATGCATGTAGTAGTGTGTTTTTGCCATAGAATCAAAGATAGATCTTGAATCTCAATCTAGTCTTGATCTTGGTGCATCTACACACCTTAGGAGATCACAAGTACATGTAGTGGACAATCCACACGTGTGAAATTCAACATCCTCCATAAATGAAAAAAATTCTCATGCAGATTGACGATTTTCAATGCAGCCATGAAGCATGGGAAAAACTAAAGTAGAAGTATGAAGTGAGGACAGTCACGTCAGTTATGCATCTCCACAATCAGCTACAACACTTGTGATGGGATGCCAATGAGCTGAATCAACATGTAGAGAAGATCAAAATGATCTTCGCTCTGCTTTTTGCATCTGGACAGGAGCATCAAATCCCACCAGCACCACAACAACTGATGTATTTCATGAAATCTCTATATATCCAACCAACCTTTGAGAATGCTCATCTTGAGCTTACCTAAGATGACATTTGAGAGGGTAGTCAATCTCATTGCAGACAAAAGATTGATGAGAGATGAAGGAGAAACACCACCTACACGCAAAATGACAATGAGATAGTGATTGTTGACTCAGGAGCTACATCTCACACAACCTGCAACAACAATGTCTCAATCAACTACAAAACACTTGACAATACAAGAACGGTGATACTAGGTGATCGAAGCAGATACAATGTCAAAGGCATTGGAACTCTACAATTTTGTACACTATTGAGACATGCAGAACTTCAAGGAGCACTCTATGTATCCACATTAAGAAGAGCTCTAATCTCTATGTCGAGGATACCAGATCAAGGAATATGAGTCCTATTTGACGGGAACATATGCCGAATGGTTGAGCACAGATCTAATAAGCTGCTGACTATCGGGTCAAGACAAGATAAACTATACCAATCCAAAATCATCATCAACTACGATAGCATACTGAATGCATCTGAAAATGAAAATCATCTCTAGCATAGACGAATGTATCATCCTCGAATTTAACATCTCGAACAACTTTTATTCTGTCAGTTTCGGGTACATAGACACGATAATATGACGAATGTAATTCGAATCCGACTAGAAAACCTTGTTCTATCTTTTCATCAAGTTTCTTTCTTAGCTTGTATGATATGTGCATATACACTACACATCTAAATGTCCAGACATGTGCTAGATTTGGCTTCAACTTCCACCATATCTCATGAGGAGTTTTATTCTGTATTCAAGATTTCAGAATACGATTTTAAGATAATTCGATGTAGCCACTGCTTCTGCCCACACTGTTTTGGTACTTTTGCATGAGCCATCATACACCTTGCAGCTTCCATAAGTGTACGATTCCTTCGTTCAGCTATTCCATTGTGTATGATGTAGTCTTCGTATGCATAATACCTTGATCAGTACAGTAAGCCTTGAATTCATTGAAAATGTATTCACCTCCATGATCTGTGCAAATTTGCTTCAACTTATTGCCTGTCTGTTTCTCAGCCCACTTCGTATACTCAACGAATTTCTTGAAAGCTTCAGATTTTGTACGAATAAAGTATACTACAACAAACTTGCTGAAGTCATCAATAAACGCTATGAAGTACTTTGCATCATCCAACGAAAATACTCCGGATGGTCCACATATATCTGAATGCACAATTTTCAAATACCTCTACTACTGATTTTCACTCTTTCGATTCTTTGACTTTTGTTGGCTTGGTACAAGGCTTTGATGTTCATGTGACATAGTCTCTTGTGCCACCACAAAATATTTGTTGATTCTTGAGTCTGATTCGCTTGTTCGATTCGAGTTTGAATGTTCAAATGATATTATGTTGCCTTTAGCAACTAGGTTATAAGAATATTCCTTAAACAATTTACAAGAGTTCTTTGTGAAGCTTACTGACATGCCTGTATCGACTATCTTAGCTACAGATAGAAGATCTTTGTCAAGAGTAGGGACATACTTCCTCCAGTCTCTTGTCACCCTAATTCGTGTCTAGCCATAATACACTAGTTCCATCAACCACATGCATAGAACCGTCTCCAAGTATAATGAATCTTGAATAGTTCATCTTCTTGTACTCAGATAGAATTTGTTTTGAGGAAAGAGACAACTTAAGACAATTTTAGACAAACAGAAACTATTGATTAAAAACAAATTTATAATTTTGAATTTGAATCAGTATACATCTCTTGTTGTTTTATCTTGTTGTTGTGTCTCTGATTGAATGAGTCTGAGAGGCTCTTTCGCTACAAGACAGGTCTTTTGGCCATTTAATTCTATAACAATAGATTTAACCATTTACGATGGTTGATATTCAAATAAACGTTCTATTTCCAGGGTCGAATAATTTATGTTCGCAAATATTTTGCGACAGTTTGTCTCTTTGTCTAAGCTTCTGTTTTGCGAATTATTTGCGACACTTGTCTCTTCGTGACATCTTTGTGTATCGCGAATTGTTCGCGCCAGATGACAATTTGAGTTTGGAGAAGAATCCAGAATATTTCACGAATTGTTCACAACAATTTCGCGACATCTGAGGTTTGAACAAGAAACAAACTATTTTGCAAAAAGATTTTGTTCGCGAATCTTTCGAGTCACCATAAGAACATTTCGCAATTCTTTCGAGGTTGAACACGAATAGAAATGTTTTGATTTTGTGTTCGTTTCTCATCCTTTGTCAAGTAAACTGCGCACTTTGTTAGTAGAATCGAGATCTTTCTGATCAGATGTTCTACATGCTCTTGGATCTAGTATGAGCAAGAATGAGTTTGATACTCATAGTTCAAAAAATCATGTTTTTACATGGTTTGAGGCAATTTGTAAACTTCTCTTGAGATTATGTGAATCATCCTTGAAGGACACTTACATCCTTGAGCAAGTGTTTAGCCTCAATAACATCAAGATTGTATTTGATTTCAAGATTAGATCCATTATGGATAAATTTCATAGTATGTGGACTAGTCAAGCTAGTTTGCTTAAGCTTGATAATCAACACTTTTCTTCATTTTATGATTTTGATCTCTATGATCTTTGTGATATTTATGAGGCATGGTGCCTCCGATTTTCATCATGTTGCAGCCATCTTCGTGCAAATGGTACTTTCAAATCAAAGATCATCATCAAGCATGGAAGAAGCACATGGATATAGTGGCAAATTGGTTGAATGCTCTTCAAAGGTGTTGGCAAATGATTTCTACCAAGGAAATCTTATCATGGATATGGTGAGGGTGCTGCTATGATGGATCCTTTTGCTGATTTTTTACTTCATATGCATAGAAAAGGATCCACTCAAAAAGTTTCACAAACTCCTTGATCTTACCAGGCTAGTTTTTGAGGAGTGTGAAAAATTGTCAAAAATCTATCTTGGTTATTTTTTGTGTTTCTAGTTTGTGAGAAAATATCACATGGGTGGAGCATGTTCCCACATGTAGAAAAAGTAAAAATAGTTTAGTCATGTTGACTTTAGGGGTATCATAAAGATTTTGTATCAAGCATCTTGGTGTAGAACCTTGATAGGGCCAAAATTGGCATCGTGGTCAAAATGGTCAAATCCACATGTAAAAACTCAATTTGGCCAAAAGTAGATTGTGATGCAAACTTGAGGTAGTTAGGCTTGTGACACATGTCAATTTTAGATTTGTGAGTGATGCACCCTATGTGGTGGCAAATGTCAAAGGGTCCAATCATAAGAGAGAGATGTGTTGGAAGGGTCCAATCAAAAGTGAGGGATGTTGCATCACACATCCAATAGGATTAGAGAGGCTATGTTTAAGGGGTCCAATAGGATTCAAGCATGGATCTCCATGAGTTTTTATATGATCTTTCATTCCCTTCATTAATGTAAGATAGATCTATGAGTTTTTTGAGTCAATTTGGAGACTTGCCAATTTCGCTTGTATTGCCTTCTCTCTCTAGATGAGCCCAAAAGTGGTATTTTCTCTCTCTACCTAAGGAGAGGAGCTTGTTGGGACTTGGTTTATTTCATGAAGCCTTCCACACGTGTGAAACACCTTTTGGTAATGAATTGAATGCATGTAGAATGGTCTTTTTACCTTAGATCTTGTCATTGATCTTGGATTTCAATCAATAGGTGATCTAAAGTGCATGAGCCAAGCTTAGAGATCAATTTCACACATTAGGGCATTCCCACATGTGTGAATTTTCACAATTTAGACAATATTATATTGTAAAGTACAAAATTTTGAACACCTCAAAGTTTCTAACATAATGCATACTAACATTATTCATGCACCATTCACTTTTTAAAACTTAGAACATACACAAAATTGCACTTTACAAAAGAATACTAATTTTAATATTCATACATTTATCAAGCAACATATAAACACAGTAGTCAACAACATTCCACAAAACAAACCAATTTCTATAGTTAGTGACATCACTACCAATGCATTGAACAATGATGAAAACCTTCAAAAATGTCAATTTATCATGCTTGGCATAATCTACACTTATTCTTACAACAAGTGAAAACTATATACGGTACACAATTAGACCAGATATGGACAAACATTCAAAAGATGTATCACGATCTACATATGTAGTTATAATGGTCAATCTATTCACCTTCATATAACATATGTGACTAACAAATGGATTATTCTTTATTATATCACTACAAACATGGATTTATCAAGACAACTCGCATTCTTTAAGTTTTTTCTCCTCATCTTCACACATGTCCTTTGTATCAATTAATCAAAAAGTTGAAAACCTTTACAATTATAACATATCAAACATCTTGGATAGTTCTAAGCTGCAAACAATGATTATAGTCACAATGCGACCATCTATATTAAACTTGAACAAACTAACAACTTTGTATAATAGGCTTCCAAGATGATAGAGGTATGTAGAGACATTTGGGATCAAAACCTTTTGGTACTGTAATTGTACGAACATAAACTATATTTTATGTTTTGGTTCATGTTTGATCAGTATCTCTTCGAGCATGGCATCTCATTTTGTATGTAGATGCCGATTTGTCTACATTGGCAGGTTTGTTGGTTTGCTCCTTTTTGTAACCAAAGATCAGGGACATGGATTGGATCTTGAATGATCGGAAATCCTTCACATGGTATCAGAGCTCTTGTGTTTCAAGTTATGAAAGGATCAGCCATCTTTAGCAGGGATTTGGAGGAGTTACCAATGATAGAGCATGCTAGATTGATCTCAACTCAAAAATCACTATTTTTGCATGTGTAGAATTGATGTTTTGTACGTCAAAACTCAATATAGGGTTATATACTTGATCAATTCCGATTTCACACTTGGTTTACTGGAATTAGCCAATGTTTGGTGCATTAGGAAGGTCTCATTGGAGGCTACAAGATGATATATCAAGTTTTTAGAAATTGTATGTAGAATTTGAGATATTCAATTATTTGTAATTTTGTCAAAATTCTAATTTTGATTGGATTTCTAGTTTGTAAGGTTACTGAACTTCATTTGAGTGTGTTTCAATCTTAGGAAGTGGCAAGAATCATTATATTGAGGATGGATCATAGGTTGATCAATATTTCACTATTCTATGTGTTGATTTTCTAGTTAGAAGTGCTAGAAGAGATTTGAGAGGTTCCATATCTTTGTGATTTCTTCTTGAGTTCATTTGTTGACACTCAAGAGAGTGCTTTGTGCATTGGAGAAGGTTGAAAGAGAAGATCAGGTCACTTCAACATGGCCAAAAGTGGAGGCTTCATGTTGGAAGGCAATGATAGGCTTACCTCAATCAACTATTCTACTTGGAAGGTGAGGAAAGATGAATGATTTGATAGATATTGTTGTAGGGTTGGAGGAGAGACCAGCAACTCAACAAGATCAAATGAAGTATGATAAGAGGGCCAAAAGGGCTCTACACATGATTGAGATGAATGTTACCAATGAACTTCTCAAGGAGATTGGTAAGTGCACATCATCTTTGGAGGCTTGGGAAGCTTTGAAGAAGCTTTATGAATCCAAGTCTACATCAAGAGTGCTTACTCTTAGGACGAAAATCTTTCAAAGTTTTCAATGATGAGTTAGCATGTATTGATGAAAGCATTAAGGAGGTAGAACTTGTGCAAGTTATACTTAATGGCTTGTTGGATGATCATGCTAGTCTTGTTCAAATTTTTGCTATTCAAAAGACTTTGCCAAGTATTGTGGATCTGTAGGAGATATTGGTGAATGAGAAGTATAGGCTTCAATCAAGAGGAGGAGGATCTGCATTGACATCTCAATATGAAGAGGAGGCTATGTTCATCAAAGGAAAGTTCAAGGGCAAAGGCAAAGGCAAGTGGTCTACAGGGCAAGATCAAGGTGAGACTTCTTTTTTTGGCAAAAAGAAAGATAAGTCTAAGCTGAAATGCTTTTATTGTAGAATCAAAGGGCATTTTGCAAATGAATGTTTGAAGAAGCAAAGAGATGAAGGTAGCAAGCAAAGCAACTTTACTACTAATGATGAGGATCTAGGTGGTTGTGATTCTCTTTTGATGTGCTCTTCAAGTCCAATATCAAGTGAAGATGACAAAGATTCAGGGTGGATTGATAGTGGAGCTAGTTAGTTTTAAGCACTCTTTCATTAGCTCTAAGCTTGCTTATCTTTATAATAAACATCAAAACAAGGTATTTATACATTTTATGGAGAGAGAAACAGCCCAGCGGGATCCAGAAGCAAGCCCGCCAGGCTCGCCAGTGGACCACTGACTAGAGCCCATCGGTGGGCCCCGCCAGGCCCCTTAATGAAGACCACCAGGCAACCTCTTTGGCTGATTTTCCCTGGTTGAACGTCAACACAAATGTTATTAACGTTCCAGGGGACCGAAAATAGCTCTCAAATTTTTCAATTTTCACTTTACATAATTGTGTTTTTGAAAACCCTGATCTGGTCTAACTCTCACTCTCACCACATTTCCTAGAGAGCTTATTTATCTGCATTGTACACAGTATTGCAGTCCCAATCTCATGCATTGTAGTGACATGAGTCCGATGTCCATGGCCAGGACAAGGACGACTTAGCTAGATCTAATTAGGTATAATTTTCATTCTAGTACACACATATGTGAGAGTCAGTCCTGACTTAGTTTGTAATATGTATGAAAATTATGAACAAATGATTTTGTTTACCAATTTCAAAATAAGTGGTGCAAAAGACTCATGTGGTTGGATGGATTCCATTTTTAGGGCAGAGAATGGACCCAATACATTGGCTTCATTCTTTCCTAAATTTGTTTTTTGCATTCTAGCTCCCTTGAAATAATCCTCGAAAACAAGTCCTCGATATATCCCTCGAAACGTCAAGTTCATTCTGAGCAGCCTTCCCCCGAGAAATATATGGAGGTCCCTCGATATATCACTCGAAAGAGGTTCACTCTGATCCATTTTATCCCCGAGGGATATATCAAGGTCCCTCGATATATCCCTTGAAAAACACATTCTATAAACAACACAAAAATGCTATGGGAATAGCTCGGGAATCGATGCAATTATCGAGGTTCTGCTAGCGAGGCATACATCATTGGACAAACCAGCATTAATGAACTATTTTTTTTACTTTTTACTTCATAAAAGCCTCAATAATAGGGTCAGAAAACCTCCAACAGTGATGTAGTTGTGGAGTTTTTATCTTTCTTTTTTTTCATGGGGGGGTGGGGAATAGGGGTTTCTTTGAGGCTCTTTTGACATGTAATGTTAATATTGAGTTTTGTTTTACAACCATTGGGTCAACCTTATTAGTTTTGTTTTTTAAAAGTTCACAATGTTGAAGTGTACTCAATTTAGGATTCATATATCAAAATATGAAGAAGCATTCTATCCCACTAATAAAAAATTCTCTTGCTAAATTTGTGGACAACAATGTTAGGCGATTAAATTTTTATGTATTAGATATTTTTTGTATTGAAGCTTAAATAGTGAGAATTTATCCAAGTTATTTTGCTAACTTTGATCATAATATTTTGTATTTTTGGGCAACAAAATTCCTTATTTTGACTATTGAACATTAAAATTTCTCAACTAAAAATAAAAATATAGCCAAATAGTAAAAATCAGCCTAAATAAATAAAACCCATGTACAATTTAAATATGATTATCTAAAAGTTGATCGTACATGATCAAAAGAAAGCATTCCAATCTCATGAGAATTTATTTGAACCTTTGGATCAATCAAAGGTGCACATTCCAAAGGATTATCAAATTTTTTAATGTTTTCAAAAATTGGTACTAGAGAGGTGCACCATATATTTAAAAGTTAACCATACATCATCAAAACATGGTGTACAGATATGTAGTGTATAATTTATCCTTTTCACAAAGACCTCTTATACATTGCTTGGGTCTTCTAAAATGTATCCTTTTCACAAACGGGTCTTATAAATTGCTCGGCTAGCATTACACCCATGAAATTTCACCGGATGCTCTAAGGTGGCCCCAGGTAAAAGTTTATGTCTTATAAAGCTTTGGGTTGGGGTCACGGCAGTGCAGGCCCAAAGAGTCCCAAGACGGCTCCTCTTATTTTTAGCACCCTGACAGGTGTTGGCACGCGTCAGGGTGGGCCAGGCAGGGAGTTTTTTTTTTTTTTGAACTAGTTGCCCTGGTGCCACGTGTCGGGCACAGGGTTTATCCCATAAGCAAATCTCTGAGATAAACCAGTACCTATATATAACTGAACCCACCTACTTACTCACATGTGTGCAGGTGGGTGTGAAGCTGCCCAGTGCCACCTGCCCAGTTCCCAGCGCCACCTGGGCTTGCCCGGTGCCACTTGGGTGCTGCCTGCCCGGCGCCACCCACCTGTCGCTGGTGCCCCTACCCTGTGCCACCCACCTGGGCGTTGCCCGGCGCCACCCATTTGGCGTTGGCGCCCACCCTGGTGCCACGGGCACTGCGCGGCGCCACCTAATCGCTGCCTGCCCCCTAGCGCGCCCGCCCTGGCGCCACGGCACCCGCCTGCGCCTTTTTGGCCAGCCCCTGGCTGGTGCACCCGGGCGCGTCAGGGTGCTAAAACTATGTGGAACCGTCCCAAGACCATCAATCATCATGTAATCAGGTTGGGACAACACAATCTACACGCACTGAACTCACAAGTTTTCCCATCCGAAGTTGTTGCTGGGAGTTCTAAAGAGTGATTAGTGACTGATTGCTTCACTTCCCAGATCTCAACAAACAAATAATTCTCTCCCAGCTCTGAGTAGAGATATTCAGAGACTTTCTCAGCTGCCTTCTCCTAATTTAACGTACAGCTCTTTGGCAGGTACTATATCATCTCAGGATTTATCACCTTGGTAAACTCAGGTTCTCTGTGTAAACCGATGCTTTCTCTTATTTTTATGCAAAATTATTGAAGCAAGACATGCCTTGCTGTGAACTGCTAAATGAAGGACCGATAACAGGCCATCAGCGTAAATTGCATCCCAGAAAATAAAACCAAGTCAAGTTCATCAAGTAATTAGGAGGCCATAACAACAATTAATTTGTTGGTTTGATCGAGCCTAGCATGCAATTCTATTTCTATTCTAATCAATGGTTGGTACTCTGCATTTTCATTTTAGACAGATGGTATTGCAAATTATGAAGAGTCCACACTAACAATTTCGTGTAGCTATAGATTTCCTCAGCTGAATTGGAGTAGCACAAGGTCTCTTCAAGGGGACATAACGCCGGTCAATGAAGGATCTGTGTTTCGTTCAAGGAACCATCTCAAATATGCAAGTAGCCGAACCAAAATTAGCTGTTGCAGTTCAAGATGCAGTTTTAATCGCACCAACCCACATACATGATTCGTATATCCACTCACTATCTGAATGCTTTAATTCCATGCTACCTTTCTATGCTTTACTTCTTTCGCTCTACGGCAGAGTCTCCTTCTTCTGCAACTAAGCTGGTTGCAACCAGCAAGTCTCAAAAAAGCTTTGGGAGATGCTTTCGAACTATATCCTGTATTGGCAGGATGGTTGAGAAAGGGAGAAGGGGAACGCTTGGAGGTCGCAATAAATGGGGCATGCGTTGTGTTTTCAGTAGCTACAATAGAAGCTAGACTAGACGCATAGAAAGATCTCCGCCTTTGCACTATAATAATAATATCCTACTTTTATTAAAAATGATGGAAAACCCATGATCATACAAGAAGATTAAAGTATTTAAAATAATATCATTAAACGACAAAAATGAATTAAGCTACTCAAAAGCTAAGTAAAACTTAAAATAATAAGCTAATTACTCAAAACCAGCTACTTGATGTAAATTACTAACTAGATTGGATCCAGTAATAGGTAATGCAGGAAGCTTTGAAGCAGCCACTCCTGCAAACTGAGGTCGTCGAAGAATTAAAATTGTTTGTGAATGTTGTAATGCAATAGAAATACGCTAACGGTAGAAAAAAACAATGATGGAAGGTAAGGTAATGCTTTGTCCTTGGCGTTTCACCATAAGCTCCGCACATAAAACTAGAAAAACATTAAATTTCTTTTGAAGACAACCATACGTTTCCAAGGCAAAGGCGATGCAATCTTCATCGGGTGCACGATCATTATAATCTCACTCCTTTTCTTGAGCTGCGTGAGATACAGCGGCCCCTTTCGTGGTGGAAGAACGATGAAGGAGGTCTTGACGAGAGGGATAAGCAAAGACAACATCTCCTAGAGTACGAACTCCATCACGTGAGAGAACAAGGCCAACTCGTCGTCGAGAAGATTGCGAAGAAGGCCCTGGTAAAATGTGTCTGTTCTCGAACAACATGAAAACCACTATCATGAGCAATAGCAGCACGGGCATCGCGAATGAAATCATGTGAAATGATACGTTCTCCACCTGAGGGGCACCACATAAGATGAGTACCCAAGGAATCCAACACATGCTCACATGAATACTTAGAGAGACCAATTAACATTGGATGTGGAAGTCCCAACCTGGTTCGAAAGGGCAGTTATAAACAAGTCATTGTTGAGTCACAATAGTGGAAAAACTGGACGTGCAACCAGCCAAGCCCCTACACTTGGACCAACACAAGAAAGAAGACTACCTCAAACTACATCAAAAGGTGAATCATTAATAAATTGACCGAAAGAATAAGAGTGAAGATGCTCTATAATTTTCTTCTAAAAGACTCGTTGCTGATTTGTCAGCAAAGATTCGAAGGGAGGCACAAAAGTCTGTACAAGTGGTGGAAGTTGTTGAATTATTCTCCTTCTTACTAATCAAATAATCGGTTTTAATCTTCATCCATTGTTTATCCAGTTCTGTGGACTTTCTCGTGTTTTTACAGTCTGCAATTTTACAAGTGTTTTTACATAGTCTATAGGAATACACGGAGTTTTGCCACAATGTCGCTTTTCTCTCTCACTTCGGGCTTTTCACTTTTTGCGAAGCTGGCGCCTATCAGGAATCTCGTGTAAAAATGCAGTGTGGCTTTTCACAATTTTTGCTTGTCAGAATTTGCGAGCAAATATGCAGAGTTGCATTTTCACCTGACAAAACAGTCACATTTTTCACTTTTTCCAAAGTGTCTCAAATGCTAAGGAAATGACTCTGGCAAAGTATAGGGCAACCCTAAATGAGATTTAAAGGCACTATTTCCTTTTTTGCAAAATCCCGACACTGTCATTTTTTTGTGACAGTGTCGCCTGTGGCTGTCTTAGTTCATTTCTGCAGAACTACAATTTTGGTTCATTTATGCAAATAGAACGTTTATGATCAATTTCACTGCTTATCAACAATCAATGACAAGGAACCGGATGGATGCCAACTGGCAATCGCAATAGTATACATAGTTGTTCATATTCGTACAGTTTCAAGTTAGCAAGTATTGCAAGTTAGCTCTTTATCAAGCTTTCAAGCTTGAACTCTCTTATGCATTCTAGCTCAGTCTTTTAGAGTTAAATTTTAGAGTTTCTATTGTGCTATTGCTTATCAACATAGTTGCTTATTATCAAACTTATCCTCAATTACTCAGAGACAACTTTGAGTGCACGGTTTCTATCTACTATTGTTTTGCGCTCATTGGCATCTAATTTTTTTTTTCCAGAATCAATACTATCCTTTGTTGCGTTCAATATATGTTAGATTGCATTTCCCTTGTAACTGATAAAAATTGTCTGAGAATTCAATACTTCATATTTGGCTATGTAATCACTTAGTATCTGGGGATTTTTAAGTTAGTTGCTAAAGATTGAACGTGATTCCCATCACTACTGCTTTGTTCAATTTTGATAGGCGTAGTCATGCACTGGAAGTAGGTAGTTTCCGTTACGATTATCTAACCTATTTTCGACATGGTATCAGAGCTATTTCACTACTTTTCATCTGATTTTTACATGATATTAGAGCGAAAGCTCTAATACTTGATATCTTTCACGATATTAAATTGATATCAAACTCTTCAGTTCTTTCCAACCTTTCAGTATCAGAGAATTGGTTTTCTATTGTTGGGATTACTACATCTTAGCGTCATCGATACAATCAATAGAGTAAGTTCTAGATGGATTCTCAAAGTAAAGTCGATCTTATCGCAGACAAGCTGAATGAATCCAATTATCATTTGTGAACATTTAAGATGAAGATCTTGCTAATTGCCAGCGAATTATGAGATGTTGTTACAGGTACAGAAGTAAAACCTGAAGACGACGACTCAAAGTGAAAATTGAAGAACGGTAAAGCTTTCGCGCTTATTATCCTCAATATATCAGATACACATATTGGACACATAGCTGAAGCTAAAACGTCAAGAGACGTTTGGGATATTCTGAAATCACTATATGAGATGAGGGACGTAGCTACTAAGTTATATTTACGAAGGAAATTATTCACATTCAAGATGTATGTTGGTGATTCACTTCAGAATCACATTAACTAGTTTAAGAGTCTTTTGCAACAAATGGCAACTGTCGGATCAGTCATAGACAATCAAGATGCAATCATGACATTGCTTTCAAGCTTGCCCTCTACATATGAGAACTGGGTGATGATCATATCGACACACTCAGACTTAACTCTTACTAGAGTTATCACCATGTTGCTGCAAGAAGACAATAGAAGAAGTCAAGACACATCATTTGCTTCCTCCTCTCATGCTCTATATGTCAACAAACGCTCTAAGCGACAGAAGCAAAAAGGCTCCAAGAAGGCTACAACGAATCAGAAGCCGACTCCGAAGTCAAGAACAATCATCGAATCCACAGTCAAAGATGTTTTGCAGGTATTGCAAGTGCAATAACCATGAGATCAAGGATTGCCGAATTCTCCAAGCAAAGAACGCAGCCAAGCAACCTGATCAACAAGCAAACACAGTCTCATCATCTCCCCAGGTTGAAGTAGATGAAGGCGCATTTATGGTCAAACATCTACACGCCTTACAACATGAAGAAATTTGTTCATATTGGTGACAATAGTACTCACACTATTGAAGGTGAAGGTACTATAATATTGCAATTCCAACATGATCAATTCAAATTACTATCAAAAGTCTTATATGTTCCTAAACTCTCTACAAATCTGTTATCAGTAAGTAGAGTTACAGATTTAGGTCATAAGGTAGAATTCAATTCTGATCAATGCAAAATTATTGATAGGAGTAATAACATCCTTGCACTCGGCAAGAGGCATGGTTACTTATATAGATTGGCACACTGTTATTCTGAGTCTAGTCATGTTTTGAAAACCTCTTTTCCAGTCAATAAAGTATTACTATGGCATCATCGCTTAGGACACGTGAATCATGCATCTATTTTGAATATGTCCAGACAATCCATGGTTCTTGATCTCAAATGTCCTTCTGGTAAGGTCGATCTCCATGTCTATCATAGCTGCATTTTTGGAAAGCAGGCTTGGATTCCTTTTAGATCAAACCATATGCATGCGACAAAAGGTCTGCTAGACATTGTTCACACAGATATATGTGGACCTATGCAAACTCATTCATTGTTAGATACAAAGTATTTCATTATCTTTATTGACCACTTTTCAAGAAGAATGGTTGTTTATTTTATTCAACAAAAATCATAGGCTTTCATCAAATTCAGACAATTCAACGAGCATGCTGAGAATCAAACTAACAAATCAATCAAAGCACTAAGTTCAGATAATGGGAGAGAATACATCTCCAACAAATTCAAAGAGTACTGCCTCAACAACGGCATTGAGCAACACTATATCAACTCCTATTTACCTCAGTCAAATGGTCTTGATGAGAGAAAGAACAGAACCTTAGTCGAATCAGCAAAGTCCATGTTATCACATGCGACACTTCCGAAGTCCTTCTGGGCTGAAGCTGTTTCAACATCAACCTATATTCAGAACATATATCCTACTAAAGGCCTCTCAGGCAAAAGACCATTCGAAGTTTGGATAGGTACGAAACCTTCTTTATCAAACTTACGAGTTTTTGGATGTACTGCTTATGCACAGATACCTCGTGATCTCAGGAAGAAGCTCGACGTCCAGAGTATCAAATGTGTTTTCATCAGCTACACTACTTCAGATTAAGCCTACAAATTGTTCGATCCCATCGAGTCGAAGATATTCACTAGACGGGATGTCATCTTCATCGAAGATCAATTTCAAGACCTCAAAGGAAACGACAGTTCCCATGTAGCCGACCTGTCAGATTCTCCTGACGCTTTGAAGCTTTTCAGCAACAGTACCGATCTGATAAAAGAAACTAACATAATGCTATCTTCCGAATTCGACATGATCGATGTAGGCGAAGCTCATTTCTGCCTTGGTATACAAATCCACAGAGACAGAAAACAGAAGTTGATTTACATGACACAACAGAGGTACATCTACAATATTTTAGTCAGATATAATCTAATCAATTACAAAGTAGCTCTCTCACCAATGGAACCAGGACTCAAATTGTCAAAGGACCAGTGTCCCCAAACCATTCTATTATAGGATCTCTTATGTATGCCATGATCTGTACCAGGCCAGACACAGCTATTGCAATCAACTCTCTCAATCAGTTTATGGCTAATCCTGGTATAACACATCATGGTGAGGACGATTAGAGGGAGGTGGGGATGGAAGGGATGGTGAAGCAGCCCTCTTTTTGTGTTGATTTGCACTTTGATCCATACTGTGAATGCCCACATTGACATCATCCATTGACTATACTTGAGATGCCCCAAATAAAAGTCTTGAAAAATGTTGTTGAAAATCTGTTAAGGTCTTCAGGGAACCACGCTATTTGCTAATATTCATGCCTCTGTTAACTTCTTTCGGAAGCATGCACAATAGCTCCTGATACTCGATCCAAATTTGATCCCCGATGACCAGCACTCCTGAATTACACCTGAGTTGATGATTGCACAGCTGCTGGATCTTAAAAAGGGAGTACGATTCGTTTATAACTTCATCAAAGCCTCAAAAAAATCATTCAGGACTCTTGCATGCGAATCACTTCAGAGAATCACTGGCCACAAAGTGTATGAGTGTCTTGTAAATGATCGCTCAGCTAGTGAAATGGTTCGCTTCCTCGCAAATTAATAAACGTCTACCTCCTTAATCAACTGCGCCTTGATCTTGATTGTTTCACCTGATTAAAATCGGAATTCAAGAGAATTTTCTTTCACGTTGTCTTTTCTCTATCATTTCTAAAATATCCAAATGCCTTTCCAAGCATGCGCAATTGGATAATCCGAGATGGCAGCGATTGAGGAGGCAGCTTTCATCAAATCAGAAAACCAGAAGCGCCAGTGCATGCAGACTTCACTTCAAAAATCAGCATCCGACAAACGCTTATACCATTAACCAGCTCATTAGAAAAGGTTCAATCGAGTGGAATTGATCCATAAAAGCAACAAATAAACGAGAAATGAAGCGAAACGTCACAAATCCGAGCCTTAATGCTGCTCCTGATCGTCGATTGATACGCCATAGTGTTATGGAATAGAAATTGTTGCAACCTGTCTGTAGCTCGCTCTATTGTCCTTTAGCCACATGGATGATTGATAGGAAGAATGATTTCTGACTTCTAGAAAACTAGATTTCTGGCAGTTGACAGCCGCCACTCTTCTTTGGCAACGCCTCGTTACCTGCCATGGCCGTAGCTCGAAGTGGTGACCTCCTGGAGCGGCACTTCTCCTACGCAGCAAGTCTGGTGCATGAGAGCATTGTTGCTATTGATGTCGAGTATGGGCAAGCCTGCAGTGTTGTAGAAACCTTCGAGGTTTCCCTCCAAAAATCTATATGCGAAAAAGTTCTTCAGCCTTTGCCGATTTTTTCTTATAAAACCCAAGATTCATGACATAAAAAATTTTGTACAATTTTTGCCATGCCGATTTTCGAGAAAAGATGCCGGTTTCATTCTTGAACTATGTTAGCTTTCCTAAACACTGATGGCAAGGTAAAAATAGGCGACTTGCTGATGAATGATGAGATTTACATGCAAGTGTAATGACGGGTCACTCCCTTTATGAGCTCGACTTCGGGTGGGGGCGACCTATTCACGTTTCCGTCCCATTCAAGTATTATGAAATGAGCCGGTGTTGCGCCGGCGCCTCAAAGGGCGCTGGGACTTGAGCGGTTTCCCCAACACGCGCTTAAGTCTAACATTCATCCATTATGCACTTACGTAAAAGCCAACTCAGAAACGTAACAAGCTTAACCATTCAGACTTAAGGAAACTAGAATCCCAACCAACCCGAAAGCCAATTCAGAATCCGTCCTCAAAAGGTAACCAAAGGCAAAGACAAGCCACACATGAAACCCAAGGCATAGTGGTCGCCAAACTGACCAATTGGCATAGCGGCAAGCCCCACGTCGATGACAAGGACCCTTAGGCGCCGACGACGCAAAAAGGTTGTAGTAAGGGTCCTTCCACTTGGACCAGTCCCAGAGGCGAAACCGAAATGGTAATCATCCCCACGGATCAACTTTATTAGATTTGGAAGATGTTACATTCATACATAGACTGACCGGTCTCGGGGCCACCAACACGTGCTGGGCATTGTGTCTGGCTCGTGCTGGTAGAGGGAGCTGAGACCTGGCGTTTGGATTCCTGGCGCTGGTTGAGCTGCCCAAGTTTTTGTCTGCCGGACCCCCCCTATAGTTCTGCTGTGATTCGGTGCACCCCCTCTGTTTTGAAACATAGTGCTTTCTGGTAAAGCACGCTTTTTGGGACTTAGTTTTTATTTTGCTGATTAAGCCTGGCAAGCTTGGCAGAATCAGTCTGGCTCCCGGACATGGGTCCCGGGAGCCGTCCCGGCGGCAGAATCAACTTGCTTCCTGACTAGGTCATGACTCGAGCTCCAGAGCTAGCTCATGACTTGTGACTACTTGACTGGCTCACCACAGGTCGGAGGCTCGGTCCTTGATATTCTAACTTGCTCTGGGACCTTAGGAGCCACCCCTTAGAGTCTTACAGAGCACACTAGGTGCACCTGAGTCAGCTTTACAACATCCTCCCCTTGTATGAAAAAGTTGATGTCCTCATCAGGGCCAAACTAGACCTAGGACGTATGGCACGGGCTCAATTCACCGACCTTAACAACTTTTGAATTAAAAAGATACATTGGCAGTAGCACATGAAAAGTGTAGATAAAGTTCACTTACGTAAAACCTGTGTAAAGTTGCAAGTGATTTATTGACAAACTTAAGATAGATACCTGGAAGTTCCTTGAACTTCAGAATTGGCCATGAGTGTTTATGCAGGAGGCATGCCGCCAAGTAGTGCTTTGTGTGCCGATCTGGGAAAACGGCTATTGCGTTGATTCTTCTGCAAATAATCTGCAAGTACTTCAGGGGTCTCCCTCCTTAAGTTTGTCTTCGTACTCCCAAGAAGCCTCAATGAGTGGAGCTTGTAGCCACTTCACTAGATATTCACGTTGCACGCTAATTCGCTTTCTATGTGTCAATATTTGTTCTAGTACAAGCTGTCTCTTTGTATCATCAAGTGTCATTGGTGGGTGACAAAGTTTGAGATATGAAACACATTGTGTATATCCAAGCTGGATGGCAGTGCCAATCGGTAAGCCACTGGGTTGATCTTCTTGGTGACATGATATGGTCCCGCATAAGGTCGAACGAGCTTATGAGAGAAACCTTTTGGTAACGCAATGTTCTTTGTGTTCAGCCACACTCAATCAACTTCCTCAAATTCTAGTTCTCGTCGATGTGGGTTCACGTCAACTGCCATACTTCTTTGGGACTGCTCTAAAAATGACTTCACCTTTGTCAGCTTTGTGTGCCACTCATTGATGAATTCCTCCACAGTGGGTGCTGGGGTTTCTTGCACACCTGTAAGAAAAGAGCTTGGAACAATCGGTAGCCGACCATTGCTTATCTTGATGGGTGCCCGTCCAATAGATCTGTTCACTTGATTGTTATGTGCAAACTCGAGAATATCCAAGTAGTTGACCCAATCGGATTGGCCCCAAGCGACATAATTTCGTAAATATTGTTCAATCTGTCGATTGACTTGTTCCGTTTGCCCATCTGTTTGAGGATGATATGCAGTGCTGAAATTCAGTCCAGTTCCCATGAGGTGAAATAGGCAGGTCCAAAACTTTCCGACGAACTTGGTGTCTCGGTCAAAAATAATCGTTCTAGGTAGGCCATGGTTCAACTGTCACTGAACTTTTAGTTGGTACAAGATGAGCTTGTTTTGAGAAACGGTCAACCACCACATAAATCGAGTCGAAACCCTGGCAACGTGGTAGTTGAACAATAAAATCCATGCTCACTGATTCCCAAGAGTATGCTGATACTGGTAATGGCTGGAGTAGTCCTGCTGGGGCTAGCGGTTCCACCTTCACTTGTTGACATGTAGGACATGTTTGCACATAGAATTCAACGTCTGCCCACATATCTGGCCAATAGAAGCCTCTCTTGAGAAGTTCATACATGCGATTCACCCCTGGATGTCCAGCGGCTAGTACATCATGATGCTCCCTCAAGATTTTCTTCTTCAAGTTGATGTTGTCTGGAACATATACTCTACGTTGTTTGTAAACAACCATTTGGTCTTTCCAAGTGAAATGTTTACAAGGCTTTCCCAATTGGAATTCGATCATTAGATTCTTAGCCAACGCATCTACACCATAGTTCTCTTTGATTTCTTGGATTAGACCGGTCACCTAGGTTGAAACCGTCACCATCAAGTGCTCCTGTCTACTGAGTGCATCTACTACCACATTATTCTTTCCCGCCATATGTAGAATGTCTATATTGAATTTTGAGAGAAAGTTTTGTCATCGCATCTGCTTTGGCGTGAGCGTACCTTGGGATGAGAAGTACTTAAGTGATACATTGTCAGTGAACGTCTTAAAGGGCTTTCCTGCCACATAACGTCTCCAATGCTCCACTGCTTGTACGACTGCAACCATTTCTTTTTCGTGAGTTGGCCATCGTCGTTCTACATCACTTAATTTCTTTGAAAAATATGCCATTGGTTTTCCCTCTTGCATCAACATGGCCCCAATAGCAAAGTTTGACGCATCTGTATGTATTTTGAACAGTTTGCTAAAGTCCGGTAGGGCAAGAATGGGTTCTTGAGTGATCCGTCGCTTTGGTTCTTGGAACGCTGCTTCACATTCCGGTGTCCATGTCGTTTTGAGATGAGTCTTGTCTGCTCCAACAACAGTGCCACAATTTTGCTAAATGCCTCAATGAATCTCCTGTAAAAACTACATAGCCCCACAAAGGTTTTGATGCCATAAACAGTTTTAGGTGCTAGCCAATCCAAGATAATCTTGATCTTCTTAGGATCCATTCGAATCCGTCCGTGGCCTATAACATGTCCAAGGAAATCAACTTCCTCCACCACAAACTCACATTTCTCTCTTTTCGCGAACAAGCAGTTCCTCCTCAGTCGTTGGAGAACTGTACTTAAATGTTTAGTGTGATCTTTAAGGCTCCGGCTAAATACTAATATGTCATCAATGTACACAATGACAAATTCATCCAAGAAGTCTTAAAAAATATTGTTCATCAACGTGCAAAAAGTGGCTGGTGCATTTGTTAGACCGAATGGCAACACTAGGAACTCGTGACTCCCGTACCGCATTCGAAATGTCGTTTTGTGTTCACCACCTTTAGCTATTCGAATTTGATGATATCCAGATCTGAGATCTACTCGGCTAAAGTATTTGGCATGTTTGAGTTGGTCGAACAAGTCATCAATTTTAGGCATGGGGTACTTGTTCTTGATGGTACTCTTGTTAAGCATGCGATAATCCACACACATTCGAAGAGTTTTGTCCGCCTTTTCCACGAACAACACTGGAGCTCCAAAAGGTGAAGCGCTAGGTCTAATAAAACCTTTGTCTATCAATCACCAAGTTGTCATTTCAGTTCCGCCAACTCCTCTTGTGACATTCTGTAGGGTGCTCGTGAAGTTGGCTCCGTTCCTAGTACCAACTCAATTTTATGGTCCACTGGTCTTCGAGGAGGTAGCTTAGCTAGGAGTTCCTCCGGAAACACATCGATAAATTCTTCTAGCAGATCTGCCACTTCTTTTGGCAAGTTTTCTTGTCGCACGCTTTTCCCTTCTGGGACTTCTCGGCAGATGCAAAGAAAGCACTTTGACCTTTTCCCTTTCGCCATTCTTTTCATCGCTAATGCTGCAACCAAATTTTCTTCAATATCGGTATCCTTAGCATTTCCTCCGGGCAGGGCTTTTGTCAAGCAGATTTGTCCCTTGTAGTCCAAGAGGACCAAGTTTGAGCTCCTACCCAAAACTGTGATACAGTGTTCATTTAACCAAGGGAGGCCCAAAATCACATCGAAGGCATCCATCTCTAAAATCAAAAAGCTAAGTTTAGCCTTCCATCTTCCAATCTACACCGGGATATTCAATGTCGCTTTGTCTGCATCTAGTGCTCCCTTCGTTGTCTCTACCTTGAGAGTAGATGTAACATTCCTGGTCGGCAAGCTAAATTGTTCCACTACGCTCCTTGAGATATAGTTATGTGAAGCTCTAGAGTCAATCATGAAATCTGACTTCCTCCCCAAGATCTTTCTTGATAAAAATAACAATCTTGAACCAGTCTTGGGGGTTGCCCCATGGAAGTTCCTTTCCATACTTGTATGTCGTCCACTCATAAATGTAAGCTCCTCTCGCAACTCCCAACTAGATCAGATCACATGGATCAAAACAAGTATTCAGGGATAATTCAGGTCCAGGCAAGCACACCACAAACGAACATATCAACCAAAGCTAAACAGAGGATCCCTCTCAAGTCACATTCCCCTTGAGACTGGACGTAGGACCTTTGCCTAGCTGCACCCACACAAATCTATCACAGAATTAGCCCATGGGGAAACATCCATCCAGCCATCCGTGCTTTCACCATTAAGCAGCACATTGCCTCAGTCACGCCCCACCACTTTTTGGTCGATAGCCCTTATAGCTAAACGATCGGCAGCTATCTCGCACCGGCAGCTAACCACCCGTGCTTTACACCCAAATTTGAGCAGCATCTCTTTATCAATGGTTAACCCGTACAGCTCGAATATGTCACCTCGCACCCCACAAGGCACAGACCGTGCTTTCACCAACCTAATGGCAGCACATTGCCTCATCTGTCCTACGTGCAGACGGCGCCAGGCCTGAACCGCGGAAACTGACCATGCTTACACCTCGAGGGTAGCACTTTGACTCATCAATTCCCCCGTTCTGCTGACCACCTCGATGGTTAATCTGTATCAATGGTTAATCCGTACTGTATCAATGGTTAATCCGTACAGTTTGAATATGTTGCCCCACACCCCACAAGGTACAGACCGTGCTTTCACCTACCTAGGCAACACTTTGTCTCATCCGTCCTACGTGCAGGCAGTACTAGGCCCGAACCGCGAGAACTAACCGTGCTTACACCTCGAGGGTAGCACTTTGACTCATCAAGTCCCCCGTTCTGTCGACCACTCTGACCGTGGATGCACTCGTGCTTACACTGTGGGTAACACCTTGCGCAACGATTGTCCTAACAAATCCCAAAACGTGGCCATCCCTGTGAGACTTGCGTAGCTGACCGGCTAGTCGGCTCTGATACCACATGTTGCGTCGGCGTCTCAAAGGGCGCTGGGACTTGAGCGGTTTCTCCAACACGCGCTTAAGTCTAGCACTCATCCATTATGCACTTACGTAAGAGCCAACTCAGAAACGTAACAAGCTTAACCATTCATACTTAAGAAAATTGAAATCCCAATCAACCCAAAAGCCAACTCAGAATCCGTCCCCAAAAGGTAACCAAAGGCAAAGACAAGCCACACATGAAACCCAAGGCATAGTGGTCGCCAAACTGACCAATTGGCATAGCGGCAAGCCCCACATCGATGACAAGGACCCTTAGGCACTAACGACGCAAAAAGGTTGTAGTAAGGGTCCTTCCACTTGGACCAGTCCCGGGAGGCGAAACCGAAATGGTAATCATCCCCAATGATCAACTTTATTAGATTTGGAAGAGGTTACATTCATACATAGACTGACCGGTCTCAGGGCCACCAACACGTGCTGGGCATTGTGCCTGGCTCGTGCTGGTAGAGGGAGCTGAGACCTGGCGACTGGATTCCTGGCGCTGGTTGAGCTGCCCAAGTTTCTGTCTGCCGGACTCCCCCTATAGTTCTGCTGTGATTCGGCGCACCCCCTCTGGTTTGAAACATAGTGCTTTCTGGTAAAGCACGCTTTTTAGGACTTAGTTTTTATTTTGCTGATTAAGCCTGGCAAGCCTGGCAGAATCAGTCTGGCTCCCGGACATGGGTCACGGGAGCCGTCCCGGCGGCAGAATCAACTTGTTTCTTGACTAGGCCATGACTCGAGCTCCAGAGCTAGCTCATGACTTGTGACTACTTGACTGGCTCACCACAGGTAGGAGGCTTAGTCCTTGACGTTCTAACTTGCTCTGGGACCTTAGGGAGCGTCACCCCTTAGAGTCTTACAGGGCACACTATGTGAACCTGAGTCAACTTTACAACAACCGGGCACAACCCATTCTACCCGATAAGGATTTCCAAAAAAAAATGGGCGAGGCCGGCTCATTCCATTGTGTAAAGGAGTCTTTGACTTTTCCACATAATCAGCAGTCGAATTTTTTTTTTACCAATCAAAAATTGCCACATGGCAGTCTGACGGATGCAGTCTAATGCTGATTGATGCGCTATCTAACAAGGACTAACGCACATCTGGAATAGGCTTCAGAATTTTCAATTTTTTAAAAAAAAAATCCAGTGACATGTTATGCTTTTTAAAGAGCTAAAAATTGGCTGTAATCCGCACAGGGAATTCATTACGTCTCTATTCCTAGCACTTTTGATCTCAGCGGTAGCATTCTGGTAATGTCTGACCCAAGTGTTGCTCATGCTCAAGAGTTTGTGATGTTTTTGAAGGTCAAGCACATGAACAAGCTTATAGGAGATACTTTTATCTCTCACTATTTAGAGGGGGAGGAGCAACTAGTACATGAAATAATTTGCCCTCCAAAGTCCTCCAAGGTATGAATATGAGCTGGTAATCTTAAGGAAGACCTACCATCCTTTTCATCCAAGAATACAAGTATGAGTTGTTAATGATAAAGAAGATAGAGGAGTCGTAACGATCATAAGAAGTATTGACTGGGTTGCCTCACTTATAGTACAATATGTTATAGGGGAGTGGGGCACTCCAATGCTTATTAATCTAAACTCAACCCTCAATTGCTTGCTCAAATATTGGCAAGAGTATAGATGCTTTGGATGAAGTCTAATAGCTTATCTTCATGCCATAGATTATTAATGTCCTCTCTTTTATTTTATCCTACAAAGGCTTAAATTTGTCGATGGCTCCAAATTTTTTTGAGAAATAAGGTTTGTTGTGATGACATGTTTATTATAGATGTAAGAAATGCAATGTCACTTGATTATGATCATATGCAATATTATGTTTGTTCTTCTTCTAATAATGATCTAGTTTTGAGGGATGCTAGGATAATGAGGTGTGTCTGTGTGCATTTATGCCATAATAAAAGTATGTAAACTCCAATTTGATGTTGTTCATAATTGTGTCATTTCATGTTGTATAGGTGAGTCAAGCCTAAAATGAGTTCACATTGATGATTGGTTTGATGTACATACTTTAAAGCTTTTTGACTACATAAAACCATTCTTTGAAAAGTTTATGGAATTAGATGTTGATTGGTCTATTGTTAGGCATTAGGCTCAATATACCCTTCTTGCTATTGTTGTTCTAATTGAAATTGTTTTCTTGCGATGTCTTTAATATAGATTGGCCAATTTGAAATTTATCCATCATTCAATGTATTCAACTCCATGTTTAATGATTTATTGTATTTTTACACATGTACATGTGGTTCTTAAGGGATTTTTCCTTGACCAAATTCATGTTTTGGAATTTGTACCCATATAATGTCTTTTGCATCAATCATATTTAATTTTGAATGTCTTTATATAATCAAAAGATAATGCCCGTCTTTTGCAGTCTTTTGCTAATCCATGAAGACAAAATGAGATGTTTTAATATGTCAACATAGTTGATCTTTTGTTTCATAATATGATAAAGATTATTGTATAATTTTGGGTCTAGTTCTTCTTCTAACTGTGGATCCTAAATGATAGTGTACAACATCATTGGTCATGAATATTTGAAGCAACATTTGTGTAGTGTTTTTGGCTTTATAGCATGTTGCTTACTGATGGTGAGCTTGCATATTTGAGTGGTGTATATTTAATTTGCACTTTGACTCATGTAATGCTTGCATCAATGAATTATGTGATTTTGTTCTCAAATTTTATATCATAAGTTGCTACATTGTCCATCTAGAACATTCCCTGATCATGTTGACTTCCACGATTTTGAAGTCTGTCATTCTTGAAAAGTTATTTTTCAAGATTTCAAGTGGAAAAAAAATCAATTGCCTCTTACTTACTTAAAATGCTCAAGAAGCTATGAAATCATACAAAACTTCATGAGCTAATATGATGACCATGGATATTTGTCCAATTATTTTTTGGTGATGAATTTGTATCAAACTTCTTCTCAATCACTAATCTCTATATTGTGCTTAGATTTTTCGAGTCTCCACATTTAACAATAGTGTAGTTCTTTTATGAAAAATATCGATAATGTCATAAATGCTATGCAACTCCATTTTTCACACTACCAAGAACACATTCATGGAACTCATAGACCCAGAGGGAGAAGAAATATGATATCAACCTCTAAGAAAAATATTGCTATCCTGAAAGACAATGATAGCACCAGTCATGAACTCATTTCTAAAATAGATTTAGAAAGAATTTGATGAAAAATATTCTACTTTTCATGATTTCATAGTAAACTCATTGAGCACAAATGTTGATGCCACACACGATATCCAAATGCACATTTGTCATTTCTATGAGTGATTGTCTCATATTGTTTCAAATGACAACATAGTAGGGATGTTTAGCTTTAATTGCCAACTGTAGTTATTGACTTTTTCAAGATCTAAGAAGTGATTTTCATGGAAAATCAAGTAGAACTATCAATGAGAAAGATAATTATGAGAAAGATAAGAAAGTGTCACATGCTCAAATTGATAAAGGCATGTAGCATGGAAAGAAAATAACTTTTCAGGAAGAAGCCAACAAAGCGATAAGATCCTAGACATCAAACATTTAATCATGTGTAGTAAATCAGCGACTGTTTTCCTTGTTCATTATTAATAGTTTTATAGATGATAGTGTGAAGAATTGCCAAAAATTGGCAAATCTAGCTTGATCAAAAACCATGTAGAATAGTGTAAATTGTGTACACAAGTGGGTCCCACACATGAGAGGCCATGATGCCGCATGGGAAACCCATCCTAATGTAGGTTAGGTCAAGTCAAGAGAGTTGGTCATGTCTATTTGGTGGTCATCCCTACTTTATAGGACCTACACCTAAGTTTAAGGTGAAAATTTGACCAACTAGCTACCTACCAAGCATAACTCTAGGAAATAGACTAGAGTTTCATTTTAGGTCAAGGAGAGTGAGTTAACTTCGTTATTACATGCTGGAAATCCACCTAACTTCAAGAAGGAAGTCGAATTTGCTATGTATTCCCTCTCTCCATAGTGAGAAGATAGAAAATTTTTTGGAGCTCATTGGCAATCTCAAGCTAGTTCACTATGTACATTGAGTTTTTGTGATCCAAATGAAACCAAATCAATTTCTACTTGTTTCTCAGGTTGAAGGCCGTACTACAGCCTGTAGTACACACGTTTGGGCTTGGATTTCAATGTTTATCAATGCTTTTGATTGTTAATGCTTGTTGTTTGTTAAATTGCCAATCTAGATCAACTTTTGTGTCTAGTTTTTTGATAGATTGTTAAGCAAGCATCCAATCACTCTTGTGGATCTTTTGTAGATCCATTTATGGTCCTAAAGTACAGTACAAGAGCACAAGCCATTGATCTAATGAAAATCCATTTTTAGCAAGTTTTGGTGCTAAAAACTAGTATTGAGAGGGCAAGCTAGAATCTTGATTTTGGTGAAGAGATTTGATCCCAAACTTGGTAGGGGTCCAAATCCGTACTGTCCACATGTGTGGGCACCTCTGAACCTGCATTTAATGCATGGTATTCATTTCATCCAAAAAAATTCGATTTGTGAGCTATTGGTATAATTTTTGGTGGAGATCCTAGGATAATCTACCAAGATCATTTGCCATTGATTAGATTTGAATTTGTTTCATGGAATCTAATTAATCTAGGCTGAGATCAAGTCCTATTAAGGTTAAAAACAAGTCTTGAAAGTACACCAAGAAGGAAGAAAGAGATTAAGTCATTTTTTTGTCCAAAAATAGCCAAATTTGGCAAGATTTGATTGTAAGTAGATTTCACATCATCTTATCTTCATTCCAACTTTGTGAGAGAGTGCTAAAACTGAGATTATAAGTCCATTTGTTGGATTAGAAATCTAATTTGAGTGAAAAACTACAAGAGAGAGACCTTAGTGAGTTTCTAGAGACAATCAAATCCATTTCTTGGCAAGATTTGTTTGAAAGTAGTTTTCACTTCATCTTATCTTCATTCCAGCTTTGTGAGGGAGTGATAGAACTGTGATTATAAGTCCATTTGTTGGATTAGAAATCAAATTTGAGTGAAACACTGCAAGTGTGAGACCTTTGTGAGTTTCAAGTCAATCAAATCTATTTCTTGTTTGTAGAAGTCACTAGTAAGATGGGATCTGCTGGAGCATACCTTCTAGAAGCTAGTGAGAGGTTGAATTCTACAAATTATGCTATTTGGAAGGTTAGAATGGAGTCACTATTGGTGCTCCAAGACCTTTATGAGTTCTTGATTGAAGATGAAGATGAACCTCTAGGTGCACAGGAGTTAGCTAGATACAAGAAGAGATCTAGGCTTGCACTTCATTGTGTGAAGATGAATGTGAGCAATGATTTGTTGAGAGAAGTTTCAGCTTGTACTAATGCTAAAGAGGCTTGGGAGTCTTTAAAATCAATCTATGAGTCTAGCAACACTTCTAGAGTTCTTATGCTTAGAAATCAAATTTTGCAAAGCATGAGGAGAAGTGAGGAGAGTGCACAGGATTATGTACTCAGAATCAAGTCTCTAAATAGGGAGTTGGCTTCCATTGGAGAGAAGATTCATGATGGAGAGCTTGTACAAATTGTCCTTAATGGTCTAGGAGATGACTTTGCAAATTTGGTCCAAAGTTTTGCCATCCAAGACACTTTGCCAACTATAGAAAAACTTCACAGTGTATTAGTGGTTGAAGAGTGTAGGATGCTCCATGCAAAATCTAGGATGAGTTCCTTGTTGTTGCAAGATGGTGATGAGAAAGCCAATTTCTCATTCAAGGGCAAAAAGAAGACCAATGGAAAGAAGAAGCATCCAAAGGAGGCCAAAGAAGAGGATGATGCATCAAGCTCAAAGGACAAGTCAAAGCAAAAATGCTTCTTTTGTGGAAAGAAGGGGCATTATGCATCTGAATGCTACAAGAGGCTAAGAGCACAAGTGGAGGAGGACAAACAAGGAAACCTTGCAAAGGAGGATGAGGAGGATGAAGTGGATGTATTCTTGATGGCATCTACATCCTCACCAACAAGCAATAGCAATTCAAGAGACAATTGGTGGATCGACAGTGGGGCTAGCTCCCACATGTCTTGTGAAAAGGACTTTTTCTCAACCTTACACTCATTCAATGATGCTAAAAAGTTTGTCTTTACTGCAAATGATGAAGAGTGTAGGATAGATGGTGTTGGCACCATATCTTTGTGTCTAGAATTCTCAAAATGCATGGATCTAGAAAATGTCCTTTATGTACCGTCAATCACCAAGAATATGCTTAGTGTTGGTCTACTCTTAGAAAGTGGTTTGGATGTCCACTTTAAGTATGGTGTTTGCTTCATCTTGAAGAATGATGTTTGCATTGCAAAGGGATTTAAACATGGAAGATTGTTTAAGTTGGAATCTAGTGTTGCTTTTGAAAGAATGAGCTTGGCAAAGGAGGAGATCACTCAAGAGGAGATCTTGGCAAAGTGTGATCATGCTTGCATTGAGGAGGAGCATCAAAAGGAGGAAGATCTTGAGGATCAGCCTCAAAGCATGAGAGTTCCAAGGGAGTCCTCAATGACAATGGCCGAGTCATCGAATTGCATGCAAATTGTCCATTCAAGTGTGCATCTTGCAAGGGTGGTGAGCATTGGAGAGTCTACTATCTTTGAATACTTTTTGGAAAGTAGTAGTAGACATGAGGTGACTTGTTTCTTATCTTTAAGATTCATGGTGTTTATTACTTTGTATGACAAGACAATGAAATGGGCTGTTTTGAAATCTACATTTGTTGTTGATAAAGCAATTTCATTGGATAACTATTTTTGTAATAGTTTGAATAGAGTCATAAAAGGTGAAACATCATTTGCTTTGGAAATCTTTGTGTTCACATGCTTTGTGCATGATCATTCCAATGTAAGGACCAAAGATTATCCTATTTCAATGATAGGAATAATGGTAGTGTTTTGCTCTTCAAGTAGAGATTGTAGAATCTACTTGTTTTCGACCAAAGAATTTGTCAATGGTGGAAATGTGATCTTTCAAGAGTGGAAGATTTGTAAACTTGAAGAAGCACCTTTGGATCAACACCTTATTCAATTCATTGATGTTTTGGAGTCAATTCAAGTGGAGGATCAAACTCAAGACCCGAGGACTCCAAGAAGAATTTTGAGTATCAAGATGGAGCCATCAAGGCTCAATCATATGGATCAAGCACGACAAGTTGTCTTTGGCAACATTATTTATGCACTTAATATTTTAATTGATGTATCTTCAAGCGCACAAAATGCCTTGGAATCCATGGCTTGGCATGATGTTTAGTTTTGAAGTGTGCTACATGTATATAGACACATTTATGGAACATCTTGTAAGGGATCCTCTAAGAGGTGGTGAAAGATCCTTCATGGACATCATTCTCTATTGGAGTCTCAAAAGTTCCTTGTTTGTAGCTGGATTTTTTAGACACTTCTAAAAGCTTTCATTGATCTATCAAGAGAGTTGTAAATAGATCAAGCTAAATTTGAGGAGGAGTGTGAAGAATTGCCAAAAATTGGCAAATCTAGCTTGATCAAAAACCATGTAGAATAGTGTAAATTGTGTACACAAGTGGGTCCCACACATGTGAGGCCATGATGCCACATGGGAAACCCATCCTAATGTAGGTTAGGTCAAGTCAAGATAGTTGGTCATGTCTATTTGGTGGTCATCCCTACTTTATAGTACCTACACCTAAGTTTAAGGTGAAAATTTGACCAACTAGCTACCTACCAAGCATAACTCTAGGAAATAGACTAGGGTTTCATTTTAGGTCAAGGAGAGTGAGTTAACTTCCTTATTACATGCTGGAAATCCATCTAACTTCAAGAAGGAAGTCGAATTTGCTATGTATTCCCTCTCTCCATAGTGAGAAGATATAAAATTTTTTGGAGCTCATTGGCAATCTCAAGCTAGTTCACTATGTACATTGAGTTTTTGTGATCCAAATGAAACCAAATCAATTTCTACTTGTTTCTCAGGTTGAAGGCCGTACTACAGCCTGTAGTACACACGTGTGGGCTCGGATTTCAATGTTTATCAATGCTTTTGATTGTTAATGCTTGTTGTTTGTCAAATTGCCAATCTAGATAAACTTTTGTGTCTAGTTTTTTGATAGATTGTTAAGCAAGCATCCAATCACTCTTGTGGATCTTTTGTAGATCCATTTACGGTCCTAAAGTACAGTACTTTCACAGATAGTGAGATCTCATTGTATTCCATATCATTCTCTCTCTCTCTCTCTCTCTCTCTCTCTCTCTCTCTCTCTCTCTCTCTCTCTCTCTCTCTCTCTCTCTCTCTCTCTCTCTCTCTCTCTCTCTCTCAAACACACACACACACACACATCCACCAAGGATTAAGCCCACATTGCACTCCAAGAGGTACACAGTAGCCAAACACCCAACCAAGTAGAAGCATCAACACCTAAGCTATTAGAATAATAAGCACAACTTTTTTCTAGTCATTTTCAGATGATATTCCATTTTTTATAAACATAGTTTTTAGCTTTCAATTCATACTATAGTGATAAGTGCCACAGTAACGACACTTGAGCAAGTAAGTTGAGACAATTGTTCCTTAATGGAGACCAGTTTTTGATGCAGATGTACTCTCTACAAATTAGAACTTTTCAATATTCCATATAGATCTTACTTGTACTAATCTTTCAAAGTTCGCATTTTTATGAAGTTGTCCTTGAATATGTTATTCATCTATCAAAAGTCTTAGCAATACTTTTAAGAATGAACATTCTAGATTGTTTCTTGTAGTCTACTAGGTTACATAAACTCAAAAATTCATCATAGAAAAGTGGAATGACATTATCTCAAATCTCTTCACTAGTCATAAATGGCTAATAGCATTTTATCCCATGGTGCTCATCTTTATTTATACAAGACTATAACTATTCTAGTTGTAGCTATAAATTGAATGTGGATTTCATTAGATTGGATGCTATTAAATCCAATCGTTGCAACCATAACCCAATATCATGTTTGGACCTATGATGATAGCTTTGTACTTGAAAACCTATTGGATTAAAAAGCTATTGATATTTTCAATCTGATCAATTTCGCCAATATTTTATCCACATCGTAAATATTGTGTCATGAGAAAGTTAACCCTTTGGCCCTTTTGAGAAGAATATTGTTGCCTTGCTGCTTTGCAAAGGTGAATTATATCTAGAAGCAAACTATACTAGCCATTGATTCAAATCTAGTGATGCATGAAAATGACAATGAGGATTCTTTCACCGTATGGGATTTAGAAAATCCAAATGAAGAATTTCTTGCTCCAATAAATGCATTGGCATTAGAAATTTAAATTATCAATCACTAATATGGAACAGTGTATGAAGTAGTATCAACCAAATGCAATGTAAGACAAAAATGCATTGGGCATTGGATGAACTATTCAAGTAAGAGAGGTACAAATGGAAAAGTAGATAAACAAGGAGATTGTTGCATAATAGATTGTCTAAGCTTGCAAGAATGGACCCTTATGAAGACAATCTTGTGCATCATTAACCTATCTTAAATGATCTTTACAATCACAAAAGAAATAACTTGTATGTCAAATTTCGTCATTATTTTAGAAAGTGTGACACTCTTGCAAGTCTCACTCTTAGAAGAAGATATCTTAATTTGATAAATTTTGATTCTTTTTAAAGTACTTTTAAAGTTGCAAAATGCTCTTATAGAAAAGTGAGTTGATGTTTTTCATATGTAACCATATAAGGCGTTTTTCATCACTTGATAACTAAGACTTCACCATAATATCCTTGTGTGTTGAAGTTGGTGCCACTCTTCTTTGGCAACGCCTCGTTACCTGCCATGGCCGTAGCTCGAAGTGGTGACCTCCTTGAGTGGCACTTCTCCTACGCAGCAAGTCTGGTGCATGAGAGCATTGTTGCTATTGATGCTAAGTATGGGCAACTTCAGCATGGCAAGCCTGCAGTGTTGGGGAAACCTTCGAGGTTTCCCTCCAAAAATTGATATGCGAAAAAGTTCTTCGGCCTCTATTGACTGACAAGCTCTTACTTGCTAGTTTTTCCCTTTAAAACCCAAGATTCATGACATAAAAGAATCCTTTCCAATTTTTGCCATGCCGGTTTTTGAGAAAAGATGCCGGTTTCATTCTTGAACTATGTTAGCTTTCCCGAACACTGATAGCAAGGTAAGAATAGGCAACTTGCTGATGAATGATGGAGATTTACATGCAAGTGTGATGACGGGCTACTCCCTTTATGAGCTCGACTTCAGGTGGGGGTGACCTATTCACGTTTCCCTTCCCATTCAAGTATTATGGAATGAGTCGGGCACAGCCCATTCCTGCCCGGTAAGGATTTCCAAAAAAAAATGGGCTAGGCCGGCTCATTCCATTGCGTAAAGGAGACTTTTCCACATAATCAGGAGTTCGCTTTTTTTTTTACCAATCAAAAACTGCCACGTGGTAGTCTGACGGATGCAGTCTAATGCGGATTGATGCGTTGTCTAACAAGGACCGACGCACGTCTCGAATGGGCTTCAGAATTTTCAATTTTTTAAAAAACATCCAGTGACATTTTATGCTTTTTAAAGAGCTCAAAACTGGCTGTAATCTGCACAAGGAATTCATTACATCTCTATTCCCGACACTTTTGATCTCACGGTAGCATTCTGGTAATGTCTGACCCAAGTGTCGCTCATGCTCAAGAATTTTTTATATTTCTGAAAGTCAAGCACATGAACAAGCTTAAAGGAGATCCTTTTATCTCTCACTATTTAGAGGGGGAGGAGCAACTAGTACATGAAATAATTTGCCCTACAAGGTATGAATATGAGGTGGTAATCTTAAGGAAGATCTGCCATCCTTTTCGTCCAAGAGTACAAGTATGAGTTGTTAATGATAACTTTGAAGTTAGAGGAGTTGTAACGATCATAAGAAGTATTGACTCATGTGTCTCACTTATAGTACAATATGTTATAGGGGAGTGGGGCACTCCAATGCTTATTAATCTAAACTCAACCCTCAATTGCTTGCTCAAATATTGGCAAGAGTATAGATGCTTTGGACGAAGTCTAATACCTTATCTTCATGCCATAGATTATTGATGTCCTCTCTTTTATCTCTTAAACCAAAGGATCATATGCTCACTATGATCTCCTTTTAAAACAAGTGTTTTGTGGTAAGCATTTGTCCTTGACTGGGTCATAGACAATTACTAGGTCTCTAAAATTTAACTTTGAGGAACTCAATTTGTTGTGTTTAATAATATAATATTGTTAATCCTACAAAGGCTTAAATTTGTCGATGGCTCCAAATTTTTTTGAGAAATAAGGTTTGTTGTGATGACAACATGTTTATTATAGATGTAAGAAATGCAATGTCACTTGATAATGATCATATACAATATTATGTTTGTTCTTCTTCTAATAATGATCTAGTGTTGAGGGATACTAGGATAATGAGGTGTGTTTGTGTGCATATATGCCATAATAAAAGTATGTAAACTCCAATTTGATGTTGCTCATAATTGTGTCATTTCACGTTGTATAGGTGAGTCAATCCTAAAATGAGTTCACGTTGATGATTGGTTTGATGTACATACTTTAAAGCTTTTTGACTACATAAAACCATTCTTTGAAAAGTTTATGGAATTAGATGTTGATTGGTCTATTGTTAGGCATTAGGCTCAATATACCCTTCTCGCTATTGTTGTTCTAATTGAAATTGTTTTATTGCGATGTTTTTAATATAGATTGGCCAATTTGAAATTCATTCATCATTCAATGTATTCAACTCCATGTTTAATCATTTATTGTATTTTTACACGTACATGTGGTTCTTAAGGGCTTTTGTAGTCTTTTGCTAATCCATGAAGACAAATTGAGGTGTTTTAATATGTCAACATAGTTGATCTTTTGTTTGATAATATTATAAAGATTATTGTAATGTTTTGGGTCTAGTTCTTCTTCTAACTGTGGATCCTAAATGGTAGTGTACAACATCATTGGTCACAAATATTTGAAGCAACATTCGTGTAGTGTTTTTGGCTTTATAGCATGTTGCTTACTGATGGTGAGCTTGCATACTTGAGTTGTGTATATTTAATTTGCACTTTGAGTCATGTAATGTTTGCATCAATAAATTATGTGATTTTGTTCTCAAATTTTATATCATAAGTTGCTACATTGTCCATCTAGAACATTCCCTGATCATGTTGACTTGAAATTTGTCATTCTTGAAAAAACATCACATTTTTCAAGGTTTCAAGTGGAAAAAAAAATCAATTGCCTCATATTTACTTGAAATACTCAAGAAGCTATGAAATCATATAGAACTTCATGAGCTAATATGATGACCTTGGATATTTGTCCAATTTTTTTTTGGTGATGAATTTGTATCAAACTTCTTCTCAATCACTAATCTCTATATTGTGCTAAGTTTTTTTGAGCCTCCACATTTAACAATAGTGTAGCTCTTTAGTGCAAAATGCCGATAATGTCATAAATGCTATGCAACTCCATTTTTCACACTCCCAAGAACACATTCATGGAACTCATAGACTTAGAGGGAGAAGAAATATGATATCAACCTCTAAGAAAGATATTGCTATCCTGAAAGACAATGATAGCACCAGTCATGAACTCATTTCTAAAATAGATTTAGAAAGAATTTGATGAAAAATATTCTACTTTTCATGATTTTATAGTGAACTCATTGAGCACAAATGTCTATGCCACACATGATATCCAAATGCACATTTGCCATATCTATGAGTGATTGTCCCGTATTGTTTCAAATGACAACATAGTAGTGATCTTTAGCTTTAATTGCCAGCTATTGTTATTGACTTTTCCAAGATCCGACATGTGATTTTCATGGAAAATCAAGCAGAACTATCAATGAGAAAGATAATTATGAGAAAGATAAGAAAGTGTCAGTGGCTCAAATTGATAAAGGCATGTAGCATGGAAAGAAAATAACTTTTCAGGGAGAAGCCAACAAAGCGATAAGATCCTAAACATCAAACATTTAAGCATGTGTAGTAAATCAGCGACAGTTTTCCTTGTTCATTATTCATAGTTTTATAGATGATAGTGGGATCTCATTGTATTCCATATCATTCTCTCTCTCTCTCTCTCTCTCTCTCTCTCTCTCTCTCTCTCTCTCTCTCTCTCTCTCTCTCTCTCTCTCTCTCTCTCTCTCTCTCTCTCTCTCTCTCTCTCTCTCTCTCTCTCTCTCTCTCTCTCTCTCTCTCTCTCTCTCTCTCTCTCTCTCTCTCTCTCTCTCTCTCTCTCTCTCTCTCTCTCTCTCCCTCTCTCTCTCTCTCTCTATAACTATTGTGTGGGGCCTCCTACATGATAAATGATAACAATAGGTTGTTTTAATGTGTGCCATAGGGTTTAAATAGGGTTAGTGGTTGTGGAACCAATTTGAATGAAAGTCAAACGTGTCATTGGCAATGGACCATTGACCCCTATGTGTTATCTTTTCATTGGATACACAAACATGATCAGAGTAAATCAAAATTAAAAAAAGCAGCCCTTTTGAGCTCAAAGGGGCCCTAATGATGGCAATTCATATAACTTGAATAATATTGCCACAAAGATCTTGGCTAAATTCAAAGACTTTGTAGTTTACTTAACTAGTATGAACGTAGCTCACTTAGTTAGCCTTTCTACTACAACCCAAATAGAATCATTTTGATATTGGATTTTGGAAAGTCCAACTACAAAATCCATATATATACTTTCCCATCTCCTTTTAGGGATGTCTAAAGGATGTAAGAGCCCTCCAGTCTTTACTGCTTTGTCTAGCTGATAAGATTTATAGTTAACCACATAAGACTTGACAAAAGGACAATAAAACTCTCTTCTGCACAAGTCTAAAGTCCTGTATACACTTAGATGGCCTACACATGGTATATCATTACATTAAAAAAGAATTTCCATTTCGCGATAGTAACTTATTTCAATTGCAAACTATTTTACAATCTTCTTATCTTTCTTTGACAACTGGAATCCATGTGATTTTAGCTCAATTTTATTCTCATTCATTTCAATCTTTACCAACTTCCTTATTTGACCAAAATGAAAATTGTTTTCGTACCTTCTTTTCAACAAAAGATATAGATCTACAGAAATATGGGTGAATCAAAGTTCATTTGATTCACCAATCCGACTAAGAGCATTTGCAACTTGGTTAGACTATATTTAACATATCAGATCTCATGCTTAAAGTCGTGCATAAGCTTAGCCCATCGAGCTTTATGACCTCTCGGATCATGTTGATTGCAAAAGTATTTTAGAGATTGGTGATTTGTGTACAATATAAACTGATTACCATATAGGTGATGCCTCCAGGTCTTAAGTGCATCACAACAAATAACTTTTTCTCTTGAGTTGTATAACACAACTGAGTTCCAGTGAGTATTTGACTCTCGAATGCTATCATCTTATCATTTTGCAAAAGAATAAATAGTTGAGTCTAGTTGAAATGGGAAAGGAGTTTCATAGGTATTTTTAGTTTTTTGTTATTGTTGCTATTGCTACAATATTTCTATTATATATTTCAAATTTTTTTTTATGATAGAAGTTATTTATGAAAGTTTAGGAGGCAATGGTCACAGGCCTGAACTATCAAAATTGGTAGGAGTGGCAATATTTGTACCCAAATAGCATCAAACATAAGTTCACTTTTATTCTTTTTAAAGCCTCTAATTATTTTTGTCTAGTATCACTCTATGCTAAGCATGGCATCTCCTTTACATGCATTTGCTATTTTCTCACAATTTCACTTTTCTTTTTCCTAATGATTGTCTTCTACGTTAGCACTCATCTTTCTTGAGTTTAGCTCATTTTTAGTTTTTTATTCTTTTATAAATCAAGGATTTTCGAATCTTAAGTGATGTTGACCATGCTGAGCATAAGTGATCGCTATACATTCTTAATATTTTACTCCTCACATACAAATGAGGATAGAAAGAGTGGTCAGGTTTTTGAGGAATTCAGAACTCATTTCGCTATTCTAATCCAAAGAAGATAGTTGTGACAGATTGGCTCTCAATGGACATGACGCAGGATAATCAAAGTATGAAAAGAAAGCTCATTTTCTAGTATTGGTGACATGTGTCATGTTGATTTGATATTTGAGTGAGATTATTGGGCCAACTGCATATTAATAAGAACGAGAATAAATAAAAGTAATTTTGACAAGGCCCTTCTCAAGTCGAGACTCTCTCTAATGAGCTTCTATTTTTCTAGTTAGTCATCCAAAACAACATTAATATTACATTAAAATGCTCTTCTTTAGTTAACACAAAATCTTTTGAAACGAGAAGTGGCAAAAGACCTTTTCATCTCTTTGATTTAAAGAATTTTTAAAATTTTCATAAATTTTGAAACTTCGAATAGAAGAAAAAAAAAAACCATTTGAACTCTGCTACATTTTGCAAAATTTTAAAATTTAGACTGTGATACAAGATATTTTTAGAACTTTAGGTTAATTTTACTAAAATAATATAAACATTGGTTTTGAGCAATTTATTATTATGAAAAATAACTGTTAAATTAAATGAATTCAAAATTTTAGAACATTCTAATGTTTGTTTTATTTTTTTTAAAATGCAATATATAATATCTTCATGTGATTTTAAAAACTTGAATTTTTTTCTTAATATCTTGGCGTGTAAAAAAATGATTCAAGTGGAAAATTAAAAAATATTGGTGTAACTAAGTTAGTAAGTTACTTAAAAAAATGATTCAAGTACAAAATTTAAAATACTTGTCTAACCAATCAATTTGAGTAAATAGTAAACTTAAACAACACAAAGATGTTTAAAAATTAACAATTTTCAAAAATAATCAACCTGAGTAAAAATACTCATTCTTTTTTAAAGGATAAAAGTATTCACTGTATAAGAAATTGTGAGAAATATTTCTACACTATAGTGAAAAATTTTCAACCAAATCAGCTGGGTCAGGACTAGCAGCCCTTACAAGATTTACATCTACTTGAGTAGTAGACTATTCCTGTGTAATGACTTGTACCACAACATTGTAAGTTTGTTCAACCACCTCTGCTAGGTCACCTTCATCACCTACATTCCACTAGCAGGTGGTTGGGGCTCTTTACAAAGTGGAGCAATACTATCTTCGGAGGGGCCTAGTTTACCCACTTCTTGAAACTTGTCCGACAAAGCTGAAATTCTCATTAAATTTAATAAAACTTACCAAACTCTCATCTAGCTCTACAACAGCCACATGTCTTCCTTTTTGAATAGCACATACACTGGTTGTCCCGCTTCCACTAAACATATCCAAAATCCAGTCGGCTAGATGAGAAAACATGTCTATTAGTTTATTTACAAATTGTTGTGGCTTTTGGTATGGAGAAGTCACAAAGCCAGCCAGGGAATTTTTTTAACTTTTTTGTCACTGCAGAAAATTTGAAATGGTTGTCAAAATCAATACTTCATGTACAGTTGTAATGTAGCATTGACCTCTTTCTATTAGTTGAAAAATAGCCGATAGAGAGATATTCAATCTCATTACAAAGGCGAGTTCCACCAGGATTTCTTACATTTGGCTTATACCTGCAATTAATAAGAAAAAAATGATTAAATAATGCTCAATCCAATTAGTAAAAAATATTTGGAGCAGAGAAACTAATTATTGTGTTTGGGCAAAAGTAAACCAATTACTTACCAAATTGCATTCTCGATGTCTGCATTGCAAACTTTGAGAAGGGCTTTGTGCACGCCAACTTGTTGTCAGTTGGAGTAGAATACCACTATCCTCCAAAGTGGAGCTATGGTGACCTCCAGAAAATTATCAACAACTTCTTTCATCTCAGTGTATTTAAAAGGGCGATCGTCATTCAACGAGCCCACCAACTTAAAATCGTAAGGAATGTCAACAATTTACAAAGTGTACGATCTTTTTTTCACAAACTTTGTGATGTCTCTTGCATCGCCTTGCTGAATTGTGTAAGAACAAGGGGGGGTCATCAACAGACTTTGGGACACATGTTTCCTTCGGATCTTCATGACGCTTGTGTCTCTAGTCTGATGACTCTCCCTTTTCCTTTTCTCAGCTTTTGCTTTTTGAAGGTGGGTCCTAAATTGCTCAGAAAGCTACCCACTCTTCTTGTCTTTAGAACTTTGAAAAAATAAGAGATTGCATATGTTAGAATAGACTTATGCTTAGCATGGATATAAATTTCTCAGAATCATAAAACTAACAACTCTTGTGAGAGTCTTATGCTAAGCATGGTTAAAGTAGTTCAATAAAATAATAGCTCAAAACCTTTAAAGACAAACACTCATGCTCAGCATAAACAGTTCTGAAATGTAAGCATACCATGTCTCTAAATAAAATAAAAAATCTTTGAAGCTCCTCGTCCTTGGAGCTATTCGGGTATAAGGCCTGGCATTCTGCCCAATCCTAGCAATTTAGGCTTTTCACCATGGCCTCTTGTACTCCCATGAAAAGCTTGTGTAAAATAAAATGAAGTTAGTAATTCTTCAATTTTATGGTAACTAAACTTAGAAAAGAAGTCGAATAAAAATTACCTTTGAAACTTTTTTTCCATTTTTGCAAGACATCTGTCACTCTTGAGAGGATGCTCACCACGACATAATAAGAAGGAATGCCTTGCATGTTCTTCCACTCAGATATTCCCATATCCTAAGGGATGGAAGCAAGAGTTAGCTGAGATATTTTTTTCTTTGAATTGGACGTCCCTTTCGGAACTTGTCCCTTGTGAAAAAATTTATCAACCAGATCTCAAATCTAAAAAAAAAAAATTAATATGAATATCAAATGCTAAAAAATTTGATAGATTCAAAAATATTAAAAGTTCAAAAAATCGCATGTCCAGTTCGAAAGGCTAGCTGAAAAAAATTATCGTATTTTGTCAAAAAAGTGGCTGAAGTCTTCTCATCAAAATTAAGCCCAGTCTCTTGAGCGCAGAGGCACTTCAGTTGTATATTTGTTTTGTTGCCCTCTTTGTGGCCTAACCACTAAGGCCAACAAAAAAAATGGCACTAACTTGTCTAAAGGACAATATGTGGGGATTGTGAAAGATTTCAGATTCTAAAGATCCAATCTACTTGAATGATCTTTGGTTAGAAAGAGAAATACACTACCAATTTCACCAATGTAGAAAAATCAGCATCTACACACAATTTGAGATGCAAACACTAATAGAACTTGATCAAACTTGAATGAAATGATTATGTACTATTTTTATCCATACAAACCTAGCAAGCTACTGTATTTCACACGTGTGGATCCAAAAATAACAAATATAGATCATTCTACACATAGAATTGCAAGCAATCACCAAGATAGTGCACCAATGGATAGTAGAACCCAAGAGAACCATGTATAAGCATGAAATGAGATAGAGAAGAGAGAAGAGGACTCTCTCCACGAGTTACATCCTTTTATAATAGGTCCAAACCCTATTTGGCCACTTGGCTTTCCCACCAAAATGCTAACCCTACCAATTTTGGGTCTAGATTCAATGTACCCAACTTATTCAAATTGAATCTACTCAAACTCGCATTCTATCTTTCCCACACTTTCAAAAGTGTTTATTCAAATGAAATTTAGACTAATGAACTTTGAAAAGTCAACCTCTAAGTCTAAAATGTGAAAGTACTATACTTTAGGACCATAAATGGATCTACAAAAGATCCACAAGAGTGATTGGATGCTTGCTTAACAATCTATCAAAAAACTAGACACAAAAAAGTTGATCTAGATTGGCAATTTGACAAACAACAAGCATTAACAATCAAAAGCATTGATAAACATTGAAATCCGAGCCCACACGTGTGTACTACAGGCTGTAGTACGGCCTTCAACCTGAGAAACAAGTAGAAATTGATTTGGTTTCATTTGGATCACAAAAACTCAATGTACATAGTGAACTAGCTTGAGATTGCCAATGAGCTCCAAAAATTTTCTATCTTCTCACTATGGAGAGAGGGAATACATAGCAAATTCGACTTCCTTCTTGAAGTTAGGTGAATTTCAAGTCTATAATGCCAAAGTAAACCTTTATTTGAATGAATAGAAATACTCAGAGCCTGACTAGAGGCAGAAAAGCAATGACTTAATTTGTACAAGTATCATGTCTCTTTCCGAGTGCTAGGATCTTGCCTGTCCTATCAACCACTTTACACTGATCACATTCAAATTCTACTCTATGTCCTAGATCTGTGATTCTACTTACAAAGAGCAGATTCGTAGATAAATTTGGTACATAAAGGACTCCAAAGAGTAGCTTAGATCATTAGCAAAGCTTAATCTTACAGTGCCTTCACCTTTAATAGCTTGTGTGCTATTGTCACCAAGGTGAACATATTTTTGGGTACTGTAAGGTGTATAGACTTAGATTTTGCTTCGAACAAGAACACAGATCATGCTACATAGTAACACAGACAGAAAACACTATATTTCTCAAATTGAATTTACACTGTACATATAGTTATTCACTCAGGCAACCCATGCATGACCCAGGTTGCCGTTGGCGGGACGCGTGTCTCGTCGACTTGCCTCGTGGTGAGGCCAACTGATCCTTATCAATTGATAGGACCCACAGTACAGTAGCACAGTGATTCTACTTTAATTCTAACTCTCTCCCTTAAAGTAGAGTCTAATTTTTATACAGTCATATACATAGCTTTAAATTCAACAAACTTTAAGTACAGAAAGCTTTGATATAAACTTATCAAACTTTTCTCCAACAAGTGGCTTAGTGAAAATATCAGCTAGTTGTTCTTCTGTGCTACAATGAACAACATGAATTTCACGACTCAGTAGCCTCTCACGTATAAAGTGATACTGAATCTCAATGTGTTTAGTTCTCGCATGGAACACTGGACTCTTTGCTAGCTGAATGCCACTCTGACTGTCGCTATGTAATGTCATGGGATTTTTCTGCTTCATGCCAACTTCTTCCAAGATTTGTCTCAACCATATAGCTTCCTGTGCTGCACTACACATTGCCTTATACTCTGCTTCTGTGGTGGATAGAGCAATTGTACTTTGCTTCTTACTAAACCAATAAAAGCAACTACCACAAACCACCAGCCACAATGCAACAATTTGTTTCTTTCAAGACCCTTGCCATGCAACCTATGGCAAGGCCATTTTTAGTGCCACAAGCAATCCTTCTAAGTAGCAATTCATGCATGAATATATATATATATATATATGTATGTATGTATGTATATATATATAGACATACACATGAATTTAGCAAATTCTCTTGATGTGTGTGCTTGTGTGGGGGGCAGGCGTGACTTGTCTCTTTCTCTCATCTCTCTCCCCAAGTGTGGCGACCACCCATCTCTCTCTCTCTCTCTCTCTCTCTCTCTCTCTCTCTCTCTCTCTCTCTCTCTCTCTCTCTCTCTCTCTCTCTCTCTCTCTCTCTCTCTCTCTCTCTCTCTCTCTCTCTCTCTCTCTCTCTCTCTCTCTCTCTCTCTCTCTCTCTCTCTCTCTCTCTCTCTCTCTCTCTCCACCCAGTGGGGACCATCTATTACTATGTGAATATGACCTCTTTTTGATGGCATATTTTATGATTCATGAACAATTTATGGGAGCACTTCAATTTGAAAGCTTTATGAACTCAAGCCATGATTGCTCTTTCCACAAATGAAAGTATTACAAGAACACACGTCAAAGGGGTCCTTTACATCAAGATAAGTTCTAGAAGGAGCAAGAATGGACACATACACTACTTTGTTTCAATTATGCATTGTCAGCTTTTAGATTTTTTTTTAGATGCATCACTAGCAATTTTTTGAAACATAAATGATTTCAATAAATTGTTAAAAATGCACACCTTCCATTCATATGGTTGACCCAAAGGTTGTAAAAAATAAGAGGTCATGAGAATGGACACAAGCACACTACTTTGACAATGCACTGTCAACTTTTAGTTTTTTTTTTGTAAATTGACTGCACATCATAATTACCAAAATTTGAAAGCATTGACAGTTTTAGTAAATTTTTTAAAAGGTCACATTCATGGGCTTGACCCAAAAGTTGTAAAAAGAAGCCAAAATCAGCAATACATGGCAAAAGGGTCTCAACACAATAATCTCTCCTCCCCCTTTTCCCCAAAAAAAATATTTCCACAACTACATCCATGCAGTCCTAATTTTATTGAGTTTGATGGAAAATAGAGTATTTATCTATGTTGTGAAGGTATTTAATTTTAATTTTAATACACTTGGTTGTCACTGAAGGTAATTGACATTGCCAAATATTTCTATGCCCGCTATGGCTAAAAACCCTCCATGCTTACAAATTTTTTTTATTGTCAATAATCAATCTAAACAATATTGATAGTCAAAGAATAAATAATGATTTTTTAGTTACTAAGAACAACTACAAATATGGGCATTTGGCCACACATTTTGCCATGCACATAAGATGTGGCCCATTTATGGCTCATTGGGGCAAATTTTGTGGGGAATGTGGGGGCAAGGGCACATGGCTCTACCATGTGTAGTAGTGCTATGCCACCAAATTTCTGGCGATGACCATTGAGAGAAAAATATTAGGTGATAAATGTCTCTATTAGACTAGATTCTTGATTAGATTTTAATCTTGATTGGATAATTGTTAGTTGGATGTTGAACAATTTGCTTTTGATTAATTAACTTGAAGAATTGAAAAATGATTTTTTGAAATAAAAGGATGGTAAATGACTTGTTTTTTATTGATTAGTATGTATGTTTCTTTGAGAAGAAAGGGCATTGAAAAGCAAATACATGAGGTATGTTAGTAATCCCAAAATGTTATTTTTTTGAGGTTTACTTTGGTGTATAGAAAAGCTTTGCAATTACATTGTATTTTATTGAATATTTTTTAATGACTTAATATGTTTATTGTATGTGGATTCTTAAAGAACTGGATAGATTGTTAAATTATGTGATCTTCCATTTGATGTTGGCTTTGAGAAAAAAACTATATTGATCTTAAAACAACATTAGATAAACATTAGCATTAATTTAAAAGCAATAAATTGTGTATGCTCATTATTTGATAAATGTTTGTAATTCTTGATTAGATTTTAATCTTGATTGAATGATTGTTAGTTGGATGTTTAATAATTTATTTTTGATTATTAATTTGAAGAATAGAAAAATGATTTTTTGAAATAAAGGGATGGTGAATGACTTGTTTTTTATTGATTACTATGTATGTTTTTTTGAGAAGAAAGGGCCTTCAAAAGCACATACATGAGGTATGTTATTAATCCCAAAATGTTATTTTTTTGAGGTTTACTTTGGTGTACAGAAAAACTTTGCAATTACATTGTGTTTTATTAAATGCTTTTTAATGACTTAATGTGTTTATTGTATGTGGCTTCTTAAGGAACTTGATAGATTGTCAAATTATGTGATCAATCATTTGATGTGGGTTTTGAGAAAAAACTATTTTGATTTTCAAACAACATTAGATAAACATTAGCATTAAAAGCAAGAATTTGTGTATTCTCATTGTTTGATAGATGTTTGTAATAAAAAATAAACTTTTCGTAATTAGATCAAAGTGATAATGTAATTATATTCTTCAAAAAAGTATGTAGTGTCTTGTTTCTAAAATATTAATGTTTAAAGCAAAATCCTTTCCTTTTGCTTTTCTAGTTAAAAAAACTACATGTAACTTAAGAAGTGGTCAGGGCGGTCTTCACGCTAGACTGCTCCATGCTCTTGCTTCACGACTGTATACTAACAATAACTGCAACAACCATGATCTACTTCAAACGACATCGTGGACAACCTTCATGATTCCAGCTACCATTTGTGGAATTTTAAGATGAAAATTGTGCAAACGGCTATAGAGTTGTATGATGTTTTGATAGGTGAAGAGGCAAAGCCTGACTCAAATGATGCTGCGATCTCTCGATAGAAGCTGAAGGACGGCAAGGCCTTCATGTTGATCATCCTCAACATCTCAGACACATAAATAAGCCATGTGTCCAAAGCTCATACCTCAAAGGAAATCTGGGACATCCTGAGCCCACACGATGTGTGAGACGTAGCTTCCAAGATCACCTCCGAACGGCCGACAAATCAGTGGGCTCGACATCGAATTGTTGACTTCTACACTAGTACTAAGGACGGATGTCAAGCAGAACGAATTTTTGGGCAAGTCTAATTTTCGGGCTCTAGCTCATTGGGCATGAAGCTTTCAACTGTCACGCTCAGAGCTGCAGAGGAACATTACGAGAGAATGTAGTAAACTTAGTTTTTAAAATAATTCTCTTTTCTAATGATTAGTTAATCTATCTTTTAATCCCATCTGTTATGACATAAGTATAGATCCGAGATCAATAGAATGTATTCTAGTATGCTGAAATAGAAGCAAAATACAAAATTCTAAGAAGAGCGTCAGGACGCTATGTCGCTATGCATTGTCGACTCACTCTCTAGAAAAGAAAAATACAAAAGACACTTCTATTATTTCAATTGTTGTTTTGTGGCACTGCATATGTTGTTGTGATTGATTGTTGCACTTTCTGTGATTGGTAGCACCATATGTAGGTCCTGTAATGTAATGCATTGTGTAGTGCACTTCCTCACAAAATAGGTGCAACACTGCAAAAACCCAAATTCACAGCATGGTATTAGAGCTAGATCTATCTACTAAAGAGCAAGGATGAAGTGTACGATGTCTTTGTCAAGTTCAAGAATGCAAGGGAGAACCAATTTCCCACAAAGATCAAGTGCTTGAGAGGTGACAATGGTGGTGCGTACATATCTAACAAGTTCAAGGCCTTTTGTGATGAGCATGGGATCAAGAGGGAGTATACAACATCAAGGACCCCACAACAAAATGGAGTGGCTGAAAGGAAGAATATGACTTTATGTGAAAGTGCTAAAGCTATGAGGTTAAGTGCTAATCTTGACAAACCATTCAGAGATCAAGCTTTGTTGTGTGCCAATTTCTTGTGCAATAGGTGGTCAAGTGCTATTTTGGATGGAAAGACACCTTTTGAGATGCTATTCAAGAGGAGGCCGAGTCTCAAATTTCTAAGAACCTTTGGATGCAGATGATATGTCAACATTACTCTTGATGATAGGACCAAGGAGGATCCATCTTCAAGAAGAGGTATTTTTGTTGGATATAGTGAGGTGAGTAAAGCCTACAAGGTTTACATTCCTTCTACTAACAAAGTGATTGTTGGTAGAGATGTCATTTTTGATGAGGAAAACATTCCAAAGATGTCTTCAAGCATGATTGATGGTAAAGTAGATGGATCTAACGTTCTTGATGTTGATGAGAAGGATCCTACTTTGGATGGTGGTGATGATGGACCTTCATCAAGTCAAAAGCCAAGGAGAACATCAAGAGAAAGACAAGTACCTTCAAGGCTCACATATGATCAAAAGGGTAAGCAAGTAGTTTTTGGAAATTATGTTGCTTTCCTAACCTCTTTGGATGAGCCTACAAGTGTAGATCAAGCAAGGAAAGAAGAGGAGTGGATCCAAGCAATGGATCTTGAGTATTGATCTCTAATGAAGAGTGGAACATCTTTTGGAAGATCTTCTTGTGTACATGGAGCTATTCAAGTGGATGGATGTTATATTGCTATAAAATCAAGTATTGGATCTGGAAAACAAAGTTTGTTTAATGAATTTGATGATCAAGTTGAAGATCAAGAAGTTGATCTCAAAGCATTTCAACTAGTCAAAAGAGAAGGTGGCAATTTGGAGCTAGTCAAGAGCATCAAAGGAAAGGTAATTGGAAAAGGTGTTATGGATCTATTTTTAAAGAATATTGAAGACTCAAGTAAGGTCAAAGGAGAAGCAAGGAAGTTTTGTTCAAGTTTACTTTACTTGTTCTATCTCATGTTTGAGCAATTTCATGTGGATGTGTGCAAATTGTCAAGATATGGTAAAACTAGCTACATTGGTGAGCATTGTTTTGATGTTGGATTTGTACTAGCATTCTTGGCTGGTTTTTCTGATGGAAATGAAGCTATTGGAGTTTCATTATGTCACTCATTCATGGTAAAGTCATCAAGGTATGATGGTATCTTGAGGCAAGATGAAGATGGAGGATCATTCATGGAGTATCATGGTGGATACATGGCAACGAAGGACAAAGGAGGAGGAGACATGCAAGCAAAAGTTGATCACTCACATTTATTGTTTTTTTGCTGTATTTCTCCAGAGAGTTCATAGTTGGAAGCATGGTGGAATCATCTCATTGACATTCTATTTGATTCTTCATGTTCTAGTCACATTTTTACATGTAAAATTGATGTAAGAAATAGTGAAGCATCCCAAGTGGACACTATTCTCTATATCAACTATGGTTGTTTCTACTTTGAGTATTACATGATTATTGAAAGGAGGTCTATTCTTAGGAAGAAGATCATTCTTATGATGGATCAAAGTTCTATTGGCAAAAACTATGCTAGGAGCATTGGAAGCTAGGAAAGCGAGTTTTGGGGTACATCATTGGAACTTGAGATTTTGGCATATTGTATGAGGGATCATCACATAATCTTTTTGGATTTTCAGATTCGGACTATGTTGGAGATGTAATGGATAGGAAATCCATTAGTGCTTATTGTATTTTCATGGGTGATGGAGCTATATCATGGATGTCAAAGAAACAAGCCACTATCTCATTGTCATCTAGTGAAGCCGAGTACAAAGCTCTTACACATTGCACAAAGGAGATGGTATGGATCAAAAGGATGATCAAGGATCTACACTTGCTGGATTTTTCAGAGAGCCCAATCATCTTTTGTGACAATCAATCAGCCCAAAGAATGGCATCTAATCCTATCTTTCATGCTAGGAGCAAGAATATTGAGATACAATATCATTTTGTGAGGGAGCGAGTCATTGCAAAGGAGGTGGAGCTTCAACATGTGTTTTCAAGGGAATGCGTAGCTGATATCTTCACCAAAGCATTGGGAAAAGACTTGTTCATGAAGCATAGGACTTCACTTGGAGTATTATCAAAGTCTATGCTAAAACTAGTTGAAGAGGGAGTGTGAAAGATTCAACTAGTTTCATCACATTTAGCAATATTTCCATATTTGGCATATTGAGGCCAAAACTTCTTTTATGTGAAGAATTGCCAAAAATTGGCAAATCTAGCTTGATCAAAAACCATGTAGAATAGTGTAAATTGTGTACACAAGTGGGTCCCACACATGTGAGGCCATGATGCTACATGGGAAACCCATCCTAATGTAGGTTAGGTCAAGTCAAGAGAGTTGGTCATGTCTATTTGGTGGTCATCCCTACTTTATAGGACCTACACCTAAGTTTAAGGTGAAACTTTGACCAACTAGCTACCTACCAAGCATAACTCTAGGAAATAGACTAGGGTTTCATTTTAGGTCAAGGAGAGTGAGTTAAATTCCTTATTACATGCTGGAAATTCACCTAACTTCAAGAAGGAAGTCGAATTTGCTATGTATTCCCTCTCTCCATAGTGAGAAGATAGAAAATTTTTGGAGCTCATTGGCAATCTCAAGCTAGTTCACTATGTACATTGAGTTTTTGTGATCCAAATGAAACCAAATCAATTTCTACTTGTTTCTCAGGTTGAAGGCCGTACTACAGCCTGTATTACACACGTGTGGGCTCGGATTTCAATGTTTATCAATGCTTTTGATTGTTAATGCTTGTTGTTTGTCAAATTGCCAATCTAGATCAACTTTTTTGTGTCTAGTTTTTTGATAGATTGTTAAGCAAGCATCCAATCACTCTTGTGGATCTTTTGTAGATCCATTTATGGTCCTAAAGTACAGTACTTTCACATGTGATCAGAGTCAAGTACAAGAGCATAAGCCATTGATCTAATGCAAATCCATTTTTAGCAAGTTTTGGTGCTAAAAGCTAGTATTGAGAGGGCAAGTTAGAATCTTGATTTTGGTGAGGAGATTTGATCCGAAACTTGGTAGGGGTCCAAATCCGTACTGTCCACATGTGTGGGCACCTCTGAACCTGCATTTCATGCATGGTATTCATTTGATCCAAAAAAATTCAATTTGTGAGCTATTGGTGTAATTTTTGGTGGAGATCCTAGGATAATCTACCAAGATCATTTGCCATTGATTAGATTTGAATTTGTTTCATGGAATCTAATTAATCTAGTTTAAGTTCAAGTCCTATTAAGGTTAAAAACAGGTCTTGAAAGTACACCAAGAAGGAATAAAGAGATTAAGTCATTTTTTTGTCCAAAAATAGCCAAATTTGGCAAGATTTGATTGTAAGTAGATTTCACATCATCTTATCTTCATTCCAACTTTGTGAGGGAGTGCTAGAACTGAGATTATAAGTCCATTTTTTGGATTAGAAATCTAATTTGAGTGAAAAACTACAAGAGAGAGACCTTAGTGAGTTTCTAGAGACAATCAAATCCATTTCTTGGCAAGATTTGTTTGAAAGTAGTTTTCACTTCATCTTATCTTCATTCCAGCTTTGTGAGGGAGTGATAGAACTGTGATTATAAGTCCATTTGTTGGATTAGAAATCAAATTTGAGTGAAACACTGCAAGTGTGAGACCTTTGTGAGTTTCAAGTCAATCAAATCTATTTCTTGTTTGTAGAAGTCACTAGTAAGATGGGATCTGCTGGAGCATACCTTCTAGAAGCTAGTGAGAGGTTGAATTCTACAAATTATGCTATTTGGAAGGTTAGAATGGAGTCACTCTTAGTGCTCCAAGACCTTTATGAGTTCTTGATTGAAGATGAAAATGAATCTCTAGGTGCACATGAGTTAGCTAGATACAAGAAGAGATCTAGGCTTGCACTTCATTGTGTGAAGATGAATGTGAGCAATGATTTGTTGAGAGAAATATCAGTGTGTACTAATGCTAAAGAGGCTTGGGAGTCTTTAAAATCAATCTATGAGTCTAGCAACACTTCTAGAGTTCTTATGCTTAGAAATCAAATTTTGCAAAGCATGAGGAGAAGTGAGGAGAGTGCACATGATTATGTACTCAGAATCAAGTCTCTAAATAGGGAGTTGGCTTCCATTGGAGAGAAGATTCATGATGGAGAGCTTGTACAAATTGTTCTTAATGGTCTAGGAGATGACTTTGCAAATTTGGTCCAAAGTTTTGCCATCCAAGATACTTTGCCAACTATAGAAAAACTTCATAGTGTATTAGTGGCTGAAGAGTGTAGGATGCTCCATGCAAAATCTAGGATGAGTTCCTTGTCATTGCAGGATGGTGATGAGAAAGCCAATTTCTCATTCAAGGGCAAAAAGAAGACCAATGGAAAGAAGAAGCATCCAAAGGAGGCCAAAGATGAGGATGATGCATCAAGCTCAAAGGACAAGTCAAAGCAAAAATGCTTCTTTTGTGGAAGGAAGGGGCATTATGCATCTGAATGCTACAAGAGGCTAAGAGCACAAGTGGAGGAAGACAAACAAGGAAACCTTGCAAAGGAGGAGGAGGAGGATGAAGTAGATGTATTCTTGATGGCATCTACATCCTCACCAACAAGCAATAGCAATTCAAGAGACAATTGGTGGATCGACAGTGGGGCTAGCTCCCACATGTCTTGTGAAAAGGACTTTTTCTCAACCTTACACTCTTTCAATGATGCTAAAAAGTTTGTCTTTACTGCAAATGATGAAGAGTGTAGGATAGATGGTGTTGGCACCATCTCTTTGTATCTAGAATCCTCAAAATGCATGGATCTAGAAAATGTCCTTTATGTACCATCAATCACCAAGAATATGCTTAGTGTTGGTCTACTCTTAGAAAGTGGTTTGGATGTCCACTTTAAGCATGGTGTTTGCTTCATCTTGAAGAATGATGTTTGCATTGCAAAGGGATTTAAACATGGAAGATTGTTTAAGTTGGAAGCTAGTGTTGCTTTTGAAAGAATGAGCTTGGCAAAGGAGGAGATCACTCAAGAGGAGATCTTGGCAAAGTGTGATCTTGATTGCATTGAGGAGGAGCATCAAAAGGAGGAAGATCTTGAGGATCATCCTCAAAGCATGAGAGTTCCAAGGGAGTTCTCAATGACAATGTCCGAGTCATCAAATTGCATGCAAATTGTCCATTCAAGTGTGCATCTTGCAAGGGTGGTGAGCATTGGAGAGTCTACTATCTTTGAATACGTTTTGGAAAGTATTAGTAGACATGAGGTGACTTGTTTCTTATCTTTAAGATTCATGGTGTTTATTACTTTGTATGACAAGACAATGAAATGGAATGCTTTGAAATCTACATTTGTTGTTGACAAAGCAATTTCATTGGATAACTATTTTTGTAATAGTTTGAATAGTGTCATAAAAGATGAAACATCATTTGTATTGGAAATCTTTGGGTCCACATGCTTTGAGCATGATCATTCCAATGTAAGGACCAAAGATTATCCTATTTCAATGATAGGAATAATGGTAGTGTTTTGCTCTTCAAGTAGAGATTGTAGAATCTACTTGTTTTCAACCAAAGAATTTGTCAATGGTGAAAATGTGATCTTTCAAGAGTGGAAGACTTGTAAACTTGAAGAAGCACCTTTGGATCAACACATTATTCAATTCATTGATGTTTTGGAGTCAAGTCAAGTGGAGGAGCAAGCTCAAGACTCGAGGACTCCAAGAAGAATCTTGAGTATCAAGATAGAGCCATCAAGGCTCAATCATATGGATCAAGCAAGGCAAGTTGTCTTTGGCAACATTATTTATGCACTTACTATTTTAATTGATGTATCTTCAAGTGCACAAAATGCCTTGGAATCCATGGCTTGGCATGATGTTTAGTTTTGAAGTGTGCTACATGTATATAGACACATTTATGGAACATCTTGTAAGGGATCCTCTAAGAGGTGGTGAAAGATCCTTCATGGACATCATTCTCTATTGGAGTCTCAAAAGTTCCTTCTTGTAGCTGGATTTTTTAGACACTTCTAAAAGCTTTCATTGATCTATCAAGAGAGTTGTAAACAGATCAAGCTAAATTTGAGGAGGAGTGTGAAGAATTGCCAAAAATTGGCAAATCTAGCTTGATCAAAAACCATGTAGAATAGTGTAAATTGTGTACACAAGTGGGTCCCACACATGTGAGGCCATGATGCTACATGGGAAACCCATCCTAATGTAGGTTAGGTCAAGTCAAGAGAGTTGGTCATGTTATTTGGTGGTCATCCCTACTTTATAGGACCTACACCTAAGTTTAAGGTGAAAATTTGACCAACTAGCTACCTACCAAGCATAACTCTAGGAAATAGACTAGGGTTTCATTTTAGGTCAAGGAGAGTGAGTTAACTTCCTTATTACATTCATTTAAATCATGCTATTGTACAACGAATGTCTAGACAATCTATTGTTCTTGATCTCGACTATCCTCGCGAAAAAATTGAGTTACTTGTCTATCAAGACTGTCTAGTTGGTAAATAGACTAGGAAACCATTTAAATAAAGCCATCAGCATATTGCTAGAGGATTGCTAGATATATCTGTGGCCTGATGAAAAATCGTTTGCTGAAGGATGCCAAGTATTTTATAACCTTTATTGATGAATTTTCCAGAATGACCATGGTGTATTTTATAAAGAAGAAATCAGAAGCCTTCAACTGCTTCAAAATCTTCAAGGAGCATGCATAGAAGGAGATTGGAAGGACAATCAAGGCCCTCAGGTCAAACAATGGTGGAGAATATATCTCTATCGAGTTTAAGGAGTACTGCCAAAGCCAAGGCATTGAGCAGCAATTCATCACTCCTTACAATCCTCAGTCTAATGGCTTAGCCGAGAGGAAGAATCATACCCTGGTTGAATATGCCAAATGTATGCTATCGCATGCATCGTTGCCCAAGAGATTCTGGGCTGAAGCTGTCTCCACTGCAGCTTACATCCAGAACAGATGTTTGACCAAGGCCCTCTCAGGCAAGACACCCCACGAGGTGTGGACAGGCTCTAAGCCTTCTTTGAAAAACCTAATGGTGTTTGGCTGCATTGCCTACGTGTAGATCCTAAAAGACACGAGGAAGAAATTGGACTTCCAAGGTCTCAAGACCATCTTGATCGGATATACTTCATCTGATAATACTTATAAGCTGTATGATCCTGATACCCAGCAAATCTTGTATAGCCGGATACACTCTTTATCGAAGATCAGTTCATCGACCTCAAAGGAAAGGATATTGCTCAAGAAGAACCCTCATCACCTGCCGTTGATATGACAGTCCGAGCTTCTGGCTCAGGCGTGTCTATTGTCGACCCACTTCAAGACAACGAATCAGACGAAGATGGTGTTGCTATCCAACAACAAGTCCCAAGAGTGGTTCCTCAGTCGAATCCTCCCAGAAGATCAAGCCGAGTGCGCACGCAGCCCACAAGGTATACTCCAGAGTCTGTCTGTCTCTTGATACAGGAACTGACGACAGTCAAAGAGGCACTCAGCCAACCAGACTTTGATCTCTTGAGAGAAGCTATGGACAAAGAGTATTCCTCTCTGATCATGAATCAGACATGGTCATTAGTCGAAGCTCCTATTGGCTACAATATCATTGATTGCAAATGGATCTTTAAGATCAAATACAATGCCAACGGAGCAATTGATCGAAGGAAGGCAAGACTAGTAGCACGAGGATTCACCCAAATTTCCAATGTCGACTACAGTGAGACTTTCAGTCCAATAGTCAAACATTCGTCGATCCGAATGCTCCTGTCTTATGCTGCAGCTGCCGACCTCGAAGTGCATCAACTTGATGTACAAACAGTCTATCTGAATGGAGTTATACAAGAAGATATCTACATGATCCAGCCCAAAGGATACATTTTGTAAGGTATAAAGAATCATGTCTGTAAACTCCACAAAGAATTGTACGGCTTGAAATATTCTGCCAGAGCTTGGTTTCAAAGGATCAACACATTCCTCATTGAACAAAAATTTAAACCAAGCACTGCTGATTGCAACGTCTATTCCAAGTCAGTGCCGCAATCCTTTATTATCATCACCTTATACATGGATGATACGTTGCTCTTCAGCAACAATACCAATATGGTCAAGGATTCGAAATAGATGTTGTTTTCAGAGTTCGACATGACTGATTTGGACGAAGCTCACTTTTGTCTGGGAATTCAGAGCCACAGAGACAGAGCAAACTAACTGATTTACATCACTCAACAAAGGTATCTTCACAATGTTCTTAACAGATAAAATTTGATGAATTGTAAATTAGCTCACTCACCAATGGATCCAGGCCTGCATCTGTCAAAGGACCAATGTCCCCAGACCAAGCAGGAAGAGGAGCAAATGAGAGAGTATCCTTATCGATCGATACTTGGATCTCTCATGTATGCATGGTCTATACAAGACCAGATATCTCTTTTGTTGTAAGCTCACTCATGGCTAATCCTGGAATTACCCATTGGAAGGCTTTCATACGAGTCATGGGATATATTCGAGCTACCATGGACCAGTGCATCTGCTATGGAGATGTCAACAACGACAATCTTCATCAGCTCAGTGGTTATTCTGATGCAAGCTGGAGAGGAGATGTAGACAATCGTAAATCCACATCTGGATTTACATTCTTCTTCAACGGTGGACCTATTTCATGGAACAGTCGTAAGCAAACTTTTATTGCACTTTCTTCTACAAAAGTAGAATATATTGGTGTTTTCTCAATCTATCAAGGCAACGTTTTGGTTGAGAAATTTTCTGTCAGACGTTAATCTGAATCAGTACAGCCCTACAATTTTATTTTGTGATAATCAGAGTTCTATTGCCTTATTGGCCAACCCTAGATTTCACTCTAGGAATAAGCACATTGAAATTAGATATCACTACATCAGGGGCAAAGTTCTCAACAAGGAAGTAAGCTTAACGTACTGCAGAACGCAGGACATGGTTGCAGACATATTCACGAAAGCACTCAAAATGCTTTCTGTGTTTGTACAAATTTATTGAAGCAAGACATGCCTGGCTGTGAACTGTGAAATATCTGCGTAAATTGTATGCCAGAAAATGATTCAATTCAAGCTCATCAAGTGATTATCAGGAGATTTCAACAAGTTTGTTGGACTCTAATCCAGCGTAGGCAATCTGGGCATAGAGTCGTAGTAAGCAATTTCTGGAGTGCATTTTTATTTTAGGCAGGTAACTTCACATTACGAAAGACCCATACTAACAATTTCGTATTGCTACCAGGCTGATTTTGCAACAACACAAGTTCTGATCTCCAAGGGAACATAACGACGGTCAATTAAGGATCTGTATTTCGTTCAAAGAGCCATCTCAGATATGCAGGTAGCCGAAGCGAAAGCTGTTGCAGTACAAGATGCAGTTTTGATCGCACCAACCCACGTACAGGAATCATACGTCCACTCACTATCCAATTTGGATCAACTAAATGCTTTCATTCCATTCTACTTTCCTATTCTTTACTTCTTTCGCTCTGGGGTAGAGTCTCCTTCTTCTGCAACTAAGCTGCTGACAAGTCTCAAACAAGCTTTGGCAGATGCTTTGGAGCTCTATCCTGTATTAGCGGGAAGGTTGAGAAAGGGCAAGGGGGACGCCTGGAGATCGAAGTGAACGGGGCAGGCGTTGAGTTTTCAGTAGCTACAACATAAGCCGGACTAGACGCATGGAAAGATCTCCGCCTTTGCCCTATGGGTTCGCAGCTGGTTCCAAATAAGAGTTTCATTTTTGAAGAGATGCTGATTGGCGCTCCTCTCGCGTGCGTGCAGGTCACAACATTTCAATGCGGCGGGTTTGCAATCTGCATTAGCTTTTTGCATGGAGTGGGTGATATGCAAGCAATCTCAGAAATCGTAGAGGCGTGGGCAAGGACATGCATTAACAAAAGCCACACCCCGCCTCTCATCTCTCCTTGCCTCGACACCGCCGCCCTGCTCCGGCCTAGAGATCCCTCAACAACAAGTGTATCCATCGATGCACTAGTGCATATATGTGGAGATCAGCATCCTGAAAACACAGGAGACGAAGAAGCGAGCCCCAATAGTCTGGAGGCTGGGATCGTTACCTCTGCTGGGTTGCTGCGGATGGGGGATGCAAAGGTTACCGAGGCAGTTCACGAGGTAGAAAGGGGACCCTTTTCATATGGTCGCTCCAGCTCATTTGAGGCAGTGGCAGGGCTGCTGTGGGTTGCAATTACCCGCGTCAGGGATCTGCCTCCAGACTCCTACACCCGCTTTGCATTTCCAGTGAACATGCGTCGAAGGTGGTGCCCTCCGCTTCCGCCACGCTTCTTCGGCAACGCCTCGATACCTGCCATGGCCGTAGCTCGAAGTGGCGACCTGGTGGAGCGCCACAAGGCTGGTGCATGAGAGCATTGTTGCTATCGATGCTGAGTATGGGCAAACAGCAGTGGATTGGCTGGAGCTGCAGCTCCAACAGCATGGCAGGGTAAGCATGGGGAGTTTGATGATGAATGATGGAGATATCCACGCCAGTGTAGTGACAGGATTACCCCTGTATGAGCTCGATTTCGGGTGGGGGCGAACTATTCACGTCTGCCTTCCCGTTCATGTCTCTATTCCCTTGGGCGCTTTTGATGATGAGGGTAGAATGCAGGTGCTGCCAGCCCCAAGTGGTGGCCGCACTCGAGACTTTCTCATATGCTTGACACTCCAACACATGAATTATTTACGTGGAGAGGACCAAGTTGTTCACGAGATTGGTTCCAATCTCTTCCAAGAGTATAAGTATGATTAATGGTAAGGAAGATCTAAGAGCTTTTTCCTCCAAGCAAGACAAGGAGTTGATAATGGTGAGTATTTAACTTGGTGACCTCCACTTACATCTCCTAGATGTTATAAGGGAGTGGGCAGGCTTAGTTTTACGCACTCGCCCTCAATTGCTTGCTATGCAAATATTGGCAACACAATAAACACTATAGATGTGCTTGGATGAGAAGCATAATAGCTTATCCCTATTATATCCTCTCCATCATGTGTTAAATTATATGCTCATTAGGATTTCCTTTTAAACAAGTGCTTGGTGACACACATGATCTTGCCTTGACAATAGAAGGATTTCATGAAAATGTTGGAGACTATTTTGCACAAAAAATAAAAGCATAAGAACATATTAAATGAAAGAAAATACAAAAAGCCTTGGTAGAATATTGCTAGAAACATCATATTGGTAGAAAAATACAAATCTACACAAAATTTGAGACTTTTCAAATTTATAATATTTTAGTTTTAGCCAGAAGACATTCATACATTAGGCAACATGCAATTACAAACTCAAAATAAGGATATAATATTGTCGATGATCTACAAAGGCACAATTTTCCATGGCTCCAATTGTTGTTGAAATATAAGGTTTGTTTTGATGATTTCATGTTTATTGTAAATTAGAATCAAAGGCCAGCTATCGTACAATGATAACCAAATTTTAAAATTAAGATAAAAGAGTTAATATATGACTATCGATATGTTGGTGAGCACATGCAATTTATCCATGTATAGATCTTAGAATATGACAAGTTACATCTATAAATCTTTATCTAATTTTTCAAATTCGTCTCTTTCATGAAAAATCATTCTCAAATTTCATACAAAATTTAAACAAATGAAGATAACGTATGAAATGTCCAAAAGTTTATATGTTCGTGAAATAGCCTACTAGTTATTCTTATAGGAAACAATGTTGATATGAAGTAATAAGTGATATGATTTTAATAGGTGTGAATTTATGTGATAGGCAACCATACACACAATACATGCATGCCAAACTCTTATGATATCTCATATTACAAACAATAGATATTGATCATGTGTTTAGAATAGAGCATGCTTAAAATCACATGTTCCATACAAATACGATTTGTTATTATACATAATGCATTCTATACACTACAAAACTATGAGAGAATCTATAATGCAGATTCTGTTGAGAGTAAAATAACGAATCAACTATAGTACTCTATTTGTTTGCACCATAGACAATCCAATAAATAAATTAGATCACACATTACATACGAAATTGGATGTAGCCAAAAGCCAAGCCAGCCATATGCTGAAATGGCAAGTGGGTTGTGGATTGGAAAGAGTTCGTTAGTAGATTAATGCAAGCTTTGTGAAATATTTTCATTCTAGAGCATGTGCATGCTTTACATGCGTTGAAATTTTTGCACCGTCGTGTATTGAGCTCCATCTCCATGTCCAAATCCACTCATGTATATTGTTATGCTAAATAAATTATTAACATATTTATTGTACCTTCATGCATTGTTTTGTTGTTGATATCTATGTCTATTATTGATTACATTCCAGAACGAAGCACATGGATGTGGAACATCATTTTGTGCGAGAAAGATTAGCAAATAAGAAATTGATTCAATGTTTTGTCCTTCTGAAGAACATCTAGCAAATATATGTATTATACCCCTCACAATAGTAGAACATCTTTTGCTATGCATAAAATTGTACCTCACCTCCCATTTTGTTGCGTGCTAATATTTGATAGTGACATAAAACAACAAATTGATTAGTTAGTTAGTTAAACAAAGTACACCTTGAAAACTAGGAAGAACATAGAAAAAGTGTTGTTCAAGTCCAAGCAAACTTTTTTAGACGGTATTTCATTCCAAGCAGATTTTGTTTCATTCCTTGGTACCCCATACCAAGACATATTTCTGGCTCGATCATCAAACTTTACCTCTTTTGAGCCTATACTTGTCTTTTGGCTCAAAACAAGACGTTAAAGCTGAAAAAAAACTCAAAAAGGGACCTTCAAACCCCCTGCATCTGTCCGTATTGCTTGCTCATGTCCATATGGGCTTTTCAAAGGCCTCAGCAATGGGGTTGATCTCACTCCAGAATCTCGCAATTCTGAGAAAAAGCATTTGAAGCAACACGACGGATCGTATGGGCACAACTCTGGAGTAACAGGATACTTTGGATGCCTAGTTAATGGTGCCTTATACAGACCAAAAACTTATAAAACTCATATCTGGACTATTCACCAAACCACGGACTGTAATATACCACATATCTTGCCGAAACTGATAGTTTTGCTCATCCTTCTATTTAATCCAAGTATTATAGAAACATCATTACCAGAAGAGGGCTCAGTATTTTCCATACAATCAACAGGGCAAAAACTCTTTAGAACTATTCCTACACCAGCTTCCACACCAAGCACTCCATTATTTCATGAATTTTTCCAATGCTGATATTTTTGCTCATCTACTCGTTTCATCCAAGAAACGTAAGATTAGAATTATCACCATAATATTGGCAAGTGCGCCTTTTAGAGAGACAACTTTACAGAAAAGATTGCAAGCATCTTCCGATACTAGGCAAGTGAATTCATCTATTTCTCTAATAGATGCTTTCAGACGATTGTAAAAAAGCCGATTGCAAGCATCCTTTGATAATAAGCAAGTGAATCTATCAATTTATGTACAGATAAAGAACAACAGTTGTTTGTAGCAACTGCCTAAAATAACAATATGATAGAAATCAAGCACCGAGTTGATATTTCTGCTCATTCGTCTGTGTCATCCAAGAAAACTAAATTTGAGATTATCACTACAATAATCGCAAGCACCATGCTATTGAATGAGAAATCATTCAGAGTAGACAATTATTATACAGAAACCAATTCCCAAGTATTCTTTGATAATAAACATGCGATTCATGAATATACCTATTTCTCTAATAGATCAGAAACAACCGTTGTCTGCAGCATTTGCTAAAACAAAAATAATGAAAGGTGAACAAAAATTTCTCCTTTCAAAGAACTTTAAAATGGGTATTAGCTAGCCTTATAATGAAACATGCAATGTCACTAGAGTATGATCATTTAGATTATCATGTTTGGTTTTTTAATAATGATCTAGTGTTGAGATTGGATAATGAGGTGAGATTGCATACATGTATGCCATGATAAGAATATGTGACTTTCATTTTGACATTGTTCGCAATCATAATATCGTTTCATGTTATACAGGTGAGTCAATCTTAGGTAAATGGCTGATGTGGTATATATGCTTTTATATTTTTTGATCCTAGTTAGGCCAGTATACATTCTCAACCATGTCTTGAAACATTTGTGATATTGTTGTAACTTTATTCAGAATAGATCAACCAATTTGAAATTCTCTCACGACTCGATGTATTGGAATTCATGTTTGATCAATTTTAGTATTATTTTTTACATGTATAGGTGACGTTGCTGATTTTTTTTAATCTAATCCATGATTTTCAATTTGTACCCATATAGTATCTTTTGCATCAAACATAGCTTTACTTACAAAAATGGCATTTGCTGCATTATCAATTGCATCTTTGATATCTATTTGTTGGGTAGTTCTACTACATTGCTTGTTTTCCAAAATTGTATATAAATTTATTGTTTCCATCATTTATGATGTTGCCAATGTTATTTCTAATATTGGTAATGTGGGACTACAAGCATAAATATGAATGTCAATTGCTTCTAAACATTACTTTATAGTTGTAACGATGTCGTAAGCTTGTTCGATTGTATTGTTTTATATTTTTGTTTGCATAAAATAAGTGTGGTAAGGTCAGCACAAGTATTGCATTTTTAAGAAAAATAAAAAATTATAATGTTCTAAAATTTTGAATTCACTTAATTTAATAGTTATTTTTCACAATAACAATGATAATACCTAACGTTTATTTTTTTTTGACAAACTAAAACTAAAATTTTAAAAATATCTTGCAACACAGTCTAAATTTTAAATTTTTGCAAAATGTAGTATCTTACAAATTATTATTTTTCTTCTATTTCAAGGTTCAAAATTTACAAGAATTTTAAACTAGAATCGCAGGCCAGCCTCATAGACTCGTCATTTGTGTGTATTTTCTATAATGTTAATTGAAGACTTCAACTTTGTAATGTCCTATAATGCATTGGACATGTATTTTGTTCTTGGAACTTCATCCAATTTTTAAATGATAGAACTTGCAAGGAATATATAACATCATTACAATGTTTCATGTCTTGGTGACTATAATAATTGGAAATCATTGAATCATAAATAATAAATGAAAACATATTTTAACTGTTTATAGTTGGCAGCTAACTTTATTATATTTATGTATAATGACATCTTTTCAAGTACCAATATTTTTTGGAATTGCCTGGGTTTTTTTTTAATATGTTATAACCATTTGAGCCACATGAAACGAATAGATCTATATAGATTCTAAATTATTTGCAATCTTTCTGTCACAAGCATTGTTGGTGATATCTTTTTGTCAGTGATGTTGTTTGTCCAATGTAAACTTTTTTGTTTTTGATGCATTCTAATTTGTAGATGTGAATGTTCTTCGTGCTCTTTTTGGTGGAGGTGTGTTTTTCTGCATTCAAACAATTTATCTGCATAGTTAAACTTTCAAAAATGAAATAGATAAACATAGTTTGATATACCTTTGTAGCACTTGTTGATGCTACATCTTCTTCTGTGATAACCTGAAAATTGTGCAATAAAGTTAAGTTGAAAATTATTTCCATATTTCATAATAGAAATATAAAAAAAAAGTGTTCGTTATATCTTATGTTCTTGTATTTGTAGATGAGATTTAAATAGATGTGCTATTGTAGGATTGACCATTTGTATTACAGAAGAAAATGTGATTGGTCCATTTGTCAATTTGTTTCCACATTGATCAATGTGACCAAAGTGTTTATCCAAATCAGCTGCAATTGCGTCAGATTGTGCATGAGTCATTTCATTCCAATCATTGATTGGAATGTTGTATCCAAAATACAAATTTCTCATTGTGTAGTAGGATTTGTTTACATTTTATTCAAATAAGGAATCGTTGTAGAATTTGTATGTATTGTTTTGGGAATAGTGATTTGAAATTTTTTAAATAAATGGATAAGAAAATTGTTTATACAATAAAGTATAGGTATTGATTACTAAAAAAAAAGGATATCAAAATACTAAATATTCTTGTTTTATAGATAGTTATCTTCAATTGGTCGACCATTATCAGTACTTTGAAATTTATCCCGTGCATTTTTTTTCTCATTGATAAGTAATGATAGCAAGTATCTTGTTCTATAACCGTTATTAGTGACTATTTTATTACAAAGGCAATCCACTAAGATTCCAATGTAGTTATTTCAAACCATGTGTATTCATTTTAAGTTCAACTATCTATTATATTTATCAGTTGAATTTTGAATATGACATTGAAATGATGAGGATCACCTCTTGATTTTAGAAATATTATTTTTTGTTCTGATACTATATCAATTGTAGAAAATCCTACAAAAGCAACAAATAAATATTCTTAACATATGTGTAAAATTTATTCAATTGAAGGACATTGATAAAACCAAATCAACTCACGCTAGTTCAGTGGATAATTAATAGGACAAATGGAATGACGATCTGTATCATGATATCTAGCTTATAACTGCTCATTCCAGTCACCCTCAATGCAAATGCTAATTGATCTGTTATTGTTTGATTGGTGAGAAGTTGAACTCTTGGTGAGAAACTTTTCAAACATATTGTGAGCGTCCTCTACTTCCCACAATTTTCACAAGAGCAGTTCTAACAAAAACAGTTTTCTCAAATCCATTTTCAATAATCTAAAACCACAAAGAAGGTGTTGTTAAAAAAATTCTAAGCTAGAGCATTTGAATCTAGGCATGACTTGTGTCACGCTTGAGCCAGTACATCAACATAATTAGTAGATTTGGAAATTTCCTGTATTCACTGAAGGAGGGTAGGTCGAGCGATGGCGACTATTCCAAGACAAGTTCAGTATGAGATACTTGGAGTGAAGGTATATCAGAATGGCACAGTTGATCGAGTTGATCGATTGGAGCACAATCTCATGTTCCCCACTACACCAGCCAATCCCGATCATGCAACCCAAGGTGCCTTGTCCAGGGATGGCATCACAGGGAACTGGGTTTGCCTTTATATTCCAGAGTGAGTATTATGTTTAGTTTCAGAGCAAGTCTAAAACTTTGTTCACAAACGCTACCTATACTGTGAAAGATGCAAAAATAAGCTTGGTAGAGGCCAAAAATCTTGTATATAGGATAAACACACATGTGTGGATCCTGTTCCCACATGTGAAACTAGTGTACTTGTCGTGTACCATAATCATATATGTTGTACATATGATTTAATTCAAGTTCTAGTGGCTAAAATGGCCAAAAACTAGTTTTTTAGAGATATGACACATGGCATCAATCTATTGATTGCATGAGCCAAATATTTTGAATAGGTGTCACATCCCATGTGTAGAGGACAGCTCACACGTGTGGAAATAGCTGAAGTAGGCAAGTTTTTGCTTCTAGAAGATTTTCATGAAGATCTACATATAGTAGGAAATTGGACCAAAAATGTCCAAAATGGAAAGTTTGATCCAAGTGTCAAAATTGCATGATGATGACAAGGCATCCTCACACGTGTGAGATCTGATGCATGATCAGTACCTCGAGCTCCAAGAAGTGTATATATAGAGAGGCATATTTGGCCATAATCAATGTGAGAGATCAATCTTGATTTTGGAAGCAATTTTGTGTGATTCTCTCCATTTGTCTACATTTGTATTGATTGTTTTGGGGTTCTATCATAGTGTACTTGGAGTCCGTACTCAGATAGAGTTTCACATGTGTGAAACCAGAAAGTACACCTACCTTCATTAATGATTGTTCTTGTTAGGATTTTATGTCTAGAATTGATCTAGATTGATCTTAATCTCAAGTAGATTGATAGATCAAGTAAATCTAACATCCAATCCCTCTTGAGGATCAGATTAGGATCCACTCTTGGTCCATTTTGTACTTTTTCCTCATGGTATCAGAGCCAAGTACAAGAGGTTTTATTGAAATTGATAGGGTTGATCCAAATCAAAGCCAAAATTAGCAAGTTTTAGAAAACTAGTCAAATTTTGGGTAGCGAGTTGGATTTGATAGATATCCTCAAAATTTTTGGTCTAGAACTTGTTGTGGGCTGTAGGAACCCTTTTCACACGTGTGAGGCCATACAGCTCCGGTTTTGACAGAGAAATTTCAAAAATTTGTACAATTTGACTCACATACCCAATTTGAGTGATTTTTAGTGCAAAATCAAGCATTTTCTATAGTGAATCTAATCTTATGATTAGTTCTTGGATTAGATCAGCCAAAAAATTAACATTGAAGCTTGAATTAGGTGCATTAATTGATCTTCTCTGATTTTTTGAGTGTATGTTGAAGTTGAAAAGATAAATTGCTAAAAATCATAGATTAAGGAGTGATTTTGCAAGTTTGAGACTAGAATCTAGATTTCCATCATTCTAGATTGGTTCATGAGTGATAGGATCGTGTCTATAAGCATACTAATTGCTAGAAGACTTTAGTTTTAGATCTCTTAGAGAAACCATAAGAGTTTCTAGTGCTTTTTCACATTCAAAAATGGCATCTATGGGTGGTTTTTTGCTTGAAGCTAGTGAAAGGCTTACATCCACTAATTATGCTACTTGGATAGTTCGAATGGAGTCTTTGCTTGTACTTCATGATCTTTATGACATAGTACTTGAGGTAGAAGTAGAACCTCAACGAGGAGTTGAATTGGCAAAGTACAAAAAAGAGATGTAGAGTTGCATTACATTGCATAAAGATGAATGTAAGTAATGAACTTTTGAAGAGGCATGGGATTCATTAAAAGCAATTTATGGATCCAAAAACACTTCAAGGATACTCATGCTTAGAAATCAAATTCTTCACAGCATGAAAGGAAGTAGTGAAAGTGCCCAAAATTATGTCTTTAGGGTCAAATCTTTGAATAAGGAGTTGTATTCTATAGATGATAAAATCAAAGATCATGAGTTAGTTCAAATCATTTTTAATGGATTAGGAGATGATTATTCCAATCTTGTTCAAACCTTTGCTATTCACCATTCTCTGCTCAAGTCCCCTATTATTTGTGGTAGTGGCCTTCCCAATGTCCATTGATTCCAAGATTATTTGTGGTAGTGGCTTCCCAATGTCCATTGCCTTGTTTGAGGTTACCAAAAATGTCGGGCCTAATATATGTGATAGCTAGGACTTCTCATTAACGCACATATAAAAGTATCATTGCCATCTATTGTGACTAGGCCCCAATTTGTGATAGGAAGGACTTCTCATAAATGTACATATTTGAATGAGATGTGAAATATGTGACTCTAAAGTGGTTGAATTGAAATGTGAAATGCCCTCTAGTGATGGACTACCAAAAGTGTTCATGAGGAGTAACATGTATATAGATGGCCTCTCCACATCGCTACTTGGCCATGTTATATACCATATTCATCCTCACAAACACCATCTAGTCTATAATTCTTGCACTTGGCCTTTACACACTCATGATGGCCCATGCCCCCACATGTTGGAGGCATTGACTAGATTAAATGTTTTAGCCACTTGGCTCGACAATCACCATCTATGTGGCATAAGTTTTTCCTTAGTCCTTTGTCACAACGACATGCTTGGCGAGGTCATTTTTTTTCGTGGGAGACCTTCAACTCAAAATCATTATGACCTCAAGCTGCTTTCCACAAATAATTGCACTTTCAAAATACAAGGGCACACCTCAAAGGAATCCTTTATGTCAAGGCTAAGTTCTACAAGAAGCTTGAATAGCTCCACATGCACACTACTTTGTTTTGATGACATAGCGTCAACTTTTAGACTTTTTGTAGATTGGGCATACTTCATCATTACCAGTTTTAAAAAATGTGAATGATTTCAGTATTTGTTTGGAAGGTGCACCTTCCATTCACAGGGTTGAAACAAAGGTTGTCAAAAAGAAGAGCTCACATGCACACTACTTTATTTTGATGACATATCATCAACTTTAGCTTTTTGATATAGATTGAGAGCACTTCATCATTATGTTGACAATTTCAATAGATTATTTGGAAGGTGCACCTTCCATTCATGGGGAGTTGACCCAAATGTTGTAAAAAAAGGCTCAAAGTCAACCTTACATGGCAAAAGGGCCCCAATACAACTTTACAAGGCCCAAGCAGGGGGTCAATTTTGGAAAGACCTGTGACACGGACGTTTTGAGATTTGTATTCTTGTTTGGCTTGTTCTTCCATCGCCTGTGAAGCCATCTGATTACTTTTTGCTTTGATATTTTTGACCATGATGGCCCAACTTTTTGTCAAGGTATGAATTTTCTCCTCCAGTGTATTGACTTGATCAGGGTTCACTTCTGAAGCTTTGCTAAATGTACCAAAGCTATTGTAGATCCAAGCTTTTGCACAGTATTTGTATTAGTTTTATTTGTTGTACATCCAGATCTAGTATGGTTTTGAGATCTATGCATCTTTGTTGATCTTTGTTCTTTGTTGTTTTGATATCTATGCATATTTTTTGTGGTAGTGTACTTAAGAACTTCAATATTGGTTTTTGTTTTGTAGGTTTCTTTGCTAGTTTTTTGGTCGATCACCATCAGAGCAGTTGAGGTGACATTCCGTAGCAGATCCTAGGTATTGAAAGGCGGAATGGGATTCGGAATGCACGATGTTGTTCTAGACAATACACCAATGTCTGTTCTAACCTTTGTTTAGATTTTTTTTGAACTTTCAAATGACCAATCTGTGTATTTTTTAATGGATTTGTTTAGCCTAGGTTTTTTTTTTTTCAGCAGATGTTTCAATTGTGACAAATAGATCAGTTTTTTTTTCCATGCGTGTATAGTATACATGTCAATAATGTTGTGGAGCACAAGACAATAGCGGACGAAACCGCGTGCTCTACAAAGCTAATTCAATCTGTAAAAAAAGGAATGAACCTGACAATACAAAAGAATCAATGCGCAAGGCATCTACTTCGTCTATCTCTAATAAGCATCTGATGGTATTATTTTACACATCCTTTTGTTGTTCTTTGCTTGCAGTATCCGGCAGTCTTGAATTTCGTGGTTGTTTCACTTGTAGTATCTACAGAACAGCTTCTTCTTCGTCTGCGGATTCGACTGTTCTTTTTGTTGTGCTGGTTTCTGGTCTGGCTTTGATTGCTTTGGGCCTTTCGTCTTCTTCTGCTTAGTCATGCTCTTGTTGGTGTATAAAGCATGAGAATCAACTGAGGAACTTGAGGTTTCGTTCCTCCACGTGTCTTCCTGCAACAACATAGTAATGACTCTCGAAAGAGTCAATTCTAGATGTGTCGTGATGATTATCACCCAACTGTCGTATGAGCTTGGCAAGCTTGTAAGCAGTTGCATCACTGCGTCTTGATCGTCTATGATAGATCCGACAGTGGCGATTTTGTGTCGTGTGTTGCAAAATTGTTCGCGAACATTTTTGTTTCTTGTGTCTTTTCTGTCAAAATCTGTGTGAGAGCTAGCATGGCTTTGGCACTAGAAAAATTTTGTTTCTTCAAGGATGATATGCTTAACCTTCTAAAACTTGATTCAACTAAAACACTTGTAAAAATCACCTTCAAATCACGAGTGGTTAAAGCTATACTATCACATTTGAAAGTAGACAACTTACAAAAACAGTTTCATAAATTTATTGGAACAAAAAACAACGAAAACCTAAGCTAGGTGAAGTCTTATGATAAACCCACACTTTATGCCATTGATACAAATAGAGATGAAAATAAAAACACAAATGGAGCAGATAGAGTAGGACGCAGGCCGTAGAGGCCACGAATCAACAACAGGGCCATGTGGCAGACTGTGGTTGGCTGCAAATAGGCAGGGTAGGTACAAAAAATAGCAGACAATGAGCATAGGCCGCACAGATCATGCACACATAGGCCACAAGTAGAGTGTCACATATCTATACTTTTGGGTACTTGTATGGTCCTTCATGGAGCATGAGGGCAGAAAAGGTTTTGCGACATTTTTCGTGTCATGTCGTTTGGTTCGTCGTCGTCGTCTGACTTTCTCCTGCTGGACCGCAAAAGATTCTCGTTCACCAATCTCTCCTGTTTGTGTCTTCTTGTCAGGTGTTCGTGAATCTTTCGTGCTTCATGTCTCTTGACTTTCGTGTTTGCGAACATTTTTGTCAAGCAGAGGGCTGAAAGCTAGAAAAGCTTTGTAAATAGAAACGTTTTGTTTCTTCAATCATTTCCTTGCATCAATACATGCTAATTCATCATTGAATGCCTTAACCCTCAAAACAAAAGCATGAGGACTTTCATCCTTCTTTTGTAAGCTTTGAAAGATTTGCTTCCTAAGGTTTAGAATCCTTGATGTGGACTTGGACTCATTAACCTTCTTTAAAGTTTCCCAAGCCTCACCAGATGAAGTATACTTACCAACTTCCTTGAGAAGTTCATTTGTCACATTCATCTTGATCACATGAAGAGCTTTCTTTGCCCTTCTATCATACCTCAATTTTTCTTGAGGTGCCAAAGGTATCTCCTCCACACCTACAACAATTTTCATAAACTCATTTATCTCAAGGAGAGACATCGTTCTCACCTTCCAAGTTGAATAGTTGCTTGAGGTAAGCCTATCATTGCTCTACAACATGAAGCCTCCATTTGTTGCCATGTTGCAATGACTTGATCTACTCTTTCAACCTGTTCCAATGCACGTAGCACTCTCTTGAAATTCAAAAAATGAATCCAAGAAAAAATCACAAAGATATGGAACCTCTCAATCTCTTTCTTGCACAAAACTAATAAATCTAGCACATAGAATTGATGACACTTGATCAACCTACAATATCATGAAATTTTCAATTCTCCTAGAATTGAAACACACTCTTGAAAAGTCCAGCAACTTCAAAATCATGTGATCCTCTACATGCAAAAGCTAGGAACTAGATGTAGAATATTGAAAAATGATATAAATCCTTTCTTATACATCAAAACTCATCACAATCTACCAATTAGGAAAGGAAATCGGCCTACTACAAGTATTTTGACCTAAATTGAGTTTTGGATCACAATGATCCCTTTTCTACACTTGAAAATGCTTGATTTTGACAAGGAATCACTCTGGCACACTCTAGAATTGATGGTGCCTCCAAATCACTCACTAGAATTGGATTCTCCTCCAAATATAGCCTACAACAAAGCTCTGATATTATGTGAAAAAATAACATCACAAAGATCTAATTATGCCCTTTGATCTGTAGCTAATCTGTAGGGCACATCTAACTATGATTACAAATGTAAAAATCATGCATCTACTACACATAGAAGATGACAACTCAATAAGAAACTGTCATAAAAACTTAGATATGATAATTTACTATTCAAGTCCGTAAACGTGTGGATCCATAAACATAATAAAATAGCATTTTACACAAGATCTCACTATATCGCCACCAAATGCAAAAGATGGATATAGAAACCCAAAGAGAGATCTTTCATAAGATTGAATGAGAGAAGAATGAGAGAGATGAATTCCTTCGACATTTATATGCCTATTTATAATAGCCTATTGACCCTTTAGATAATCTTGCTCAAGCTTATCAACTTATGGAACTTGCCAAAAACCTAGATCTAACATGATCTAGATTCAATGTATGTGATTGAACCAACAACAATAGGTCTATATGTGACCTTATCAGCTTGCATAGTTGCCAAAAATAGTAAATCCACTATTCTTAGGCCTTATTAACTTTAAAAAGTCTATCTCTAAGATGAAAATGCATATGGGCCTCAAAATTGCCAAATAACTCAACTTAACTAGTTGATATTTTTCATAGTTCGCTGGGCTAGGACCATATAAAGTGATTAACAATATGAAAATGGTGCCATATAGCTAACCAATCTTGATGGAACTAAGTTTCCTACCTTGGTAAATGGAAGTCGCTTAAGGTGCTATTATCACCTTCCCCTAGCTTATTTTTCTAGTTTTGATTACTCTTCCCTTCTTCTTTTTATTTTACTTGTGCATGTGTTCTATTTTTGTATAGTTTCCATTTCGTATTTCTTAAAATATGGATGCAAGTGACTTCTCTCAAATTTTCATTTCTTCCATTTCTTAGGGCCTTGTCTAAAAAGTGATCCCTCAAGAGTGGGAATAAGTCCAAGTGGAGTCAACATAGTGCTCACTTCCTATAGTGGGACCTTGCAACTTTGCCCAGTGATAAAATTTATATATGTAACCTTATTTTGAGTTAGATGAGTATGAATACCTAATCTTCTCATTTGATGCACCACCAAATCAAAAAATTATTATCCATATATAGGTAAATATTTATTGGTCCTCTTTTTCCACGGACTTGATTGCTCGTACGTTCATTCTTCAATAAAACAACTAGAACAGACCACAAATTTGTTGAGAATTATGAAGTTTAGCTAGATGTATTTTTCTGTTAATTCCACTTGGAAATCACAAACCAAAATTTAAAGGCACTGATATTATGCCTTGAGCCATCATGTACCTTGATTTGAAGGAATTTGGAGTTGCATTGGATATTTTACAGTGTCCCTATTTTATAGAACATGTGGACTGGTATCTGAGGCAAAGTCAACCATGTAAGAGTTGGATTCTACTCTAAAGTCAAGATAGAGTTGTACTAGTTGAAATAGCAATTATAATTAACATGTAAATTTATGATGGTCACTTGCTATATTCAATGGCAACTTTCTCTCTTTAGCTTTCAATTCGGTGGGCCAATCTTTAATGAGCTCCGAAGTTGCTACTTAGCTAGTTCTTTTTGTACTTGACCTATAATAATGTGAATACACAGGGTGTGTGTGTGTGTAAGTTGGTGTGAAATTCTGTGTTCTCTTGTCTTAAAGAAGCCTTTCAAGGTTTTGTTGGTGATTGCGTCGATTCGTATAGTTGATTCTCAACTTGGTATCAAAGCCTGGTGATAGCAATCACTTGACAATAACAAAGGACACATTTGAGAAAATATGAGTCAACTCAGTGTCGACTTGAGCGGACTTTGGAAAAGCAAAAAAATTCCATATGGAAGCCGTGGAGTGGAAAAATTGACGTTTAAGGATTCGATTGATTGCTCTTGGACATGAAAAAGTTTACTATCACACCAATAACATAAAATTCTTGTTGATCACTTTGGCAATTTGTAGTAAATCATGTGTAAAACTTTGATCAAGTGCAAACTCTATTGTATTGTTCTTGTCTGGTAATTGAAGGAGTTTCATTTTCCTAATTCTTTCATATGGTATCATACCCTAAGCATGAAGATCCACTTGTTCGATCCATCAGAGTAGACATTGGAGCTCAAAATAGAGGGTTGAGTGTCTAGGCCACTATAGAAACTTATGATCTTGTAATGGCTTGGTTTATATACTTTTGTGTTCATGAACCCTGAAGAGGTGGCTTCTAAGTCAAGTACCAAAAATTGAGTTGAGTGGCTTCTGAGTTCTTGGCCTAAATCTAGTGTTTGGATCTGATTTGAGTCTTTACTTTTCACATGGTATCAGAACTGACGTTGCAAAAACTAGTAATTTTGCATTTGTCATCATTTCTTGATCACAAGTTGAATCTAGCATCATTATTGTGACGTGGGTGCTCAATCTCTCTACTAACATCATGATTGTGGTTTGACATCTTGAAGATCATGTCCATTTATAAGCTTTGGAAGGCAAGAGGCTAAGGCTATTCATTATTCACATGATTCATCATAAATAGCCTTTAATTTTTGAAGAGCTTATGTATAAGCATTGTTTTGATTCTAGTTTCTTGTTGACAATCTCCCTTGTGGATGAGCATAGCTCCCCTTGTGGATGAATACTCACCTTTGTGGCTTCCCTTATGATGAAATAGCCTGCTTCATTTTGAGTGGTGCCATGTATGCTGAAAAATGCCAATTGGCATTTCCAAGGCTGTGAAATCTATATTGATCGGTCTTTGTCGGCATTTTTTAGATTCGTAGATGGGTTGAAATCTACACCGATCAACAATTCTGAAAAATGTTGATTGGCATTTCTGAATATGTGTAAAGTCACGTAAAATTGTAAAGAACTAAAGTGTGAAAATGCCATGTGATTTCCACAAAGGAAAAATGTTGATTGAGATTTTTGTCTACTATCATTGAATCAAGAGTGAACATCATTTCTATTATAATGTGTTTGCTTGGGAGCTAATGAAATAGTTTATCTAAACTATGAAGCCTCTTGCAATAGCTGAAAATGGACCCACCAAAATTACATGAGTACATTTTTTTAATTATTTCATTATCATGAATGTAACCAGATCTCCTTATCAAAATATATCTCACTGTTAGATATCATTATAACTATAATCAATAATGTCAGAAAATTCTGAGAAGTGTTTTGCAAAAATTGAGAAGATTTCATCCTCTCTCATATTAAAAAAATCTTCTATATTATTAAAAGAAATGTAACTGTCATTATTTATAAAGTATACAGGAACATCAAGTATAGTTATTGTATTAATAGGAGTTGAAGATGGAAGAGCAAAACTGCATTAATGTTGACTTTTGGGCAAGTCGTGGTTGATGAACATTTTTTGTTGATGATCCAGTGATGGGCTAGGATGAGCTATAGGTTGGGCTTGTGCTTGTGGTTATAATTCTATCCACATCTACATACAAACTCTACTGAAGCTCATTTTGTTGTTGATAATACTATTGTGCGGCTTGCACACACAATCCATGACATCACAATGAGGTAACATGGTTTGACAAATTGCAAATATAATAGCATAGTTATGGCCATTCTTGATGTTGTCACACATGTGGATATACCTTTCATCTATGATTTCCTAAGCAATGTTGACACCACATTCTCCCATTACGACTATAAATTTGGAAACACATGTGGACATACATTTCATCTATGATTTCCTAAGCAATGCTCACACCACATTCTCCCATTATGACTATAAATTTGGAGGTTGATTTTTAGTTCTCATTCTTTTACTTTTTGTATCTTGATAATTTGGATCGAGATTTTTTCATTTTATTAATCAAGAAAGTCATTGGTTGCATGCAGATAAGACCTAATGTTAATGGTTATCTTGTTTTGAGCTCCAAGGTTTATGCACAAGCTCCAACCATCGCCATTCTTTAAAATTATTAAAAAGTGAGTTGAACTGCTGGCTTAACAAAGCCCTTTCTATGAGGAAGAAATGATCTCAATTTTTTTATATTCATAATTTCAAGACACTTCTATAGCAAGTCTTGTAATGATATGGACCTGTTTTCCATAGGGAATAGAGCCTTGGAGACTTCCTCTACTTGTCTTGGAAGGACTGTGAACATATACTTTTAGTCCTAAAGGCCAACTCTGTGCTATGGACCTGTTTTTCATAGGGAATAGAGCCTTGGAGATTTCCTCTACTTGTCTTAGAAGGACTGTGAGCATATACTTTTAGTCCTAAAGGCCAACTTTGTGCCTGGATGTGTGCAAGTCCGGATGACACCATTGATTAGCCTCATGAACTTGGAAGGTGCACTAGAAATCTCATGGTAAACATCTATTGAATAGTTCTGAATGCAAAATTTGCAGTGTCATTAGGTTGATGCACTCTTCAAAATCCAATTTAGAAAACATGTGAGCTCCTTGTAATTGATTGAGCAAATCATTCCTCCATTGATGGTTATCTTGTTTAGGTTCTACAATCTATGCACAACCTACAACCACTATCCTTCTTTTGAAACTAATAAAACATCATGAGAGTGTATGCAGGCATGAGATCTAGGATACTTAAAAAGTGACAAGAACATAAGCCAAAATCTTTGCACCTATAACACAGTATTTAGTTCAGCCCTTAAGTGGTTCACACTCATAAAAACCTATTAGAATTTTCAAGGTCATTTTTCTAGGCTATTATTATTTCTTTCAGCTCAGCTGGACAAATTGCTGCTTAACACACTAGATTGGAATTGTAGCATGCATATAATGAGCAACGATAATCTTAGTCATTGTAGTTGATTGATCATAGTCTTCCTGCTACATACGATTCATAGCTCCCATTCACTGAGTATCTTTACAAGATCAAATTCACTGCATTTTCATGATATCAGGGTTCTACCTTCACTTCTCCACTTACTGATCATGACTACTGCTAGCAGTGTCATCTCATTGATACAGCATTTACTTCCTAGATGTGGGGCATCCATGGTGGCTGAATTTCTGAGAAGCACGTCCCCTGAATTCTCTACTGCCTCATGATATTGAATCTCTTCTTCCAAAAATTCAGCTCCATTACCTAGGTGCAACCTGATCCTTATCATGACAGAAAGAATGTGCTTATAAGAATGACTTGCAGGTCTGCCTATTAGGAAAACCAAAACCCCTAAAATGTGTAATAAAACGAGAGAGTGGTGTACAGAGTCTGCAAAAAGCTCATGGATAGAAGGAAGACAGCGGCTGTTGTAGAGGCTATCACCCAGGGCTTGGAGCAGTAAGTTTTGCCTGAACTCGTTCAGCAGAGTGTGCCTCTCATTTTTGTAGTGTTCCTGGATGTCTGACAGCATCATGTTCCACGAAGTGACACAGGCATGTTTCTAGACAATCCATTCAGCATCTTCTTCATCTGAGACTCGCTGCCTAGACAGTTCACATTGACATCGTTCTTAATGAGCAGCTGCACGTCTTGCATGGTTTGTGCCAAATTGCCCAGTAGCACCAGGTAGGGGCAAAGATAGAGCGGATCCTGGTAGAAAAGTATCTCAAATGCAGCTAAATTTCGAAGAATAGAGGCTGTGTTGTTATAAACAGACAGCTGTGGAAGATTCAATATAGCTCCCTCAAATCGTGCTTTGTCTATAGTCCCTGCTCCTGTAATAACACATATGTTTTAATTCAGTTGCTATTTTTCCCAAAAGCTTCAAAGAGTGGAAACTCGTTCTGTGCTTACCTGATTTAATTGTGATTCCAGCCTTTCTAAGCTCTGAAACTGGAGAAACTTGGTGAGTGGAAACAACGCCAATGTCCGGCCTTAAATATGATGAAATCAACAAAGGATGCCTTTGTTCTTGACCCGTGCAAATAAGTTGGTGCAGGCACTCAAGCAGATGCTGGTACTCTAGAAGCTTATCCAAACTATCATTGATAGCTATTGTGACCTGAATGCCATTTGCATGCTGGGATAGGTTTTCTGAAAGGATATATCCAAAACAGCAATTCTGTAAGGACTCTCTTGCGCTGATCAGATATGGCTTCTTCGGTGCCGCAGATAATGGTACTCAGGGTCTTGTGCAGAAGAGGCATAGGGAGCTGCTGTTCCAGCAGAAATAAGTCTCTCAGAATGTGTTGCTTGGAGCTTCGAAGACCAAAACGACAGAAGACCGGGTTATAGAATCTTTGGGTTAGTCGGTTTATCAGTCCAAAGTACATTATCAAAATGGATATCACAACCAGTGCATCGAGTGCAAGCACCTCCTCCACAGTCTGATCATTTACCGTGGTATTATCAAGCCCATAGACATCTCTCATGTGCTGTACATCAATTTCTAGGAGCCGCTTATGTGCATCCCAGTGATAGCTATCGTTTATATGACTTTCGTTTCCAGGCTCTTCTCGTTTCCATGCCAGAAACTCATGCTTGATTGTGCTCTTCAGGCTTTGCTGATGCCGTGAAACACTTTCCTCCAATTGCCTGTTTTCAAAGGCGAGAGGTAACACCTTGGGCAGAAAGTCGCTTGGGTTCGTCTCTCTCCATTCACCTGGAACCCAGATCATGTGTCTCCACGGAAATGAAGTAAGAGGTGCTGCTTCTGCATCTATCTGCACTGTGAACGCCATCAAACAAGCTACCAGAACCAGATTTCTCGAAAAAGGGAGAGGCGATCGAGCATATCAATGGGCATTGATCGGGATTGGGAGGATATGGCTCTCCCGAGTGCGTAGAGGCAATGCTCACGAGTCGTCAGGATGGACCCAAATGCATCTCGTCTTTAGACTAGGTGGAGTCAGATGTTTCACACTACATGTAAAAAGGGGTTTGGCATTTTGTGAGTTTTAAAAGTTTAGTGTTTTTAAATTATGTTAAATTGATAGAGCACGCATGCTCCATTGTTTTTAGGCTTTTAAATTTATTCTACTTTGCTTTTGGGGGTGAAATATATTTGGATACTTCATTATCATGCTTTTTATTTTCTTACTAGCTAAAAGATATGTCTGCAAATGCAAATCATATTGTCTACAAATTGTACATAGTATGCTATATCATTGAAAATGTAGAATACTTAATCACTTTGATTTTACATTTATCAAGCCAAAACAATTTTGTCTACTGCCAAGGATTGATGTACGACCATATATTAAAAGACATGTGGCCACGCCTATGATAGGTATCATATAATTAACGTTCGTAAAAAAAAACATTATTATTGTATGTTCTAGATGGAGGCTATAACTTAAGATTATGTTGAGATGATGAAATAATAAAATATTCTCATTTTTTTTTCAATCAAATTTGAATAAAGCAATGTATTCTACATGAAAAATGAAGCATTTTTGCTTTTTGGATCATCTCAATCCAAACAATATTAAGAAATTTATGGCCCTGCAAAGATTTCTAGGCTAATTTTTTTTGTTTTCTTGGAGCTTGAAAGGGGTAGGGATAGCATGTTAACGTGCTACCAATTTAAGCTTTTAGTCTTTAACTCAAATTGATAGAACGCTGGCATGCTATCCCTTTTAAGTTCCAAGGGAAAAATGTTTTCTGGTCTAAAAAATATTAAATTGTCATGACTTTCTTACTATTGCTCGGATTGAGATGGTGAAAAAAGCAAAAGTGCTCCATTTTTTATATAGAATCCATTGGTATAACCAAAGTTAGTTTTTATCTAATACAAAATGAGTGTATATAAAGCCTATAAATCTGATAGCATACCATGTGCCATGAAATTTTAGAAATCATTTGTAAATAAAACTCGCAAAGAATTTACTCGTAGATTGTCAAAATCCATCTAAAAGCCACAATAATTATGAGTTGTGTGTCACAGTGAAAAACAAGCTTACACAAAAGAACGCGAATTTTTAGCGAGCTTTTTTATGGTCTTGGCAATTTTGGCGAGCTTTTTCATGAGATGTGAAATGAAAAAAATTTGGTTGGAAGAACTTGATTCCATGGTCTTTCTCCCTTTGAAAGATAATCTTCCAAGCAAACTTTTGGATTAGCAAATGTGAAATGGCTCTAGGTCTACATGACTTTCCCACTTCCCTAAAGTGTTAAGATAATTTCCAAAATAGACTTTGCAATTAATATTTTCCAAAAGGACCCTAGGACCTAAGGACGTCAGGCTCTAGCGTTGGCGCTAGAGCCCGACTGCTTGTTAAAAAAAACTATAAGAAGGGACCTTAACAAAATGAGGGTTGGGGGGGGGGGGGGGGGGGGGTGTACCATTTTTATTATATTCTCTTGACTTGACCGCGAACTTGAGACCTTTGCTACAAGAACAAGGGATACAACCATTGTGCCAAGTCTAGAGGAAGAATTTACTATTTTGCTTCTTGGAGTGTTCTTTTTATTATATTCTCTTGACTTTGATCGAGACTTGAACTTTTTTTTGGCCTTAGTCAAAATAGTACACCCATGTGGTTGCACCACTTGTTCTTGTAGCAATAGTCTCAAGTTCAACTCCCGATCAAGTTAAGACGATATAATAAAAAGACCCAAAAATAGAATTTGGAGGGCATCCAAGTACTAGCTCGGGTGCCCCGAATAGATTTTTTTTTTTTTCTAGGGAGAGCAGCCCAGGTGCCCCAATCTAGCCAGCTAGCCCAAGGACACTTCTATGTCATGCCATTGCCAAAAACTCTAAAAAGTGAATATGATGTTTTTCGATCTAAAATAACCTTACCTTCAAAAAATGTAGAATTTTAAAAATTCTTCAAAAGTTCACCAAAATTGCCAAAATTGATAAAAAGCTCGTCATCAAAAGCTCACTTAAAATCCGCCCCCCCTCCCTACACACCCAACCTTTCATCTTTTATCCGCTATGTGAAAGGTTGTCTTTCATCCTTCATCCTCTATGTGATAGGTTGCTAATATGGCTTGGGGATGAAAAAAGTTGAGCTTTAAATGCCAATCCATCACTCTCTCACTTATTGTGGACCTTCACATGGGCACCTGGCATTTAAAGCTTGTGCATAGTCTAGTGAAAGACGTTAATATGCTAGTTTAAAACTTGCATGCATATAGGTGTCCTGAGTCCCTAGGTAGTCAACTGAAAGGATTTTGCTCAAGCTCAATTCAATCTTTCACTAGGCCCAACATTTCATCCCTAGTGGGATATGCAGACAAAGAAAACTCAGTCTCTTTATCATTATTTGGACATGATAAGTTGTGGAGATTTGTGTGTTGACCCTTGAACACAACTCCACCATGGTTGGTTAGTCATTTGTCATGGCATGTGACTAAAAAAGCAAGGTCATTAGCTAATAGTAATAAAGGCTTAGGTTCATTTCACACTTCATGCCTTGGTGTTCAAAATTTAAAATAGAGCTCTCCTGTTGGTTTAGGAGAAAAAATGGGATTCCCACCTTCTCACACTAACATCCACTTGCCACTCTGTGCCAACTTGACATGGCAGGGACCCACTGCCACATAGGGGCAAGTCAAATCCATTTTTGGGCCAGCCAATGTCCCCTGGCATGTTGGCCTGCATTTTGAAATTTTTTTAACCCTTCAGTGCCATTATTTTTTCAATGAAATGCATTTCAATTTTAAATTTTCCAATTAAAAGGTGATTGCTTGAAAAAAAAAAACTTAGAGCACCCTTCAACCTAAATTTGCATACTTGCATTTCAAAACACAACACATTAAATAATATGTACCAATCGTATGTCAAGATCCAAATGGGCAATCATAGTGTAGCTCTTCATTTAATACTTACCAGCCAATTTTAATTTGTACGATGATTGATTATTGTTTTAATTATAATCAACATGTGACAATATCGAAAGTATAGCGCAATGTGGGCATATGGTCGTCATCATCACATTGAATCAATTGATATGAAATGACAAACTTATGATTTCGGTGTGATGGCATCTTTCGATCAAGAAAGTCAGAGTAGTGTTCGAGATCAATGTCCAATTTCTGGAGAGCTTGAGTATGTAGGAACCATACAAGCCATATATGAGGTGTGTTTTGGTGAAATGGATAAACATTTGTTGCTTGACGTGAAATGGTTCAAAATCAACTATAGAGGATCAAATGAAACTGTAAAAAAGATCATAGTGGATTTTTTGCTATCGATTCAACCAAGACATTAAGCATGGACTTTTCAGACACATTGGTGTTGCCTCGTCATTGTGAACAGGTGTGCATAAATTTCACAATTTTTTCTTTTTGTCAATTGTGATCAATGTTATATTAATCATCTACACTACTTTTTTATTACATCTATTTATTGTGAATTAGAATGTGAGCATAACAAATATCTAATCCTAACATTGCTAAATGTGCAGGTATTTTTTCAACCAGATCGACTAAACAAAGATTGGTGGTATGTTCTTCAAATTAAGCCACACTCAAGACATGTATTCAAAAATGCATGTGTTGAGAATGAAATGGAAGATCTAAATCTGGACAACACAAGTATATCTAATGAAGATGTACATTCATCTTCAAAACCTTGAAAACCCAAGAATTGATTCTCATAATTCTGACAACTCAGATAATGAAGAGGACAACAATGATTCTTTGCATGAGGACAATATTGAGAGAGATTTTGATTTCGATAGTGATGATGAAAATCATCTTAGCGGAGATGAGTTGCAAGATGTATTGGCTGATGAATTTGAATCTTGCAATGATGAATAAAGTTTGTACATGTCAAATAATTTTGTCATAAAATGATACATTGTGGTCAATATATATTGTTTTCAAATTAAAATTATTACATTTTTCTACAATGTTGCATTTCTAAAGTTTCATTTCAAATGCATCTCGCAATTACTTAGAATTGAAAAAGCATGGCCACGCATGGCACTACCACGCGTGTCAAATTTTCACAACAAAGTATTGTGTTTTGATATTGGCACAAATAACAAATTTGCCAGGTGCGGCAAATTTTTAGTCAAATTTTGCCATGCGTGGCAATAAAAAAGCCAACTCCATGTAATTTTCTCTGGAGATTTGCCACGCTTGGCAAATTTCCAGAAATACATGTCACATGATAAGTGATTAAATAACAATTGTACATGGCACTTCCACGCGTGGCTGTGCCACGCCGACACATTTTGGCGCTCATATTTCAAATTTTGAGTTAAAAATTTTTTTGCCACACGAAATTAAAAATTTGTTGCCGGACCCCACCTCCAGCCATCGACTTCACCGGCAGGGTCCTTGGAAATGTTTTGGCATGGATGTGCCACGCGTGGCAGTGCCACACAAAAGAAAAATGTCAAAATTTTGGCTAAGTATCGGGTTCGCATGGCAGCATCACGTGGAAAAATGCCCATATGTGTAGTTGTGGCCCAACCATTTGATGAGTGGATCTTGAACCAATTGTATGCCCCAACTTTGGGAGTCTTTAGGGCATGTCAAGCTTGTCTTCTTGGAATGGAATAGTACGCTAGATCAGCCCTAATTGCTAGAGCTGTAAGAGATTCCTTGACCAGCTCTAGGTATCACATGAAGATTGTCTTATACCAATCTAGTTGAGGACGTAGAAGAGTGATAAGGTTCGTCAATTCCAGCTTGTTGAGGTCCTCAACCTTTGTTGGTAATTGATAACCACGTCTTTCTTTGATATCAGAAAATGCTTTATAGGGTGGCCCTTTTTTTTTCTTTGTCTCATGGTACAGGTTAAAATTTACAAAAAGTCAAAAACTAATAGTATAGAAATATATACAAGAGTATGTATGGGGTATGTACGGAGTATTTATCTTGATGACTATTTCTAAGGCATAGATCATTCTACCAGAAAAATTCTAACTAGGGAATTAATTAACAACCTACCTAGATGAGACTTTCTAAACCTAGAAGTTTTAAGGGTTGACTAATCTACCTTAATCTATCTAATTATCCTGATTCATCATAACATCTACCTACGTGCCTATTGTCTAATCCTAATTAGCTGGACCTATGCATTCATCATGCTATATTATCAATTTCTATGCGATTAAACATGAATGGTCCTAAGCTAACTAAACTGATTAACCTAGCTACCTTTAGTAGCTAGAACCTAGGCTATAGAGTTAAATTGATTCTACCTCTTAACATATCTAACTCTAAAGAGAATCTTAGTCTACCTAACCTGTGCTTACCTAACATTTAGACTTAATTACCTAGCCTAAAAAGAAAAATTGGGGGGAGGGGCAGTAATAGGCCAGCGAGTAAAAAGTAAGAGTATATATATATATATATATATATATATATATATATATATATATATATATATATATATATATATATATATATATATATATATATATATATATATATATATATATATATATATATATATATATATGTCACGCGAGTAATATCATGAGTAAACCGATGAGTAATCTAATAGGAGAAGGCCAATAGAGTTTGTGGGAAAAAAAAAAAACAAGAGCAAAATGGTGCAAAATAAGTGAGAAATCTCAAATCTCGAGTCATAGGTCGAGTAGTAATGACGAATAATAAACGGCGGGTATTATTTCCTAAGAGAAGGCCAATAGAGTTTGTGGGAAAAAGTGCAAGTAAAAATGGTGCACATAAGAAAGAAATCTCAAATTGTGACTAAGAGGTCGACGAGTAATGGCAAGTAAAAAAATAAATAGGGTGTCCTTTAATAGATTTCGCCATGTACTTCATACTATGCAAGTGGTAAGTAAAAACAACAAGTGAACATAAAGTAAATAACAAAATCCTCTTTCCAATCATAATCTAAGTTGAGTTTTTGAGTCAAATTTGAGAATTGTGGAGTTTGCTGGTATTATACTCAGTCTCTACCCGAGACCAAAAGTGGTCTATTCTCTCTCTACCCGAGGAGAGGAGCTTGGCTTTACTTGGTTTTTTCATGATTCACTTTCCCACGTGTGAAAGTACTTTGGCTATCAACCTATGCATCTATCTTTGCCTCTATGCCCTAGTTTTTTTATCTAGATCTTGGATTTCAATCTAGTATTGATCTAAAAGTGCATAAGCTTGCTTAGGAGATCATTCACACATGTTACAGCATTCCCACACATGTGAAATTTCACATGGCATCAGAGCCTACCTAAGCTTTTGATGCATCTATCATCCATAGTTTCAAAAATCTCATGAAAATCAAGATCTAGAGAGTGTTGATTGCATATCACATGCTATCTCAAGCAAATTTGGATCAAGAGGGTTCATTATCATAATGATTGAATCATTTTAGGTAGTGTACAAAATTTCCTACTCAGGCACATGTGAAGTACATCCAAGTTCATTTGGAAAGTTCTCTTCCAAGTTAGATCCAAATTTGGTGCTAGATAGCTTGTTTGAAAGCTAGTTTTGTCTAGTTTTTGTAGCAATTTGTTTCAATCGATTTGGTAGAGCCAATAAAAACTTATTAGATTTTGAAGAGGGTTAGGTAGGGCACCTAGACCTGTGTGGACACATTTGATTTGATCATATCTTGCTAGTTTGACCAAAAAATTCAAGAAGAGGCTCGCCAATGTCATCTATTTGAGATCTAGTCATCATTTTGAGGTCATAGCCACTTTATGTCATACAATTGGCTTGTATTTGAGTGATTTGTGGATTCTTGGAGTGTTTCACACGTTCCAAAGATAGTTTGACACAAACTTTGCCTATTCTCCATCAATTGATGAGAGGTTGATCTAGTTTGAGAGAGATTGGTAGAGCTAGTGAGATCCATCTCACATTTTGTTGCAAGATCTTGCATAGGAGTTGGAAGTACACCTTTCAAGGATCCTACAAGTCCTTCAAGAAGTACAAAGTATAAGAAGAGATCTAGGATGGCTCTCCATTATATCAAGATGAATGTCTCTAATGAGATTTTGAGAGAGATTGGTGATTGCAACTCAACCAAGCAAGCTTGGGATACTCTCAAAGCTATTTATGAAGCCAAAAATACCTCTAGGCTTCTCACTCTTCCAAAGTTCTCAAAAAATTTATGAGAGTGCCACTAATTATGTGCTGAGAGTGAAAGATACTCATAGGGAGCTTGCTTGCATTGGGGGATCTATAAATCAAAGTGATCTAGTCCAAGTCATGCTTAATGGCTTGAGAGATGAGTATGATAACCTTGTCCAATCCTATGCCATCAAGGAGGAGATACCTACTTTGGAGGCTTTGCAAGGAGTGCTAATGGCTGAAGAATCAAGGCGTGAAAACAAGCTATTAAGGATGGACAAATTGTCACTCAATCATCATGGTGACGACAAAAGTTTATTTGCCAAGGACAAAGAGAGGAGCAAAAAGCAACACCAACACTTCTCTAAGGACAAAGCAAAAGATCAAGATGAAGAGGATGATGATTCCTCTCAATATTCTACTTCAAAGAAGAAGAAAAAAGATGTTAAGTGCTTCTTTTGTGGCAAGAAAGGCCACTATGCCACCAATTGCTTCAAGAAGAAGAACCAATTCAAGCAAGCCAACATCTCTCATGAGAAAGATGACTTTATTGCAAGTGATGGAGAATGCTCACTTATGGCATCAAGCTTCTCCTCTTCCACCTTCAAGGAGGATGACTCTTGGTTTATTGATAGTGGACCATCTTCACATATGTGTAGCTCCAAGGATTCCCTTTCATCTATTATGCCTTATGAAAGAATCAAGAAGTCCATGTCTATTGCAAGTGACCAAGAGTACAAAATTGGAGTAGGGACTATTCCCTTGAAGCTTGCATCATCAAAAGTTCTATCTCTTCACAAGGTTCTTTTTTTTCCCAAGCTTACAAAGAATCTTTTAAGTGTTGGCCAATTACTTGATAGTGGTCTTGATGTCAATTTCCATATTGACAATTGTGAGATCAAGAAGGATGGTGAGATCCTTGCATGTGGATCTAGATATAAAGGCATCTACAAATTGAACCCAAGGGAGATTGCAAAATCTTTTGATGCTGCTTATGTATCCAAGTCTTCAAAGGAGGATAATCACACAAGATGCACATTTCTTCTTTCTTCAAGATTTATAGTACATGATTATTTCCTATAATTCAAAGCATATGTTGAGATGGAATTCTCATTGAAGATCAAAGCTTTGAGGAGTGTTGGAGCTTGTGGAGGAAATACACCATATGCAGTATTATTTAAGAAGCCTAAGGTAATCACCTTAGTGTCTTTGGAAGTTCTTGCTTTGCACATATTCCCTTGGAAACAAGGAGGAAGGATGATCCAACCTCATGGATCATGGTTGGATGCTTATCCACCAAGGAGGCCTATAAAGTCGTTATACTCTCTATTTCAAAAGTGATTGAGAGTGAAGATGTCATACTTTATGAAGATCTACATTCAACCTCGAAAGGGGCCAAGATCAAAGCATCTCAAGATGCATCTCAAATCATATCTACTGAATATTATCAAGATGTGAAGGGGTCGAGGTTTGAGGAGGAGCCTCCTCTATTGTAAAACATGGTGATGACCGGCAACGGAAGCTTGAGGCTTTAAGCGTAGGCGTGTAGGATCGGGAATGCAACAGTTAGCAATAGATATATTCAAGACGAATCATTCATACAAATTGTGCAGAAGAACAATACAATAGTGAGACAGAAAAATTGCAATCTGATTAATATCGACAATGAGTACAATGGCCTGAAGTAATAACTTCAGCTTGTTGAGCATAATAACGTTGGCTATAGAAGAACTCTAGTTAATGTTAAAACAAAAATTTCTTAACACTTAGCTTAATTCAGCCAGTAGTATATATTTACATGTGTCTTCAGAAATATCTTACAAGCATTTCATGCTCTTATGTATTTACAAAGTAGGTAACTGCCCTTTGGATATTCTGTTGTCCAGCTATTTTTTAGAGTTGATGATAAGTTGGTGATGTCAGTCTATTGCCTCCTCTATTGGAAAAACCCGAAGGTGCCTTGAAATGTAAGTTAGGCCTAGAATGGATTTTGGTCACTATGTCGCATTTTTTCCGAAGGTGCAAAAAATGTGAAGAAGGCGAAAAAGACGAAGGTACATAAAAACTGTCTTTAAGGCAAAAGTGAAAAGTGTGAAAAATACAAAGGTCCAAAACATGTAGTTGGTCTTCAACTATTTTCAGGATGCAACGAATCAGAAACAGACTCAAAGTCAAGCACAATCATCATATCTACAATCGAAGAAGAAGATGTTTTGCAAGGATTGCAAGCGCAATAACCACGAGATCAAGGATTGTCGAATTTTCTAAGCAAAGAATGTACCCAAGCAACCTGATCAACAAGCAAACATAGTCTCATCATCTCCCCAGGTCGAAGTGGACGAAGGCGCATTAATGGTCAAAGACCAAAATGCAATTTTGGATGATTCATGGTTTCTAGATTTTGGAGCAACTCAACATATGACCAATCAGCGTGAGATTTTCAACTCCTACATACCTTATAGCATGAAGAAATTTGTTCATCTTGGTGACAATAATACTCACACTATTGAAGGTTAAGGTACTATAAGATTGTGATTTCAACATGATCAGTTCAAACTACTATCAAAGGTTTTATATGTTCCTAAACTTTCTACAAAACTGTTATCAGTGAGTAGAATTATAGATTTAGGACATAAGGTAGAATTCGAATCTAATCAATGCAAAATTATTGATAGGAGTAACAAGATTCTTACACTCGGCAAGAGGTAGGAATACTTATATAGATTGGCACATTGTTATTCTGAATCTAGTCAAGTCTTAAAAACCTTTGTTTCAGTCAATAAAGCATATGGCATCATCGCTTACGACACTTGAATCATGCATCTATTTTGAACATGTCCAGACAATCCATGGTTTTAGATCTCGCTATCCTACTGATAAGGTTGATCTCCCTGTCTGTCATAGCTGTTTTTTTTTGGAAAGCAAGCTAGGATTCCTTTAAGATCAAACCATAGGCATGCAGCAAAAGCTTGATCTCCCTGTCTGTTAGATGTTGTTCATTCGGATATTTGTGGACCTATGCAAACTCATTTATTATTAGATGCAAAGTATTTTATTACTTTTATTGACGAGTTCTCTAGAAGAACAACTGTTTATTTCATTAAGTAGAAATCAGAGGCCTTCATCAAATTCAGGCAATTCAAGGAGCATATTGAGAATCAAACTGACAAAAGAATCAAAGCATTGAGGTTAGATAACGAGGGAGAATACATCTCCACCGAATTCAAGGAGTAATGCCTTAACAATGGCATTGAGCAACAATACATCACCTCCTATTTGCCTCAATCAAATGGTCTTGTTGAGAGAAAGAACAGAACCTTAGTTGAATTGGAAAAGTGCATGTTATCACATGCTACACTTCCGAAGTCCTTCTGGACTGAAGCTATTTCAACGACAACCTATATTCAAAACAGATGTCCTACTAACGGTCTCTCAAGCAAAACACCATTCGAAGTTTGAACAGGTACCAAACCTTCTCTATCAAACTTACGAGTTTTTGGATGTACTGCTTTTGCAGAGATTCATTGTGATCTTAGGAAGAAGCTCGACTTTCAGAGTATCAAATGCATTTTCATTAGGTACACTACTTCAGATCAAGCCTACAAGTTGTTCGATCCTATCGAGTCAAAGATATTCACTAGCCGGGATGTCATCTTCATTGAAGATTAGTTTCAAGACCTCAAGGGAAAAGACACAGCCCATCCAGCCAACCAGTCAGCTTCACCTAACATATTGAACTTTCCAGTTCCTCAGTTGACTATACCCTTTGAAGGCCCGAGCTCTTCTACTCTCCACGAACAACCTACTAGTGACTGATCAGAAGATGATGATGTTGCAATTCAGCAACTACAGTATGATGGAAATGATCAACCTCTATCACCTAGAAGATCATCAAGAACTAGCAGACCACCTCACAAGTATATCAATGAGTCTACAGCCTACCTTGTTCAAGAACCGACGTCTATCCAAGAGGCACTCAGTCAGCCTAATTCAAATCTCTAGAAAGAAGTTATGAATAAAGAGTATTCATCTTTTATCAAGAACTAGACATGGACAATTGTCGAATTACCTGCTAGCAGAAACGTAGTTGATTGCAAATGGATTTTCAAAGTCAAATATAAAGCAGACGGAAGCATTGACAAAACAAAGACACGACTTGTTGCCAGAGGATTTTTTCAAGTATACAATGTCGATTACACTGATACCTTCAGTCCAGTAGTCAACCATTCTTCTATTCGACTTTTATTATCGTTTGTTGCTGCAGCAAATTTGGAAATACATCAAATGGATGTACAGGCAACATATCTCAATGGAATTATTGAAGAAGACATCTACATGGTGCAACCCGAAGGTTATATTATCGACGATAAACACAATCATGTGTGTAAACTCCATAAGGCACTTTATGGCTTGAAGCAATCTGCTCGAGCATGGTTTCAAAGGACCAATACTTTCCTTATTGATCACGGCTACACACCAAGCTCTTCAGATTCTATTGTTTACTTCAAGACAGTGCAGCAGTCATTTATCATTATCACTTTATATGTGGATAATATATTGCTTTTTAGCAATAGTACCGATCTGATAACAGAGGCCAAGATAATGCTATCTTCTGAATTCGACATGACTGATCTGGGTGAAGCTCATTTCTGCCTTGGTATTCAAATCCATAGAGACAGAAAACAAAAGTTGATCTACATTACTCAACAAAGGTACTTCTACAACATGTTAGTCAGATATAATCGGATTAATTGCAAGTTAGCTCTCTCACCAATGGAACCAGGTATCAAATTGTCAAAGGACCAGTGTTCTCAAACAATTCATGAGAAACAACAGATGCGTGAGTACCCCTATCATCCTATTATAGGATCTCTTATGTACGCCATGATCTGTACTAGGCCAGACATAGCTTTTGCAGTCAGCTCTCTCATTCAGTTTCTGACTAGCTCTATTATAACACATTGGAAGGCTCTTATCAGAGTCATGAGATATCTTTGAGCTACTATGAACTTTTGCATTTGTTATGGAGCAGTCGGGAATGACAAACTCAATTTACTCATTGGTTATACAGATGCAAGTTGGACAGGAGATGCAGACACTCGTAAATCCACCTCTGGATCTACATTCTTTCTCAACAATGGTCCAATTTTCTGGAACAGTCACAAACAACCTTCCATAGCTCTATCTTCCACTGAATCAGAGTATATTGCAGCCTCTCAAACCACAAAGAAAGCAATTTGGTTGAGGAACTTACTCTCAAATATTAATCTGAATCAATATGCTCCGACAACATTATTTTGTGATAATCAAAGTGTCATTGCCTTGTCAGCCAACCCTAGATTTCATTCTAGGAGTAAGCACATTGAACTCAAGTATCACTTCATCAGAAGCAAAGTTCTCAATGAAGAGGTCAGATTGCAGTACTGTAGAACGCAAGATATGACAGCAAATATTGTTACCAAAGCATTAAGCTTGGAAGCACACAAAAGATTTTGTGTGGAACTAAGTCTAAAGGTCAAGGCATTTATGGATTCAGATTAAGAGGGAGTGTTGGATTATTCTCCTTCTTACTAATCAACTAATTGGTTTTAATCTTAATCCAATTTTATCCAATTCTGTGGATTTTCCCGTGCATTTTTATAGTTTACAGAATTACATGGAGTTTGATTATAGTGTCGCATTTTTTGCATTTTTGCGACAATGTCGTCTGTCAGGAATTGGGTGTAAAAATGCAGTGTCGGCTTTTTCGTCTGTCATGATTTATGAGTAAATATGCAGTGTCGCATTTTTCACATTTTTCAAAGTGCCTCAAACGTTAAGAAAATGACTATGGCAAACTCAGGAGCTACCCTAAAAGGCTTTTAAGGAGATTGTCGGGTTTTTCGCAAAACTATAAAAATTTATATTCATTTCTGCAGAGTGACAATTATCGTTCATTTATGCAAACAGACTGTTTACGGCCAATTTCCACCACTTATCAGTAATCAATTTCTGAGAAGGAACTGGATGAATGCCAGCGGTTACCAGTCAACTAGCAATCGCAATTGATGACCTAATTTCTAAGCATAAATCAGTTGTTCATACATCACTTTTAATGTGTTGAAAAGTTCTGAAAATTTGAATTATTCACGATCAGAAATATTGTATTGTTAGCTCTCTCTATCAAGCTTTCAAGATTGAACTCTTTTTCTTTTGAGCATTCTAGTTCAGTTCTTTAGAGATTTATTTTAGAGTTGCTATTGCGCTACTGCTTATCAACAGAGCTGCTTATTATCAGAGTTATTTCTTAGTTACTCAGAGACAACTTAGAGTGTGCGGTTTCTATCCGCTATTGTCTTGTGCTCATTAGCATCTGATTTTGTTTTTTTGAATCGATACAATCTTCTTATTGTGTTCAGTATATGTTAGAATGCATGCTTCTCAGTATTGCTTTTGTAACTGATAGAAATTGTTTGAGAATTCAATACTTTATTTGTTTGGCTACGTAATCACTGTAGTACTGATGATTTCAATGTTAGTTACTATAAGATTGAACGTGATTGTTATTACTACTATTTTGTTTGAAATTGATAGGCGTAGTCATGCATGAGAAAGAGTAAGATAGTCTATTCCGCTATGCACGATACGTATTCTTGTCGTCCAAATTCTTTTCAAATTTTATTCGACTCTATTCGTTTCGTTTCGTTTCGACTCATTTTTGAGTTACTTCTTACCTATCTTTCACGTCTCTTTTCGACAATATGCGACATCAAACCACATATTTACATTTGTCATTTTTATAAATCATAAAATTCTTTTAAACACATGGTCATTTTTTACCAACCATATCAAATCATCTACTTGTTTTATATCAAATCAAAATATTACTAATACTCCTTTGTCCTTTTTAAAAAATCATCAAAATCTTCAAAGAAAACATGGTCCTCTTGTACCCAAAATATGTCATATCAATCACATGCTTTTGTCCTTAAAAATTCATGCTTGAAAATATGTCATATCACTCACATGCTTTTGTTCTCAAAACAAATTTATAAAATAAGACTCAAATCATTTTTTTTAGTTCCAAAATTTGTTTTTTTGACAAACCACTCGCTATATGACACCTTTTAGGCCGTGGTCACATATTTCTAGGCCAAAAAAAAACTGTGTGGCAAAGCCACATGACACTTGAAATCTGAAAAGTTTATAAAAGTGCCCTCATTCAAAATTTCCCCACGCTTTCTAGTGGTTTTCTTGAGGCTCACTCTCACTCTCAAGCTCTCACTCTCTCTCTCTCTCTCTCTCTCTCTCTCTCTCTCTCTCTCTCTCTCTCTCTCTCTCTCTCTCTCTCTCTCTCTCTCTCTCTCTCTCTCTCTCTCTCTCTCTCTCTCTCACACACACACACACACACACTTTTCACTCTCCAATCTCCAATCTCTCTTTTTCTCTCACACACTCTTTCATATCTACTTTTCATTTTTCACACATTTAGAAGTTTGCTTCTCTTTCTCACTCTCTCTCACACATCTCACACACACACACTTTTTCATTTTTCACATTTGATATCTTTTCAAGTTCTTTTCACACCTTCATATCTTTCTCTCAATACTCATGTCTACTAGTGGTAGTGGAGCATCAAGGAGGAGGCCAAGATCCTCTTACGGTGCAAGAGGACAAGCCTCGGGATTGGATTTTGATAAAGTGCAAGATTTTTATACTATGCTATCTCCCGAGGAAAAGTAAAGGATGAAATACTTTTGTCTTTCCAAAGGAGAATCCGATCAACAAGATCATGGATTTGTTTTGACCGAGATGTCGTCGAAAGATTCCATGAATGTTTTCTATGACCTTGATGAGGACAGTTCCATCATTGTGGACATTAGGGGTAAGGTCGTCATCAATAGATTGCATGACCTTACTCTTAAATACTTTGGTCACGATTTGTTTAACCCTCGGGAGCAACAAAAACAAGGGGACAAAAACAAGAGACTTGATATATTGTACTCGAAGGACAAAATTCGACTTCGGACGACGATGAGGGAGAAGAGAGCAAAGACTAAGAAGCCTATAGTTACTTCTTAGATTTGATGTAGTTTTATTATTTGCAAAAGTAAAAAAAAAAAAAAAAAAGGTATTAGCATCAAAGTCTTTTTTAAGAATTAGATGCGAATATGTACACTTTTTTGGATTATGAATATAAACTTTTGTATTTGATCATCTCTATTTGATTATCTATGGAATGATTGTTTATTGTTTATGTTTTTCTATTTCATCTTGTATAAATTTGTTGTACATATATACAAACAATAAAAAACAAATAAAAACATCAATTCAAGATGAAAAAACATACCTCATCTATTGTTTGGATGATCTATAATTCCTTCTAAGATGCACCTCTTTTTTCCTCTATAAAAGCATACAATGAAAACCAAATCATATCAAAGAATCATTGTTACATTACAAATCAATCAACAAAATGATAATTGCTAGAATACAAATCAAAGAATCATTGTTACATTACAAATCAATCAACAAAATGATAATTGCTAGAATACAAATCAAAGAATCATTGTTAAATTACAAATCATTAATCATTGTTACATCTCACCATGTTGAAGATACTATTAAAATGCACTTTATGACTAACCAATCCTATCATAATTTCAGGTTCAGATGTTAAGTTCCACAACTTGAAGTCATTGAAAACTTGGCCATCTTCAAGGACTTCCACGAATTAGTATTTAGAACAAATATGCAGAAATACACTATGTTTCAACACAGTCTATTTTTCTGCATAGCTCACATTTTTTGCACTTTTTGCGACATCCAAAAAATGCGACAATTTCTCGTCAACAACTTCTTTTCAAGTATTTCGAAGAAGTAAATTATTTGTCGGCTTTTTTGCATTTTCTCAAACTGCGACATAACATTTACTTCAACAAAATGAACTATTTTCAATAGCTTCGATTTTTTTGCATTTCCTCGAAATGCGACACTTGCATAGCTCAATAGTTCAAACAGTAACTATATTTCATGAGAAACTATTTCAAAAGCATCCTCGAGTTTTTTTTCGAAAAATGTGAAATGACAGTTCGCCAAAAATTCAACTATTTTATGGCACCTTCAGGTTTTTTGCATTTCTTTGAAATGCAACACTTTGACATGGTTCAACAGTTTAATTATTTTTACGACACCTTGGATTTTTCGCAAAATCTCGAAAAGAGAGAAAATGCAAAAGGTCATCTATTTTCAAGAGTTAAACTATTCTAGGGCACCTTCGGTTTTTCGCAAAATGCGAAGAGAGAGAAAATCCTGAAGGTTGTCCATTTTCAACGAGGAATGTTCCCAACCACTTCCCTAAAATGCGAAGTGAGAAAATTTGTGACATCCTCGTCCGCATTAACATTCCCTACGGGTTGACCGTGTACGCAATGTATAGTTGTCACACAAGCCAAATACCTACAAGTACAATGACTTGCCTAAGTAGGTGACAAACATTTATTGTAATTAATACATGGATGAAGTCTGTAAATGGATCATTTAGACACTCTATGTGATGCTCCGTCCATGAGATGAATGATTTTGAGCCTCCCAGTTATTGAATTTCACACGTGTGGATTGTCCACAACATGTACTTGTGATCTCCTAAGGTGTGTAGATGCACCAAGATTAAGATTAGATTGAGATTCAAGATCAATCTTAGATCCTATGGCAAAAACACACTACTACATGCATTCAATCACTTCCAACTCTCACTCACACGTGTGGGAAGTGTTCCAAAAGTATTCTAAGTAAAAAAAAGCTGCTCTCCTCGGGTAGAGAGAGAAAAAACATCATGAGCTCTCGGGTAGAGAGAGAAAGCTAGAAATTCAATGACACTCAAAATCCACTCAATCTCAAAATCAATTAGATTCAAAATGAGGAGTACAATGATACTAGTAGGTTCACGAGCTACCACTATGCTTAACTATGATTGGACCATACTTTGTCACCTCTTGATCCTATTGGACCATTGATCCATGCACCTCTTAATTCTATTGGACTATATTCAAGCACACCTCAATTTTCTATTGGACCTCACAAGGTTCCACCTCTAAATCCTATTGGACCTCTTGAGATTCATCAAACAAAAGCACTACACTTGTCTACACTCTAATTGGCACGTGTTTAGTCTCTTACTCTATTTTAGCTCAATAGTGGCATTACAAGTGGAAATGCATAATTTGATGCCAAATTTATTCCTATCAACATCCTACACCTAGATGCTTGATGTAAAAAGCATAAGACCCCTATATCTAACATAGATAATCTTTTTCAATTCTTCACACCAATTACGCCGTCATTCTGGTTGTAACTACTATTTTTGTTGTGCTTCAGTGTAATATAACAACATCACACTTTTCTATTTGTGTATAATGTAGATGAATGCTTGTTGTGATTGAATGCACTTCATTGATGTTTGATAACACTTGTTCACTCACTTTGATCAGAACACGGACGTCTATGACTCCTCAGCTTCTGATCAGACGATGACTGTCTTTGACGCTTGAGGAACTTGTGCTATCATACTGGCTTTTCAACTTGTTTCAGAACTGAATTTCTCATTGAAATATGATTTATGGTAATACCTCAAACCATTTATGATCTCTTCAATGGACTATACTCTTTTTTTTTTGTCAATATGAACTAGTTTATAAAATCCTGTTGGGCATAGAGTGCTTGAGCTATGACTACAATTAGCATCAACAATCTATTAGAGTGTTTTTGCATCTAGCAGCCCATTATAGCGGGAGAGCTATTCCGCAAATATTTTTGCTCTCTTCTTTGCTTGTGTTCTCCATACTCCCTTGCCCCATCATTTTTAATCTAATGAAGGTCCTCAAAAACCCTACAATCGTTCAACCATTAAAAACTGAAGATTATGAAAAAGCAAAACAAGAACGATCATGTTTTATTTGTATGGGTAAGGGACATATAGTTATACAAGTAAAAAAATATATAACAAGTACGCCTAGTTCAAACCACGATTTTCTCCATTGATTCGAAAGCTATCGAAATAGAGGTGTTCCATGAAGACCATGAGCACCATTGTCAATTGACCACTACTACGCTAGGGAGACCCTCTAAATTTGGGCCTCACGACCTAGTACGCATGCATGGGAAATTAGTAAGAGTAATGGTGGATGATGGGGCAGCCCATAATTTCATCAATTTCACCCTAGTAAAAAAGCTACAACTTCCAAAAATGCCTAATCAGCATAGGTATATAGTTTCTTTGGCGAAGGGTCAGGATAAGTTACCATTTGTAGGCCATGAGACCTAGGGATAAGCTAGCTTCTAAGGCTTGTAACTGGTCTAGAGTCTGTTTCAATTCACGTATATCTTCCATTTTAACTACTTTCCAATCTAAACGTTCCATCAAGTCTTGATTGTAGAACCAATTTTGTGCCACTCTAGTTAAGGACATAGGAAATAATTTAAGTTTATCCTCTGGATTAACTTCACCATAGACTTTGCATGATTCAATAAAGATTTTGAGAAATCTAACTAGATCAGATAATCCATTGTACTTAGGTAGCTCAAAACAAGGAGGTCTTCTAGTAACAATATGGGAGAGTACATCAACTTCAAGTTTAGAATTCGAATCTACCATTCTCACATACTACTTCAGAACAAAAAATAGATAGATGACAATGATATTGGATCTAGATTTTTCACTTATCTCCTGATCTGACCTATAAAAATTTTATCACTCGATATCAATCAAATTATAACTTTAGCAAGAGATCTTGATCAAGTAAATGACACTCTTAAAATAGAAATGTTCTTAGAATCGGTACCAAATCTATTCATAATCTTTCACAAATTTGTCAATAGCTAGATCGAATAGATCAGAACTCAAAAATAATACTGGCGAAGGTTTCCTAGGGGAAGGTCAATCCCATGAGGGTTCTTTAAATATTATGTTTGGTAAAAATCCACTTAACTAGCTCTTTATGACAAATTTAGAAAAAACTAATCTTCGCATGTTTGATAATAGATTTGACAGTAGATAGATCTAACAAGAATGAAACTAGGTAGAACTGACGAAGGTTCTTTTGGCAAACAATGTTTTTTTGAGGGTTAAAATGAACTTTTTGATAGATCCAGATATAACTAGCTCCAAAATGATAAATTACTAAATTTGAAACCTCAAACAAATCGACGAAGGTTCAAGAGTGATATTGTTATTTTTACAAAAAAGAGAACTTTTTTGACAAAAATAGTTCAATATAACAACTAACCTTGACCTAATGTTCGCCCAATTTATTGATTATCAAAAATAGTAAGATTGACTGAATGTGACTATGGCAAAAGTTCCTGTCATAGAATTGATATTCTTGCAGAAAGGTGCAAAACTTTCTACAAAAGATTACCAACAACTAGTAAAACAATCACTTTAGTCTTCTATTTTTAAAATTAATTTTTGTCAACTTGGCTATCAGTAGATTTGAGTCAGATCTATATACAATAGACTAGGCAAAGAATGGTTTCCAGTATTTATTTGCTTTAGGATTTTTTTAAACATTTTTTGGTGGTTTTTCTTCAGTTTCTAGAAATTGGCTGGGAAGTAACCTTTTCCCTTCAAATTGTAGCTTCACTGTATCAAGGTGCAAGTCAGCGAAGGTTGGTTGCAAATGAAAAAAAAATTATCAATGTTTGACAAAGATTTTGCCTCTTTTGTCACCAAAATAGCATGAAATGAATGATTTTTTTTTTCTCTAATTTCTTCAGATCCAAATGAACCTTAACAATGGTGATCTGTCTAGCCTTCCTTGCTCAACAACCAGAATAGATTTCAAGCAAAAAATCCACTCAAATCAAGCAAAATTTCTTCCAAATTTAACCCTAAAATGGAATGTGAACACTAATATGCAAAGACAAAATGCCTAAATGCAAACTAGCATCCAAGCATAGATAAAAAAATATGCTGAAAATGAAAAGTGGCATAGCTCCCTGGAAACACTGCCAAATTTGTAGCAAGTATTTCCTATCCACCTTCAAACATAGATCCAAGCACATCAAGCATCATAGGAGAAGGAGATGATTGAAATGTTGTCACGTGGAGATTCGTTACCATGAGAGCGATAACATAGTTCATAATCAAACACATGCTTATCATCCACATCTGACACTGAAATTAACACCACTCAAGTGAAAGTCAAGCTTACTTTTCTCTTTCTCTCTTTTCTCTCACAAAAAGTATAACAAAGATCAATCCCAACAATTACCAAATCCAGTAAATAGCAAAATCCAAATAAGATATGAGAGATGAAGATAGGAAGAAGAAGAGCAAGGACACCCGATTTCAATTCAAAAGAGGCTCCACCTGCTTTATTGAAATGAACATGTCAAATGAATCACAAATCACTACTATATATAGTGGATTTTAGGGCTTTGGCCTCAAATCCTATTGGCCAATTTCCACCTCCCTCATTATTTGAAATTTGAAATTTGGGAGGAGCCTTTTTATTCACTAACTTGACTATTAGGCCTTGTGACATTGAATTCTCACAAAAAGGCCTAAAGTTCTTTTTTTAACTTCTAACTAATCAAATAACTATATGATCATCAGGTTGGACTTACTTCTATGTGCAACTACCATGTTATCATTGCCACACACATTTGAGTTATCCAATGATCAAAAAGATTTGCTAGCTCAAAATGAAGCCACTTTTCCTATGTAGACTAAGCGATGAATATTACCCATATGTTCTGACGAAAGACAAACCAAAATAGAAGAGTAAGCAAGTAATATACCTCAATGTCGTCTAGAAGATCAGGTGTTCACATGGTGAGATGAGTACCTCAACCACTAGCCACATGTGTGTTGCCATCTTTTTCCCAAGAATGTTTGGGACCCACTTTGTTAATCCACTTTCAAAATAACTTTTCCTCCAACATAATGGCTCACTCATTCTCCTGGAGGCGCAATGGTTGGCAGTGAGATTATGTGATGGTTGAGAGAAAGAGATGCACCTTTGTAGGTATAGATAGATCAGGAGAGAAAATGTGAGAGCACAGCTCAATGTGCACTAGTGGGCCATGCTCCCCTACTCAAAATTGATTGTCTTTCTTTTAATTCATTCCATGCAGGTGCAACTCCACTAGTGGATTCATTCTCTACTCAAACTAATCAAACAGAGGTATTGATGACTAATGCACTGATAGCAGGGTGCTGATTTTTTACCTACCATTGATGATGATGCTTTCATTTTTAATTGGATAGACTGTGTATGCAGGCACTAAGGTTGCCATTGTTTACACACATCTATTGATTGCTCTCTTGTTCTAGAATAATGCGGTCAATGTGTTAGGTCAGCGCATGGCCACTTGCTTCTACTACTCTTAGTGGTAGCCCATCATTGAGGTTTGCAAGAGGTCAACTACACTACACCATAACTTATGAATATTGGCCTACAATGAGGTTCGCAGCCTTGTATTTGACGGTGTCTGTCATGCTTTTTTTCAATGACGGTTTCATAAACCATTTGACTTTCAAATCTAAAATGAAGTTTGATAATTTAGGATTGAGTACTAAGTTTAAAGATGAGCCCCCAAGTTGGAAGGGCTAAAAGTTGAATCATGAATGTGAAAGCTTGTGCTGAAATTTTTCTCAAGTTTCAAGTGATGTGTATAATATATTTATTGTGAATCTAAACAAGTAAATAAACAAAAATGCATGTCAAAATGACATTTTTGAATTGTATGTGCCTGTTTGCTATGACGGCCAAATTTTTAGAAAGCCTGTATTTTACAGCCAAAATGGCTTTTGATTTTCAATACGTTTGTCAAATTGCAAGGTTGGTGGTCTGAATCACCATATGTCTCCTTGAGTGTATCATTCAAGACAGGGATGATTAGGGAGTATATGATTGTTGAGTAGGGGTGTGTCAGTGTGTTATCATGATAGGCAATAGAGTTTTTTAGTTACATTTCAGATTGGCTCTTCTCATAACATGTTGGTCTTATTGGGCAGCAATAGTTCAAGGGAGATCATCAACACACTCTACCTTGAGACATTCAAAACGCTCAATATAGGTGCGTACTGACTCCTTGCCCTTCATTTTGATCTGAATCAATTGAATAAATGCGCTTTGGATCAGCTTAGATGGTTTGAATCGCTTGATGAGAGATGTTTCTATGGTTTTCCATGACTCGATATCTGTACTCTCTAGATTCAAATACCACTCTTTTGTGTCGCCATTGAGAACCATTGGAAACAACCTTAATTTTCAGCTCTAGAGCTGTCTCCATAGAACTTACAAGTGTTATGAAAATCTTGGAGGAACTTGACTAGGTCCGATTCTCCATCGTACTTTTGGACGTCGATTCTCAGAATCCTCTTATCTACTAGTGGTGGAGGCGGATTGCCTATCTCCCTTGACATTGTGATCTAAGATAAATGATTCTACACATAGTGGGTAGATGATGAGCGTGGAAGTTATTCACAAGATAATGATCTTATCACGAGTAATCTATGACTTCCCATGGCTATGTGTAGTGCATCGGATGGTAGATCGACTTATCCTGGTGAAATAGTTTCATTGCACAACCAAGGGTGATACTAGATTTCAGGTTTTCTCAATGAATGGTGCTACTCAAGATCAGTAGTGTACTCTTCTAGAGAGAATTCGCACACCTACCCATAAACTTGCTCAAGTTTAGAGCTTGCCAAAAATAGACTATGCAAGTACTATTGGAGGAAAGATCAAGAATTTGCACTTGTAGATAATTTTGAGGAGGTTGTTATGTTTCTCTCATCTTCTTTGAACTTTCATGTTGTTTCTAGAACCTCTGGGGGCAAAAGTACCTCCAACCTATTCGCACAGGTCATGTTTGATAATTTTAAGACGGCCTTTTGAATCCTTGGTCAAGAGATGTAAGTAGAGTAATCGCACATGTGTTAAAGTTTTCACTGGAAATCATTTAGAGATGTTTTACCTTTATCCAAATACTTACCATGATGAAATATATATGCAAAAATAGCCACTTTGCTCTGTATCTTCCCACTGGTGATAGAAGATGATTTGCACACTTGCAAAAAGTGTAAAAACAGGTCTAAAAGTAGATATTTTTAAGTTATGCGATAGTTAGGCAAGAAATCGTAGTGGCAAGTGCTACCCTCAACTTTGGTAGAGAGATGGTCAAGAGTTGAAAATAGAGTATTCGCATAGTCCTAAATCGTGGATCTTAGGATAGGTAGAAACCATTTGGACCCTCACACAGGTCTGAAGAATGCGAAAAACATTTCATAATAACTCACACAAGTCTAAAGAAGGTGAAAAACATCTCATAATGACTCTCACAAGTTAGAAGAAGGTGAAAACCATCTCTTAATAACTCGCATAGGTCAGAAGAAGGTGAAAAACAATAACTCGCACAGGTCAAAAGAAAGTCAAAATCATCTCCTAATGACTCGCACTAGTCAGAAGAAGGTGACAAATCATCTCAAATTGACTCGCACAACAGACAATGGTAGAGGTAATGACTCAAAATTGACAAAAATGACTTGCACAACAGACAATGGTAGAGGTAATGACTTGGAATTGACAAAAATGACTCGCACACCTCAAGAATGACTCACACAATAGACAATGGTAGAGGTAATGACTCAAAATTGACAAAAATGACTCGCACGCCTCAAGAATGACTTGCACAACAGGCAATGGTAGAGGTAATGACTCAGAATTGACAAAAATGACTCGCACGCCTCAAGAATGACTCGCACAACAGGCAATGGTAGAGGTAATCACTCAGAATTGACAAAAATGACTCGCACGCCTCAAGAATGACTCGCACAATAGGCAATGGTAGAGATAATGACTCAGAATTGACAAAAATGACACACACCTCAAGAATGACTCGCACAACAGATAGTGGTAGAGATAATGACTCATAATTGACAAAAATGACTCGCACACCTCAAATGAAAAAAATGTGTAGTTTTTGTGCTTTCTTTTTTCTTCTATTTGGATGTATGCGAAAATTTACAAGACCTAGACAAGCGACTAAAAATCACAGACTTCAAGCATTTGATCAGACGAAATGATACGAACAATGAGAGATGCACGAACTGGAAGCATTCTGCAATTTGATTTCAATTCGAGTGAGTTATTCACGATCTCGCTCGTTGGCGGCCTGACACTCCTCTCACGAACTTGCCATATTTTGCTCGTTGGCAGACCTTTATGCATAACAATTTTTCTTTTGCATCTCTGAGCAACCCCCACCCATTCTAGCATTCGATCCTATATTTATATCCAGTACGTGGAGTTTACAAGATAGATTAACTATGAACTACAAGATAGGTTTACGCTTAACTACTAGCTAGCTACGTTGCCTTGGTGGCTCTATTAACATCACTTGGCAGCAGTTGTGAAGGTACAAGGCCTTCAGACTACGGTGACCGCAATCTCTTTGTAGTGCTTCATATGGAACCGCAAGATGGCCCCTTGCAGTTTCAAGCGTTGACCTACTTCCGTTGGTCTTTGCCTTCACTTTGTTGAGCTTGGGCCTTATGTTGATTGCAGGAGTTTTTGGCCTTCAGGACATATTCATCCTTCGGGGTGTCTTCATCCTTCGGGACATCTTTGAACTTTGAGGTGTGTTTGACCTTCAGGTGTCTTCGACCTTCGAGGTCCTTTCATCCTTCGAGACCTCTTAGGCAAGGTTGCAAGAGTTCACCATTTCAGACACTGCCTCTTGAACGTTGCAACCTTTGTGTATGTCCAATCCTATTGTTCTTCTTTATTTCGTAAAGAGTGATCTGTCGAGCGGCTTTGTGAGCAAATCTACAACCATGTCTTCGGATTTTATATATTGGACATTCAGCTCTCCTTTCTAGATCCTCGAATGTGACAATACTTCAAAGGTATGTATTTGGTCTTCGAATGAAAGACTGGATCCTAGGATAGATATATGGCACTCTGAGAATCCATCATCATCGTGCATGGTTCTTTTTGTTGTATGCCAGTTGCCTCCAGCATCATCTGCAACCATATTACCTCATTTGTCATCTTCAAAGCTATGACATCTTTAGCTTCACATGAGGATTGAGCCACTAATGTTTGTTTCTTGGATGTCTAGTTGATTGCTACTCTGCACACTATCGAACATCCTCTTGTTACCGACTTGCTATCATCTTTGCAGCTTGCCCAACTTGCATCACTATATTGTTGCATCTCGAATTATTTTTCTTCTTTTTTTGCTTTATAGGTAAATCCCATATTTTGGGTGCCTTTCAGATATTGCAGAATTCTTTTCACCATTTGCCAATGTGCCATGCCAGGATTGGAGGAGAATTAGCTCAATGCATAGACATGGAAGGCCAAGTCGGGTCTGTACAAATTGTAAGGTACATTAGACTACCGATCAGGTTCTGATATGGTATACCTTCCATCTTTTGTCTCTCCCATCAGTGTTCAGACAGTCATGTTTCATCAATCTGGCTCCAGCTATCATTGGTGTGGCTTCTTATTTGTAGTCCAACATTCGGTACTGCTTCAGTACCTTTTTGGCGTATTCTCAAATGCATTACCCATCTCATTCGATTTCTTCTGATCTGCAGCCCAAGACATTTTGTCACTTCTTTTAGATCTATGATTTCGTAACTTGCAAAAATCTGACTCTTGGTTTTATTGATTAGCATCAAAGAGTTTCCTATAATCAGGGAGTCATCTCCAAAAGTTGTTAGAATCACAAAGCTTCTTCCTACTCTTCTTATATAGACATTACAGTCTGGTTGTGTAGGAACGAATTCTAGAGACTTTAGAAATTGTAGAGCTTCTTGTACCAAGCTCGTGATGTCTGCTTCAGACCATAAATGCCTCGATGCAATTAATAGACATATTGTCGATTGTCGAGGGGTCTTCGAGTCCTTCATGCTACTTCATGAGATCTCCATAGAAAATGCCTATTTTGACATCAATCTGGTGTATTTCCAAATTGTGTTGTGTTGTGTATGCAAGGAGTAGTCGAATGCATGTCATCTTGACCATTGGTGAGTACGTATCAAAGTAGTCGATCCTATACCTTTGCATATAGCCCTTGGCGACAAGTCTAGCCTTGTAGTGTCCGACAGTGCCATATGATTTCATTTTTTTCTTATAAACCCATTTGTAGTTGATGATCTTTTTATCTTCTGGCAGTGGCTCTAGTGTCCATGCCTCATTCTGCCTCATTGATTCGATCTCTTCTGACATTGTTTGCTTCTAGAATTCTCCCTCTAGACTTTGGATAGCTTTTTGATATGTTGTCAGTTCTTCAGTGAAGCTACAATATTTCAAATCTGCATTCTTGCTCCATTGAAGATTGTCAGTGTATCAATCTGGAGGCCTTCTTTGTCTTGTTGACCTTCTTGGTCCTATTCGTCGCTGTTGATTCGTGTCTTCTTCGACTGGTTGATCTTCAGTTTCATGCTTTGGAGTTTGGGGCTCGACTTTCTGTGTTGGTGTCTATCCTTGATCTCCCTCTTGAATTGGCAATAGTGTGAAGATCTCGTGGCTCTTTTCTTTCTTAAATCCTAGAAATGTGGATTCATCAAACTTCAAAACTCTACTTGACACAACTTTCTTCGAGGTTGGGTTGTGGAGCCTATATGCTTGTGATTCATTCGAGTATCCAATCATGATTGTCTGCTTTGACTTTTTGTTGAGCTTGTTTCTTTCTTCTTTTGGTATGTGCTTGTATGTTGCAAATCCAAACACACACAAGTATGACAGATCAGGCCTTTTGCATGTCCACATCTCATATGGTGTCTTGTTTTCCAAGGCTTTGTTGCAACGATTGCCTCAGTCCAAAATTGGCTCGACAACTGAGCATGTGCCATCATGCATCTGGCTCCTTCGACTAGCATCCTTTGCTCTTGTACTCACCTCCATTGTCAGACCTGATAGTTTGTACCTTCTTCGAGGTGTGTCTCTTTGTGATGCCACTAACCTTTTGAAAGAGTCAAACACTTCAAGTTTTTTCTTTAGATAATATATCGTTGTCATCCGGCTATAGTCATCCGGCTGTAGTCATGAATGAATGTCAAGAAGTACCTCAATATTGAGAGTGAATCGACTTTCATCAGTCCACAGACATCTGAGTGGACAAGCTCAAGCACCTCCTTGGCCCTCTTACCCTCATGCACAAATGGACTTCGATGTTGTTTGCCCTTTTGGTAGGCCTCACAGAAGTTGATGTCGGGTCTGGATATCTTCCAACCTATGACAATCTCTTTTTTGCTCATGTCGTAGAGACTTTTCATGTTCAAAAGATACATTCTTATGTGCCAGAGCTGATTTTCATTTTCTGATGCATTCAGTATGCTATCAAAACTGTTGATAATCTTGGCTTAGTACAGGTTACCTTCTTTGGACCCAATAGTCAAGAACTTGTTTGTATTTTCTTCGATCATCTGACATACATTGCCATCGAACAGGATCCAATATTTAAATTCCGCCATCTTTGATATAGATAGGAGGTCTCTTCTTAGTGAGGGTACATAGAGTGCTCCTGGCAGCTCTGCTTGTCCTGACAGTGTTCGTAGCTATAGAGTCTTGATGCCTTTGACATCGTGTCAGCTCCCATTGCCTAGAATCACTGCTTTATTGTTTTCTAGTTCTCTATAGTTGATCAAGACCTTCTTGTTGCAAGTAATGTGTGAAGTCGCTCTTGAGTCGATGACTACGTCGTAGTCTTGCTCTGCATAACTTGTTGAAGCCTCATCAAATATTGTGAAGGATTCATCGCTCTTGTCTACATCCTTCGACGACTCTGCAACATGGGCCTTTCTGACCTTGGTATTTCTTTTTGGATTGAATTTGCACTCATATGCAGAATGTTCTTTCTTCTTGCAGTGCATGCAAGGGATTGTCGAGTTGAACTAGCATCTATTGGCTATGTGTCCCAGCTTGTGATAGTGATTATATGAAAAAATTTGCTGGTTGTCATTGCCTTTGTTCGAAGACTTCAAATGAGCTTGTTCTTGTTTTCTTCCTTCCTTTTGTAAAAAGAGCCTTCTCCTCTGGTCACTGCTTCCTTCTCCTTCATCTCTCATCAACGACAAGACTAATAGCTCACTCGAACATCATGCTTGTAAGCTCATACTGAGCATTCTTAGTAGTTGATAGGACGTAGGTAGAGATTTCATGAAGTACATTAGTTGTTGTGGTGCTAGGACCCTGGTGCTCCTGTCCAGATGCATCAAGTTGAGCAAAAATCGTTTTGATTCTCTCGACATGCTAATCCAATTAGTTGTCATCCCAGTGCAGACTTGCAACTGATTGTGTAGGTGCATCACTAACGCGACAATCCTCACTACATACTTCTGTTTCAGCCTTTTTCATGCTTCATGGTTGCTCTCACAGTCTTCAATCTGCATGAGTATTTCTTCGTTTATGGACGAAACGATAATTGCCATTGCATACTCATCCTTTCTGATGCATCCAGCGCTCCTCAGGTCTCCCTCTGGAGGCTATACTTCTATGAGTTCGGTCACTGACCAGATCCCTTCACCCTTTAGAAGCATTTTGATTTTACTTCCATATTCGATATTTCGCGTCATCAAGATTGATTGTTATTCTTGTTTGGATCATTGTAGCCATATTGTGTTGTCTTAGAGACCCCGCTCTGATACCATGAAAAAAACGTGTAGCTTCTGTGCTTTCTTTTTTCTTTTATTTGGATTTATGTGGAAATTTATAGGTTCCAAACAAGTGACTAAAGATCACAGACTTCAAGCATTTGATTAGATGAAACAATACAAACAATGAGAGATGCACAAACTGGAAGCATTCTGTGGCAGACCTTTATGTATAGCAATTTTTTAACTATGAATTACAAGACAGGTTTACGCTTAACTACTAATTAGCTACGTTGCCTTGGTGGCTATGTTAACGTCACTTGGCAATGGTCGTAGAGATACGTATAAGGCCTTCAGACCACGGTGGCCGCAATTTCTTCATAGTGCTTCATATGGAATCACAGCATGGCCCCTTGTGGTTTCAGGCGTTGACCTGCTTCCGTTGGTCTTTGCCATGGCTTCGTTGAGCTTGGGCCTTTTGTTGATTGTGGGAGTTTTTGGCCTTCGAGACTGTTAGTTGATGCCATGCCCCTAACGTGTCAATGCAGTGTCTCATCACCCAAAAAGGGTTTTCCAACAAAGATGAAGTTGAGAGCCGAGTCTAAGAGCACGAGAATTATTAGTGCTAGGCTAAATGAATATTCTGTGAGCCCCATGGTAATTTCCAAAAGATGGATAGCCATGTGGGAGCTAGTAATTTAGACTTTCTCTTGAGTTATGTTTTTAATAAAGAGGCCTCCTATTATCTAGTAAGAGGTGGAACTCAAATTATTATAGATTGGGGTTCACTTAGTTGCAAGAGTGGACTCCAAATTATGATACAATTGGGTTCTACAGCTCGTGGGTATAGATAGAGGCCTCCACCATGAGTTCCATAGCATGCATTATGTACTGAAATGTTGTTGCTCTTTGAATTGAAGATTCTAATACTTGCATTTCCTTCCATGCTCCATCTTCATGTATATAGTTTGGGTATTGATGTATGAATGTCTTTCTTGTTGATTTCTCTTGTAAGGATTGGTTTGGGATTAGTATCAGGATAAAGGATCTTCATCTTCCCGGTTGTTTTCTGGAACGTCTTTTTGGTGAAATGTCATGATGGAACTCTGAGCTTAGAAACTTGAAAAAGTCTTGTGAGACTCGAAAAATTCTTGTGTGACTTGAAAATTTCTTGTGACTCAAAAAATTCTGATAAACTCAAAAATCAAGATAAATTTGAGGAACTCTAAAATCATGAAAAATTTGAGTTTTGACTATCAGTTTCCAAAACCATGAAATAACGGTGCGCGACGGTGGGTTTCTGGAAAGTCTAGGGTGAGTTCACACAAATCCGAAGGATCAATAGAGACATTCTAAAGCGAGCCTGATCTAACAAACAAGAAAATTGAATGTATGCTTGGGAAAATGAAGAATGTAGGACGACAAGCAACATCAACCAAACTGATGAAAAATTGAAGAATGGGCGGGAAGATGAAGATCCTTAAGGAGGGGGAAGTACAAGTATTGGGTAATCGGTCTTCTCTTTCAACCACTTCTACATCCACACCATCCACATTCTCGTCATCCAGTTCTCTTACCACAACATCTATATCTACTTCCATGTTTGTTATATCATCCACACCATCCACCATAACTTCCATCATCAGAATACTACCACCACCACCACCACCTTACCTTACCTTACATCTCTCTGTTATTCCACCATCTCACCATTCATCACTTTTCAGACCTTGGTAGTTTTACCGAGGCAGCTAAAAGGTCATTACAGTGTCTTGCGGAGTCCAACTACCACCTACATTGGTTGGTGAATCAAAAAGAAAGTAAGTGAAGCTGCAAGAAAAGATAAAAAAAAATAAAGAAAAAAAAAATCAAAGAAATCCAGCTGAAAAGGCCAATACAAAAGAAAAGATCGAGTAGTAGACAAAAGCTTGACCGAGTCTCAACAAATAACAGATCAAAGAAAAAGATGAAGACGACAGTGGACTTGCACGACAAAGTGAGCTTGACACTGCAAAGGTCTAATTCTGCAACTATAATATTGTCAGTTCCTTCACCTTCCACCAAACCCCTCATCATCTTTCCCTACCATCATCAACCTATCCATCCAATCTGTTTCTACCACCAATCTCATAATCTCTTGAGGACTAATAACCAAAGGTTTGTGCGACCTACCAATTGAGTGTTCTCCATTTCTCATTAAAACAAGAGTGTCAATGAGGTCGGGACTTCGACTCGAAGAAGAACTGAGGAAACACCCAGAAGCAGAAAGGAGAATACAAAGAGTGCCAATGTAATTGATGAATATTTGGCAAAATCTATGAGAAAAATTGTCCAAGAAATCCAAAAAAAACATCCAAAGGCAATTTTCAGAGGACAATATGTTCAGATAATCAAGAGCTAGTATACAAACAAACTTATACCAGTGATTAGGCCTTATTTGGAACTTATTCCGTTGGACATAAGAAATGAGATTCATCACACTCAAAGCCATCGAAAAGGAGATAAGCTACGAGAAGTCGCTTGACAAAAAGAAAGTTGAAAAGAACAAGCAAGAGACTCTCAATTACGTAGGGTTGATGTGTTCTTCAAGTCTGATATCAAGTGAAGGTGACAAAGATTCATGGTGGATTGATAGTGGAGCTAGTTCACACATGACTAGTCACAAGGAGTTCTTTACTTCTTTGGTCGCTTATGATGGAGCCAAGAAAGCAATTCACATGGCCAATGGTGGTAAGTGTGTGATCGAAGGTATTTGTTCGATTCTATTTGTCTCTCTACTAATAGGAAAGCAAGACTTGATGTTTTCTTTACATTCCTTCACTTTCAAATAATTTGACAAGTGTTGGTCAAATGATAGAGAAAGGATACATGGTAAAGTTTGGTGGTGATGCTTGTTTCATTACAAAGAAAGAAATCTTGGTTGCTAGGGGCAAAAGACAAGGTACTTTTCAAGCTTGGTGCTTTTGTTATGGCTAGCAAAAAGGATGGAATGGAAAAGGAGATTGATCTCAACTTTCCAAAGTTCCCTTTTACCATCAATAAGATTGGTGGATCTTATGCAAAGTCTAACAAACTTCATTATGCTAGATCTAGGTCAAGATCTAATATGCTTCTAGGAGATGTTCATCTTTGTGCAAACTTGGCTAGTCTTGAGGATAATGAAGGTGTTTCAATGGTTCTTCATGGCAAGTGCAAGCATGAAAAATGTAAGGAAAGAGCTAACTTCAACAATGGAGGTGAAGGTTCTTCCTTGGAAAAGATTGTTGTTAATGATTTCTATGATCATATGGAAAAAGATGTTGCTAGGTGCATGTATGAAGGAGGGGGTTCTTCTACATTCTTTTGTGATGAGTTCAAGAAAGTCATTTTTGCATCAAGTGGAGTCGCATTTCTTCATAAATAGAGTAGATCAAATGGTTCTATCAAGAGACTTGGTGAGGAAGATAGTCACAAGTCAAGAAAAAGAGATGTGAAGAGTTCAATGTAGGATGTACTTTGAATGATGTCATTGTGAATGATAGTGAGGAATAATCATTATCATATGAGTCATTACCTAAGACATTGACTAGAAATTCTTGTTTGAAAAAAGAGAGTACTTCAATCATCCTTATGTTGAAGGTATTAATCATTTTTTTCATGGCTTCTAATGTTTTTGAGATTTCTACTTCTTATGATGCAATCATTAAGAGGGAGTCTTATGAAGGAAAGAGCAATGGAAGATTGGTTCTTGGGAAGATCCAAGGTATGGATCTCACATCTCTTCATCAACTCAAAGGATTCTATATTGTAAATTGATCACTCATGATCGAGATGGCAAAAGGTTGGTTGGAGAAGACTACATGGAGCAAATCAAGAGACAGATTCTTCAAGGCAAGGGAGATCTCATTGGTGAGCTTATTGAGGTTTGTTATGGACTCAAGAGGGCTAGATTTATTAGGTTTGATACTCATATTCACCTACTCTACTTCATGTTGGATGGAAAGTTTGGAATATATCTTTTGATTTATGATGGTGCCACCAATGACATTGTTTTCACTAATCTTTCTAGAAATTCAAGATAAAGTATTGATGAGATTGTGTTGGATCTAGATCATATGTTTGAGAGGGAGTATTTCCAGAGGTTCAGGTTTGAAGATATTCATATCTTTGATATATTTGATGATCAAGAGAACGGTAAGCAAGTGGAAGCGACTCACTTTGCTTTACTCACATGTTTTGGAGAATCTTCTTGTGTAGATGATGCTATGCAAATGGATATTGGTTATCATGGTTCTCATGCTGGAAAAGCGAGTAGTGGATCTGCAAAAAAAATATTTGTTAAATGATTTTGATGGTCAAGAGAAAGATCAAGAGGTTGGTCTCAAAGGACTTCAACAACACAAAAGGAAAGGTGGCAATTTGGAGCTAGTCAAGAGCATCAAAGGAAGGTTATTTGGCAAAGATGCTATGGATCTATTTTTGCAATTGTGTGAAGACTCAAATAAGGTCAAAGGATCAGCAAGGAAGTGTTGTCCAATTTTACTTTACTTGTTCTATCTCATGTTTGAGCTATTTCATGTGAATGTGTGCAAATTGTCAAGATATGGACAAACTAGCTACATTGTCTTGCAATATCTTATTGTTAGATTTGTACTAGCATTCTTGCTGGTTTTGTTGATGGAAATGAGGCTATTACAGGTTCATTATATCACTCATCCATGATCAAGTTCTCAAGTTTTGAGCTACTTGGTGCCAATGTTTGGAGATTGTCAATTTTTGGTGAATTCATGGTCATTTTCTTGTGTCAAGTAGATCTTGAAGATGGACTAGTGCTACCACTTAGTTTTATGGAGTCATGTGGTGCTGGATTTGCATCATTGATGTAGTCACCTACTCATGGATTTCCAAGTTTTGATGGTTTCTTGTGGCAAGATGGAGATGGAGGCTCATTCATGGAGTTTTATGGAGGAGACATATCAAGAAAGGACAAAGTTGGAGGAGACAAGCAAGCAAATGGTCATCACTCACATTTATTGTTTGGTTTCTGTAATTTTCCAGAGAGTTCAAAGTTTGAAACATGGAGGAATCATTTCATTCACATTCTATTTGGTTTTTCATGTTCTAGTTATATCTTGATGTGTAAAATTGATGTAAGAAATAGTGAAGCATCCAATTTGGACACTATTCTCTATATCAATTATGGAAACTACTTTAGAACATTAGAAAAGAGATCTATACTTATGAGGGAGATCATTCTAAAGTTGGATCAAAGTAGTATGGTTCAAACTATGCCAAAACTAGATGAAGAGGGAGTGTGAGAGATTTCAACAAGTTTAGTCATATTTTGGTAAATTGTCAATTGAGGCCAAAACTCATTTTAGACTTAGAGATAAACTTTCTGAAGTTATATTAGTTTAAAATAAATTCAATAAACACTTTTTGAAAGTGTGGGAAAGTTGGTAGTCGAGTTTGAGAGAGATTCATATATGAACTTTGGGTGCATAGAATCTAGACCCAAAAATAGTAGGGTTTATATTTTGGAGGGAAAGCCAAGTGGCAAAGTAGGATTTGAACCTGTTATATATTGTTGTAACTCGTGGAGAAAGGGGTCTTCTCTCTTCTCTCTTCTCTCTCTCATTTCATCATTATACATGGTTCTCTTTGGGTTCTACTACTCATTGGTGTACTCTCTTGATGATATCCTGCAATTCTATGTGTAGAATGATCATTTATTGTTATTTTCGGTTCCACACGTGTGAAATACAGTAGGGTACTATAATTGTATGGACAACAATTATATTTTATGTTTTGGTTCATGTTTGATCAGTATCTCTTAGAGTTTGCATCTCATTTTGTATGTAAATGCTGATTTTTCTACATTGGCAGGATTGTTGGTTTGCTCATTTTTTAATCAAAGATTAGGGACATGGATTGGATCTTGAATGATATGAAATTCTTCACCATTATGTATTAATTTTTCCATTGAAAAGATAGTTTAAGACATTGAAATGTCACCTTTCACTTAGAGTATGTTCTTTTAAGGTGTAAGGACACCAAGTACATACCTTTTTGAAGAAGTTTTTCCTTCTCAGGTTTAAGAGAACAAACAGAAATGGTGAAGAAGAGAAGCAACAATGCCAATGTTGTATCTTTAGCATCCTGTGAGAAATTGGCAAAAATCTAGCTTGGTATTTTTTATGATAGAAGTTTGTAAGTGAATCTCACATGTGTGGAGGATGTTCCCACGTGTGAAGAATTGTAAAGTGAATCAAAATGTTTGATATAGGGGTCTCATAGAATTTCATAGTCAAGCATTTAGGTGTAGGATGTTGATAGGGTCAAATTTGGCGTAGATGGCAAATTATCCATTTCCACTTGTAATGCCACTATTGAGCCAAAATAGAGTAGGAGGCTAAACACGTGCCAATTAGAGTGTAGACAAGTGTAAAGTTTTTGTTTGATGAATTACAAGAGGTCCAATAGGATTTAGAGGTGGAACCTTGTGAGGTCCAATAGGAAATTGAGGTGTGCTTGAATATAGTCCAATAGAATTAAGAGGTGCATGGATCAATGATCCAATAGGATCAAGAGGTGACAAAATATGGTCCAATCATAGTTAAGCATAGTGGTAGCTCGTGAACCTACTAGTATCATTGTACTCCTCATTTTGAATCTAATTGATTTTGAGATTGAGTGGATTTTCAGTGTCATTGAATTTCTAGCTTTCTCTCTCTACCGGAGAGCTCATGATGTTTTTTCTCTCTCTACCCGAGGAGAGTAGCTTGTTTTTACTTAGAATACTTTTGGAACACTTCCCACACGTGTGAGTGAGAGTTGGAAGTGATTGAATGCATGTAGTAGTGTGTTTTTGCCATAGAATCAAAGATAGATCTTGAATCTCAATCTAGTCTTGATCTTGGTGCATCTACACACCTTAGGAGATCACAAGTACATGTAGTGGACAATCCACACGTGTGAAATTCAACATGGTATCAGAGCCTACCTAAGGTTACCATGCATTTTGATCCATCTAAGTGAAAAAAATTTCATCAATCTTGAGCTAGAAGTTGTCAAGGCCCATTTTCCTAGCTATCTTGTTCAATCTTGGATCAAAAGAGATCAAAAGGACATTGATTGGACTGACCTAGTACTGTACGGAATCAGGTGCTCAGACACGTGTGAGGAACATCCAATTTCAGTTTGGAAGTTCTCTCTCATGTTTGATCCATTTATCTTGCTTGATAGCTTGTTTTGAAGCTATTTTTGTCTAGTTTCTGTTGCAATCAGTTTCATTCCATTTGGTTGAGCCAATCAAAAGTTATAATCTTTTGAAGAGGGTTAGGTAGGGCACCTAGACCTGGGTGGACACATTTGGTTTGGTCAAGAGATTGCTTGGTTGATCCAAAATCACAGTTGAATGCTTACCAATCTCATCTATATGTGATCTAGGCACTGTTTTGAGATCTTAGCCATTTTGTTTCATGCAATATCGTTGTATTTGAGTCAAATTTGGTTTCTTAGTGTATTTCACACGTGCTAAGAGTGTTTTATCCTAACTTTGCTCATACTCCATCATTTGATGTGAAGTAGATCTAGTTTTGGAGAGATTGAGATAGCTAGTGAGAATCATCTCACAGTTTGTTGCAAGATCTTGCATAGGAGATGGTAGCACACCATTATTGGATCCTATAGTGAGAGAGAAACAGCATTTTTTGTTCATCACTTTTATTTATCTCCACTTTACATGACTTCAATGAGTTCATACTTGTTGCAACCAAGTCAGAGATTGTCTACTTCCAATTATTCAATATGGAAGTTGAGGATGGAGTCCATCTTGATACTCCAAGATGTGATGGACATTGTACTTGGGATTGAGGAGGAGCCTCAAGTCCTTCAAGAAGTACAAAAATACAAGAAGAGAGCTAGGATGGCTCTCCATTACATTAAGATGAATGTCTCTAATGAGATATTGAGGGAGATTGGTGATTGTTCTACATCCAAGGAAGCTTGGGATTGTCTCAAGTCCATCTATGAGGCTAAGAACACCTCTAGGCTCCTCACTCTTAGAAATCAAATCTTCCAAAGTAGTCAAAAGAGTGATGAGAGTGCATCTAATTATGTTTTGAGAGTCAAGGATATTCATAGGGAGCTTGCATGTATTGGTGACTCAATCAATCAAAGTGAGCTAGTCCAAGTCATTCTCAATGGCTTGAGAGATGAATATGACAACCTTGTCCAATCCTATGCCATTAAGGAGGAGCTACCAAGCTTGGAGGCCCTTCAAAGTGTGCTTATTTCTGAAGAATCAAGGCAAGAGTACAAACTCTTGAGGATGGACAAGCTATCACTCAATCATGATGATGGCAAAGTTCTATTTGCCAAGCACAAAGAGAGGAGTAAGAAGCAACACCATCACTTCTCTAATGACAAAGCTAAAGACCAAGATGAAGAGGAGGAGGAGGATACCTCTCATGCTTCTACTTCAAATCTCAAGAAGAAGAAGATCAAGTGCTTTTATTGTGGCAAGAAAGGCCATTATGCCACCAATTGCTTCAAGAAGAAGAATCAACTCAATCAAGCCAACATCACCAATGAGAAAGAAGACTATATTGCAAGTGATGGAGAAGGCTCTCTTATGGCATCAAGCTTCTCCTCTTCCAGCTTCAACAAGGATGACTCATGGTATATTGATATTGGAGCATCTTCACATATGTGTGGCTCCAAGCACTCTTTTTCATCTATTATGCCTTATGATGGAGTCAAGAAGACCATATACTTTGCAAGTAAGCATGAGTGCAATATTGAAGGAGTAGGGATTATTCCCTTGAAGCTTGCATCTTCTAAAGATCTCTTTCTTAACAATGTTCTTTTTGTCCCAAAGCTTACAAAGAACATCTTAAGTGTTGGCCAACTTCTTGATAGTGGCTTTGATGTCAATTTCAATATTGACAATTGTGTGATTAAGAAGGATGGTGAGATCCTTGCATATGGATCAAGATTTGAAGGCATCTACAAATTGGATCCAAGTGAGAGTGCAAACTCTCTTGATGTTTCTTGTATGTCCAATATCTCAAAGGAGGATGATCACACAAGATGCACATATCTTCTCTCTTCAAGTATTATTGTGTATGATTATTTCTTATTATTCAAAGCATATGTTGAGAAGAAATTCTCATTGAAGATCAAAGCTTTGAGGAGTTTTGGAGCTCTTGAAGGAATAGCACCATATGAAGTTTTATTCAAGATTAAGCCTAAGGTTGATCACCTTAGTGAACTTGGTAGTGCTTGCTTTGCACATATTCCCTTGGAAACAAGAAGGAAGGATGATCCAAGCTCGTGGATCATGATTGGATACTCATCCATCAAGGAGGCCTTTAGTGTCTTTACACTCTCTATTTCAAAAGTGATTGTGAATAGAGATGTCACATTGCATGAAGATTCAATCTTGGAAGTGGCCGAGATCAAGGCTTCTCAAGAAGCATTACAAGTTATCCTTTTTGAAGGTATTCAAGTTATGATGGGGCCAATGTGTGAGGAGGAGTTTCTTCTTCATATGATTTCAAGAAGATCTTCAAGATGCATGGCCGAGTCTTTATGGCTCACCTTACATGGCAAAGAGGGGCATCTTTCATGTTGTATCTACTACAACACATTCATATATGCTTCTCTTCCTTTGCTTGAAATGCTATCTTGCTTCATTGAATTTCTTGGATCTCAAAGTTCAAGAAAAGCTATACTAGTTTTGTATGATGCTTATGGTATGGACATGTTTCTTCTTATTAGTGACTTAAATGTGTTTCCAATACTTTTTGAAAGCAAGATATTGTATTGTCAAAAGTATGCTCTTGATTCTAGTAAGAACAAGATTGAGCTTGGTACTCACTTTTTTGAAAATCATGTTTTCACATGTTTTGAGGCAAATTGTAAACTCCTCTTGAGATTAAGTGAAGCATCCAAAGTGGACACTTACATCCTTGAGAGAGTAACTAGCCTAAAAAAGATCAAGATAGTCTTTGATATCAAGATTAGATCCATCATGGATATAGTTCATTGTATGTGGACTAGTCAAGCTAGAAAGCATAATCTTGATAATCATCATTGTTTCACATCTTATGATCTTGATCTCCATGATCCTTATGAGGCTTGGAAGCCTCAGATTTCTCTATCTATGGTGCATCCATCATGCAAGTGGAACTTTCAAAGCAAAGATCATCATCAAGCATGGAGGAAGCCCATGATCATAGTGGCATATTGGTGGAGCACTCTTCAAAGGCATTGGCAAGAGATCTCTACCAAAGAGATCTTATCATGGATATGGTGAGGGTGCTGCTATGATGGATCCCTTGGCAAAAATCTAGCTTGGTATTTTTTATGATAGAAGTTTGTAAGTGAATCTCACATGTGTGGAGGATGTTCCCACATGTGAAGAATTGTAAAGTAAATCAAAATGTTTGATATAGGGGTCTCATAGAATTTCATAGTCAAGCATTTAGGTGCAGGATGTTGATAGGGTCAAATTTGGCATAGATGGCAAATTATCCATTTCCACTTGTAATGCCACTATTGAGCCAAAATAGAGTAGGAGGCTAAACACGTGCCAATTAGAGTGTAGACAAGTGTAAAGTTTTTGTTTGATGAATTACAAGAGGTCCAATAGGATTTAGAGGTGGAACCTTGTGAGGTCCAATAGGAAATTGAGGTGTGCTTGAATATAGTCCAATAGAATTAAGAGGTGCATGGATCAATGATCCAATAGGATCAAGAGGTGACAAAATATGGTCCAATCATTGTTAAGCATAGTGGTAGCTCGTGAACCTACTAGTATCATTGTACTCCTCATTTTGAATCTAATTGATTTTGAGATTGAGTGGATTTTGAGTGTCATTGAATTTCTAGCTTTCTCTCTCTACCCGAGAGCTCATGATGTTTTTTCTCTCTCTACCCGAGGAGAGCAGCTTTTTTTTACTTAGAATACTTTTGGAACACTTCCCACACGTGTGAGTGAGAGTTGGAAGTGATTGAATGCATGTAGTAGTGTGTTTTTGCCATAGAATCAAAGATAGATCTTGAATCTCAATCTAGTCTTGATCTTGGTGCATCTACACACCTTAGGAGATCAAAGTACATGTAGTGGACAATCCACACGTGTGAAATTCAACACATCCAACAAGCTTTGGCTCCATCCCGACTATGGTAGCTCCCAACTAGTCTATAGTAAGGATATTCCCATCTAGCAAGGCATGGATGCAAGAATGACAAGCAGTGAGCATGGTGCGGAGTATTCTTGAGGGTAAGATCCACTCTCTTTCTCTTTCTCTCTTGTTTTCTAACTACAACAAAAGATCTAACCTAAAAGATAAAACCCTAATCCCAACTCTTAATCTAAGGCTTTTCCTTCTAAACTAAGGTGACCATTCTGCCCATACTATTAACTTGGCATTGTCCGTCCATATAATACATACAATGTGAGGAAGAGAGAAACTCACAAAGGGAGAACAAAAAGGCAAAATGGGAAGATCCAACTTTTAGAAACAAGATTGCACACAAAATGACCTATCCTCTTCTTTGGAGGCCCTCACTCATACTTATAGGCAAGAATTGAAGATGGGCTTTTTGGGACAGACTCTCAAAAGGCCAAATATTTTAGTTTAAGCTTTAAAACTAGAAATATTTGCAATATTCTTAAGTCTAGAACTAACCTAACTTAAACCCTTACAATTATGTCGTAAAGGCCCAAGTTTAAAGGTTAAATCCTAGAGTTAACTGCCTCTTTCTTGCATTTATACAAACATGGCGAGACAAGAGGACTACCTTCTCGTGGGCTTACAATACACATGCCACAGAAGGAGCTACGTATGTCGATATTATACTTTATGAACTAAATGTCCATATTAAGAGCTAATTCTCATGGGACTTCTATTACAAAAACTGGGACTTTTCAAGATGGCTAGAATATTCTTTGGAATATCATCCTACATCTTCTGTGCATGGATAAAGGACCCTTTTGACCAAATATCATTTCTGTGCACGGATAGAGCACCCTCTCAGTGAGAGGGTGGTACTCTATAGTCACACCAAAGCGATATTGGATTTTTTTTTAAAAAACAATTGACTGGCTATAACTTTTGAACGATAGCTTAGAAGTAGGTCATGTAGGGTACCGTTGGAAAGCTCTTGCTGTGAGCGCTTTCCAATAGTATAATTTTTGTCTCAATTGGAGATACAATTACAAATTTATACTATTTTTAATGATAAATTGCATATTATATTATGAATAACATGCATGCTTGCGGCTGTCTCGGACGCCAAGTTATAGCATTATTAAGTAAACCTTTTTTTCAATTTCAATGAACTACATTATGTAGATTTCAAATATGAATATTTTGATTGGTCCATGTGTCAGCAAAATTTGAGAAAAAATATAAAGAGAATCCTTACAAAGGTCTTTTTTGAATTTAGAACTCCTCTAATGTACGTTGTCTCCATTAGCTTGCATAGATCTATGCCCATTTGATCCAAGATGTTCTAAGACATATATAGCTAGGTTCTTGGGAACATTGCTTCTCAGTGCCATAAAGATGTAGATAAGCAACTTCAAGACCAACATTGTTGAGGGGTGCATTGACATTAGCTTTTTTGCAATGTTGGAAACATGCACAACATTACTCTAGATGGTTGTCCTTCCTTTCCCTATCCATAAGGAAACTAGTCCCATTATGATGGCCCAAATCATTCCATTGTCACCAAATAGCACTTCTTGAGTGCCAAACAATGGTTCATATGTGAAAATTGCCTTTTACTTAAGGGTCATATGAGATTCAGCACTAGAGTCTATGTACCACGATATATTCAATATATGTGTTGGCTACTTTCACTTCACTAGAAACTAGAATCGATCTATATGAACAACTATCATCAGACCTAGTAGAGTAATGTGACCTCAATCGTGCACTACGCTTTTGCCACACCATCAATAGTACCACATCTTCATGTTTAGATTATGTTTCAACAACATTTGCTTGCATGACGAACTTTTTTCATAAGTCTTGTGCTTTCTTGGGGCATTCACAAGATGCTTACTAGTTTGTCACAATATTGGAACTTGATATTAATTTCCTTCCTCCATCTAGAATGCCATTGTGTCTTTGGATCAATTGTCATCTCTACTTTCCAGCCATCATTCCTAGTATAGCCATCAACATCCTTGGTTGTTCTGAATTTCATCTCCCTCAGCAATCATGAGAGCATAATCTTCGTAGATTGGCAAGGTTGTTTCTTCATGCCTCCTTGTGCAGCAACCATTGGGTAATCAATCAGGTCACGATCATGGTCTTCTTCCAAAACTTCAACTTTTATGATGAATGGATCACATGACCCATGAAGGCTTTCTAGGATCATCAAAGTGACCTGAATTTTTTGTAGACATATTACTTCAATCTATCGAGGTCGTGGACTTCATCTTTTCAATGTGCTCTCCAACTATGTCACACCTCATTTGTCTTCATATTTGCTATTGGCCTTTGCAACGATAGTAGGTTGCAATCACTCTTGAATTCATAGAGGGACTTTAGCATCTCCCAAACCTCCCCTATTGTCTTCGTCAAGTAAGCTTGGTGACAAGCATATTGCTAAATAGGATTTGTTCTCCTGAGCCTAATATGCCTCCCATTGTTCTTGATTCATTAGCTAACCCAACTCACCTATCTCAACCACTTTTTTAGTGTCATATCTCACTCCCCAGATCCCATGCTCCTCAAATATCATTTTCATCTTCAAGCTCCATTCTAGATAATTTGATGTGTCCATAAGCTGTCCATCCATATGGCTCTAGAATCAGACATTACGTAGGTATCTACATAGAGATATCATTGGTAGTCTAAGCCACAAAATCACATTGTGGTAATATTCTATTATAAAACAACATAATTAGCATCAATATAATGCAAAATTGTGTGCAACAACCATCTAATGGAGATGGGAGATGACACCACCATCTCTCCAAAATGGTGGTATCATCTCCCACTCTTAGATTTGTGGGACACCACCATTGCCACAGCAATGGCAGTGCAGAATATGTTGTTCCATGGCTCTATGCCAGTATAACATTCCATGCTAGAATAATTATGGAAAGACCTAAAGGCAATTTGCACGCTTCTTTGTAGCCCCTTCTAAGAAACCACAAATGGCGATTAAGGGTGGTTTCATACTACCGGCAAGTCCGTTTGTCTGGCCCTTTCACTTGCCACCCATATTTTGAAACTTGGCAAATGAGTTGACGGGCGACCATCCCCATTTCATATTTAGCTGGCAAGCGTTAAATGAAGGGCTACATTGTGATTGCCTTGACATACGATTAGTACATTTTATTTAAGATGATGTGTTTTGAAATGCAAGTATAAAATTTTCATGTTAAAAGGTTGAAGGATGCTCTAAGTTTTTTTTTCAAGCAATCACCTTTCAATCAGAAAAGTTAAAATTGAAATGCATTTCATTGAAAGGAATATTGCAGTGAAGGGTTAAAAAAATTTCAAAATGCATGCCAACATGCCAAGGGACATTGGCTGGCCCAAAAATGGATTTGACTTGCCCCTATGTGGCAATGGGTCCCTACCATGTCATTTGGCACAAAGTGGCAGGTGGACGTTAACGTGAAAGGGTGGGAGTCCATTTTTTTTCCTGAACCAATAAAGAGCTCTATTTTAAATTTTGGACACCATGCATGTAGTGTGAAATGAACCTAAGCCTTTATTACTATTAAGGAATGATCCTACTTTTTTAATCACATGCCATGACAAATGACTAACCAACCATGGTAGGAGGTGTGTTCAAGAATCAACACCCAAATCTCCACAACTTATCGTGTCCAAATAATGATAAAGAGTTTGACTTTTTTTTTTTGTGCATATCCCATTGGGTGAAATGTTGGGCCTAGTGAAAGATTGAATTGAGCTTGAGCAAAATCCTTTCAGTTAACTACCCAGTGACTAACCAAGCACTAGACACCTATATGGATGCAAGTTCTAAAGAATTAGCCCACGCGAAAACATCCATCCAACTATCTGTGCTTTCACCATTAAGCAGCACATTGCCTCAATCACGTCCCACCACTTTTTGGTCGATAGCCCTTATAGCTAAACGATTGGCAGCTATCTCGCACCGGCAGCTAACCACCCATGCTTTACACCCGAATTCGAGCAGCATCTCTATATCAATGGTTAACCCGTACAGCTCGAATATGTCACCCCGCACCTCACAAGGCACAGACCGTGCTTTCACCAACCTAATGGCAGCACATTGCCTCATCTGTCCTACGTGCAGACGGCGCCAGGCCCGAACCGCGGGAACTGACCGTGCTTACACCTCAAGGGCAGCACCTTGCCTCATCAAGTCCCCCGTTCTGCCGACCACCCCAACCGTGGACGCACCCGTGCTTACACTGTGGGCAGCACCTTGCACAACGGTTGTCCTGACAAATCCCAAGACGTGGCCATCCCTGTGAGACTTGCATAGTTGACCGGCTAGTCGGCTCTGATACCACATGTTGCGCGGCGCCTGAAAGGGCGCTGGGACTTGAGCGGTTTCCCCAACACGCGCTTAAGTCTAACATTCATCCATCATGCACTTACGTAAAAGCCAACTCAGAAACGTAACAAGCTTAACCATTCAGACTTAAGAAAACTGGAATCCCAACCAACCCGAAAGCCAACTCAGAATCCGTCCCCAAAAGGTAACCAAAGGCAAAGACAAGCCACACATGAAACCCAAGGCATAGTGGTCGCCAATCTGACCAATTGGCATAGCGGCAAGTCACACGTCGATGACGTGTACCCTTAGGCACTGGCGACGCAAAAAGGTTGTAGTAAGGGTCCTTCCACTTGGACCAGTCCCGGAGGCAAAATGGAAATGGTAATCATCCCCAAGGATCAACTTTATTAGATCTGGAAGAGGTTACATTCATACATAGACTGACCGGTCTCGGGGCCACCAACACGTGCATTGTGCCTAGCTCGTGCTGGTAGAGGGAGCTGAGACCTGACGACTGGATTCCTGGCGCTGGTTGAGCTGCCCATATTTCTGTCTGCCGGACTCCCCCTATAGTTTTGCTATGATTCGGAGCACCCCCTCTATCCTGAAATATAGTGCTTTCTGGTAAAGCACGCTTTTTAGGACTTAGTTTTTATTTTGCTGATTAAGCCTGGCAAGCCTGGCAGAATCAGTCTGGCTCCCGGACATGGGTCCCAGGAGCCGTCCCGGCGGCAGAATCAACTTGCTTCCTGACTAGGCCATGACTCGAGCTCCAAAGCTAGCTCACGACTTGTGACTACTTGACTGGCTCACCACAGGTCGGAGGCTCAGTCTTTGACGTTCTAACTTGCTATGGGACCTTAAAGAGTGTCACCCCTTAGAGTCTTACAAGGCACGTTGGGTGCACCCGATGGCCAAGTCAGCTTTACAACACACATGATCTGGATTCAAGGTGAATGGAGAGAAACGAACCCAAGCGACTTTCTCCCCAAGGTGTTGCCTCTCGCCTTTGAAAACAGCAATTGGAGGAAATTGTTTCACGGCATCAGCAAAGCCTGAAGAGCACAATCAAGCATGAGTTTCTGGCATGGAAACGAGAAGAGCCTGGAAACGATAGCTATGACTGGGATGCACATAAGCGGCTTCTATAAATTGATGAGAGGTGTCTATGGGCTTGATAATACCACGGTAGATGATCAGACTGTGGAGGAGGTGCTTGCACTCGATGCACTGGTTGTGATATCCATTTTGATAATGTACTTTGTACTGATAGACCGACTAACTCGAAGATTCTATAACCCCGTCTTCTGTCATTTTGGTCTTCGAAGCTCCAAGCATAACATTCTGAGAGACTTATTTCTGCTGGAACAGCAGCTCCCTATGCCTCTTCTGCACAAGACCCTGAGTACCGTTATCTGCGGCACTGAAGAAGCCATATCTGATCAGCTCAAAAGAGTCGTTACACAATTGCTGTTTTGGATATATCCTTTCAGAAAACCTGCGTTCCAGCATGCAAGAGGCAATGAGCTTACAATAGCTATCAATGATAGTTTGGATAAGCTTCTAGAGTACCAGCATCTGCTTGAGTGCCTGCACCAAGTTATTTGCACAGGTACACAAGAACAAAGGCTTTCTTTGTTGACTTCATCATATTTAAGGCCGGACATTGGCGTTTTTTCCACTCACCAAGTTCCTCCAGTTTCAGAGCTTAGAAAGGCTGGAATCACAATTAAATCAGGTAAGCACAGAACGAGTTTCCACTCTTTGAAACTTTTGGAAAAAATAGCAACTGAATTAAAACATATGTGATATTATAGGAGCAGGGACTATAGACAAAGCACGATTTGAGGGAGCTGTTTTGAATCTTCCACAGCTGTCTGTTTATGACAACACAGCCTCTATTCTTCGAAATTTAGCTGCATTTGAGATACTTGTCTACCAGGATCCGCTCTATCTATGCCCCTACCTGGTGCTACTGGGCAATTTAGCACAAACCAAGCAAGACGTGCAGCTGCTCATGAAGAACGATGTCATTATGAACTGTCTAGGCAGCGAGTCTAAGATGAAGAAGATTCTGAATGGATTGTGTAGAAACATGCCTGTGTCACTTCGTGGAACATTAGAGTGGCACATGATGCTGTCAGACATCCAGGAACACTACAAAAATGAGAGGCACACTTTGTTGAACGAGTTCAGGCAAACTTACTGCTCCAAGCCCTGGGTGATAGCCTCTACAACAGCCGCTGTATTCCTTCCATCCATGAGCTTTTTGCAGACTGTGTACACCACTCTCTTTATTACACATTTTAAGGGTTTTGGTTTTCCTAATATTGCATATGTACCTGCCAAAAACCGCGGGTAAGCTCTCATAGGCAGACCTGCAAGTCATTCTTATCAGCACATTCTTTCTATCATGATAAGGATCAGGTTGCACCTAGGTAATGGAGCTGAATTTTTGGAAGAAGAGATTCAATATTATGAGGCAGCAGAGAATTCAGAACACGTGCTTCCCAGAAATTCAACCACCATGGATACCCCACATCTAGGAAGTAAATGATGTATCAATGGGATGACACTGCTAGCAGGAGTCATGATCAGTGAGTGGAGAAGTGAAGGTAGAATCGTGAAAATGTAGTGAATTTGATCTTGTAAAGATACTCAGTGAATGGGAGCTATGAATCGTATGTAACAGGAAGAGTATGATCAATCAACTACAATGACTAAGATTATCTTTGCTCATTATGCATGCTACAATTCCAATATAGTGTGTTAAGCAACATTTTGTCCAGCTGAGCTGAAAGACTCAATAATGATAGCCTAGAAAAATGACCTTGAAAATTCTAATAGGTTTTTATGAGTGTGAACCACTTAAGGGCTGAACTCAATATTGTGTTATAGGTGCAAAGATTTTGGCTTATGTTCTTGTGTGTCATGTCCATGACCAGTACATAGGATTTAATATACTCTTAGTCTTGGATACACGATACTCCAATGAAACAAGCTATTTACCATCTTTGATGATTTTTGGGAGATGGATACCTCCAAATCCATAAGGAGACCATTTTGGAAATTTTTGCAGCATGATTAGCATTTATTTTTACCTTCCCAGCAAGCTATCAGACCTGTAAATTGATGGCCGATGGCTTATGCTTTATGTCCATCAAGTTTGAAACTATCTAGACTTCTACAAACCAAAAAATCTTTGTTCTCAGCCCATACTACTTCATAGGACCTGTATGAATCTTTACGAAAGTCTAATAGAGTTAGAAATCAGAGTTAATCTGATAGACATTTTATGTAAGCTCTAAATGTGATGATGTAATTAGTGTACAGTTTATTTGGTTTACTATATATGGTTGTGATCGGGACGTGACCCATTAGGATATATTGATCGGGCACTGATCCCATAGACGGCTACTTGGGTTAGCCAGGTAGCCACACGTAGGAAGAAATCAGCCTGTACAGTGATTTTGAGTTCATTATGCTATACTTAGAGGCATGTCCTGGGTTTGTCAGTATATGTGGCCATATTGGGCCTAACTCTAGTTTGGCAGGTGGTAGGCCAGTTTAGTGACACCTGTGGAGCCCATGCAGTTTGGGGCTTTGCTATATGTACAGTGTTTCGTCATAATAGACAAAACTTTTGTTGTGCCATCTTTGAGAGCTTGTGCGGAGTGGCTATGGTGATTGTGTGATGTGATCTGCATACTGCACTAGATCCTAACAGAATTTCAACTTGGTATCAGAGCTACAGGGTGTAGCAGGTATGCACGATCCGACGGAGCTATGGGATAGCATCTTTCACCAGGAGAAATAGCACTCAAAGCGTCTCAGGAGAGAGGACTCCATATGGGGTATAGGTAGTCCGGATGGCAGGAGACAACAAAGTTCCTTCGATCGGAACTTCGGGGAAGATCAGAACGATCGTCGTAGGTGGATTCCGGGGAGAATTCACGGAAAATCTTGCAGTTTCGGTGGTTTCGGAGAAATCATCGGTGTTGGCTTCATGATTCACTGTGTGGACAGCCATTTGGCGCAACGGGGCTTGCAGGGGATTTGCAAAGAGCAGTGACAGAGAGCCATAGCAATTTATAGGGTCAAATTTGGTTGAAAACGGAGGAAATTTGGAAATTTCCAGTTTTGTTGGGTGTTGACGGATTTCTGGAAAAATCAGCCTGTTTGCAGTCGATACCGCACCAATTGTCAAACTGTAAATTGCATCAGATGCCTTGAGGTAGGGCGACCTTTGTGAGGCAGGTAGCTGCAAAAAAGATCTCAGAGTGAGATTGGAAAATGCCCAAGTTATTTTTTCTTCTTCTCATGGCTAGGGTTTTTGATGGGAAAACTCTGGATCTTGGTCTGTAGGCAGACTTTTTGGGAGCTGTAAACGGCTACAACTGGGCGCCCCAGCTAGGCGAGGATGCCTGCAAAAGGCCGTGGCACGCCGTGTAGCCAACATTGAGCTAGATCATATTGTATCTGGTAGCCATAGCTTTGCAAACATGAGAGAGAAAGGAAGAAAGGTTGGGAAGAAGGCCGTGGGGAGGTTGCGGGACCTCGTGCGCGTCCAGTCGCGTGAATGCCATCGTGTATAGAAGTGCGTAGTGGCTGCAGGAGAGTGTTTTGGTGCACAGAAATGTGTGTGGCCACTTGATCTCCAAGTCTTCTAATCAACGGTGAAGATCGAGTGTGGAGAGACAAATGTAGGCCACAGGATCAAGGAACACCCTTGGATGGGTTTGAAGAGAGCCCTGAAAGGGCTAAAGGCCAGTCCTTGAAAATTCTTCATTAAAAATTTTCACATTGAAATGTGAATCTGGACCTGAAGGGTAGAAATGCCATTTCTTCATTAAAAAATTTCAGAATGAAAATACAGTTCATTTTGCAAGGGCAAATGGCAAAGGGGCAAACTATAGCTAAAGGGCACCTTTTTTGGCCATCCTTGGACCAAAATGACCCCTGAAACTGGCTGCTCAGAGCTAGCAGACAGAGCAATGTCATAGAGCAGGGAGAAACGTGTTTTGGGTGTTTTTGTCACCATTCTATCAAGCGGAGTGCGGGTGACCTAGTGATGGGCTACATTCGCCATTTGGGTACCGTAGGGCCGAATTTGGGGCAATTTCTGGCTGGTGAAACCTGTTACAGGGTAGTACAATGAGGCATTATCACTTTGAAATCATTATTACTTACTCCTGACAAGGTAACAAGGTGTTTGGAGGTGGTAAATGCAGTATGGGGGCGAATGGTAGCGGAATTGTGTGGAGAAAGCTAGTTTTGGCGACGGAAGTGCAGTTTGGCGGCTTGACTACTCATCATTGGCGACAATTTTGAGAAGGCAAGCAATCACAGGTGAGAGGTAGGCATGGTATGCTGGTTACAAGTGAAAAATTCTTGTGATCAGGTTCAACTTTTGGGGTTCAAACCAACCAACATCAATTGGCGTTTTGGGGGAACGCTCTCACAGGTATGATCGGTAGTGACATTGTCGAGTCAGGTGATAGCTGCATTAACACACGCATCTGTAGCCTGGAAATCTTTCGTTCGGAGGGAAATATGGGCTAGCTTTGAGGTACACACATTTTGGCGGTCACAGGTGATGGAAGTGTGAGGTGGTGCCAGTTGAAAGGCATTGGGCAAGATAGCGGACTTGCATTGGACGAGCTGTGTGTGGGACATGCAGAGGATGAAGAACGGGTCAATAATCACACTTTGGATGCTCTTGGCGAGTGGTGAGTGTGATGATTTTGAGATTTTGCAGTCGATAAGTCAATTTTGATCAAGCCGTTGTAGCTGTGGAGCAGTGTATCAGGTTTGTCATCGAAGAGATACACTTCAACTGCCAGTTTGGATAAGCCAAGTCAATTTGCCATATCAATATTGCATCAGGGATGCAGATTTTAGTGATGATAGGGTGCAGATTGTTTGGTTTGGGCCATGGAAGATCTCACAGGTTCACTTGGAGGGATATTGGCATGTCACATCATGTGAGGGACTTGATGGTGGCTTTGGAGTTCACATCTCAATGTATTCTTAGGGAGACGAGTCCATTGGGGTGGCACTTAGGGAGATGCTACAATTGCTCAGGTATGATATGTCATTTGATGTATGGACGATGTTCTTCAGCTAGTGCATCATGTGATGACCTAGGGATGGGTCAAGCCTACTTGGAGGTAGGTGGCATGGAGTGTACCTAGGGTGGTACATATCCTGAGGGCATGGAGAGCATTACAGGGTGATGTGGATCCAGCATGCCCATGGTTGTGAGCCAGCAGGGATGGAGATGGTTGCTCAAGGAGTGACAGTTGATACTTTGGCGAGTAGTCAGGTGAGCTGCATGGTCATATGCACAGTAGTCTCCAGGTTGGCGTCACATGTTATTTCTATCCATCATCTTTTGGTAAGCAGGATGCAGTTTTTGGCTAGATCCAGTTGGAGTCTAGTTGCACTACAGGCAGACAGATTCTTGGGGAGCTATCAACAAGTAATGGATATTTGGTGATCAGATGGTATAGGGTACAGGGTTCTGGAGCTATCCTACCTGATATGCTATGGATCGTGGGTGAGTTATTCATCACGATAGTGGATCTAGTGTGCATTTGCTTTGGCTTGGACGCTATGATGGATGTTGTGGGGAGATAGGCTCCTTGGTGGGAGGCCTATATACTGATCAAATCAGAGTTGGCAACGTCAAGCATGGGAAGTTGAGCCTACATGAGATGTAGGAGAGGCATATCATCATCAGTATCTTTGGGAGGTGGGCGAGCTACTCAGGTATAGCCTATGGTGAGGTTTGTGTACATTCATTCATTGAGTCCTTGGTAGACTCTTGTTCTTGGAGCATGGAGAATGGATGAGAATCAGCTTTCAGGACTCATTGGTCATTTGGATATGCTTGGACGTGAGGGCATCTTGTTATAGGTGCGAGCCATGGTTGGAGACCTGATTTGGTGACCGTTGGTGTAGCAGCGGACCTACAGGTGGCACAGGTGTTGGTACGACAGGATATCACTTATGGGCAGGCCTTGGTCATGAATTTGACGCTTTATCATTCGTGTTGGTTTGCATGAGTGTGTGTGGGCTTGCATGTTGCCTTGTCACAGGAGTCTAGATCTAAGTCGGAGTCGTATGTGGTTATGCATTTGCTACAGTAAAACAAAGTAGTCATTTTATGCTCATTGACTTGTCATTGTCTACTAGCTGTCTATCTGGTGAGGGTGCAATCTTATGGTGGCAGTAAGATTTCCTCAGGTTGAGCCTCAGTCGCTCATTTATGTCAGTTTTATAGGCTTGTGCTTGTAATTGCCTGATAGGATGTCAGCCTAGCTAGATGGAGGATGTAAGTCTCATGGTGGCAGTGGGATTTCTTCAGTTTGAGCCATTTCGCTCATGTGGTCCACTTGTGGTCAAGTTGGATTGGGGACGAGTCAGTTGGTCGAGAGTATGGTAGACTCTCTGTATGAGCATTGTGTTTGCATGATACTTTGTGAGTCAAACCTGGTGGTTTGTTGGTGTGCTTGAGTGTGAGTCAAGTACAGAGTAGCAGGATATGCATAACATCTTTTGGACACTCCAGACATTGCTACAAATTATTGTTTTTCACTCTTATCACATTTGAGCTTAAGGGAGAGAGTTAGAAATCAGAGTTAATCTGATATACATTTTATGTAAGCTCTAAATGTGATGATGTAATTAGTGTACAATTTATTTGGTTTACTATATATGGTTGTGATCGGGACATGACCCGTTAGGATATATTGATCGAGCACTGATCCCGTAGATGACTACTTGGGTTAGCCGGGTAGCCATGCTATACTTAATCTTACTATAGATTAGTTTGTTCTGAGTACAAATTTCTGTCAATATTGCAATGTTTTATACATTCTGTCTGACTTTCTTATTGCTTAATTTGGTAGTCTACTCTTCGCAAATTATTATTAGTCTAGTTGTTCGCGACTAATATTTAGTCTTGTTTTTTGCGACTGTTTATTAGTAAATTATCTTTCTGATGTTTTTGTTGCTTAACGTTTGGCTACATAATTGGATCGAACGTGATTTATATTACTAACGTTATATTTGTGTCTGATAGGCGTAGTCATGCTTAGGGAAAGAGTTAGATAGCTCATTCTGCTACGCACGAACATTTTCCATTCGAGTTCATTTCTTTTTCGAGTTTCGAGTTTGCTTCTTTTCGTGTTCGTTTCTTTTCGAGCTATCCTTTCATGTAAAAACATGTACATAAGTATCTGTAAATATGGAAAGGCTAGTTATAGAGCAAAACACTAGCTAGATCTATCTAATTCCTCCTCATCATCCCCGTCATGTGGAGCTTGTTGTTCCTGCACGTGCAAGGCACATGAATTAGTGATCTAAAAAATTGTATGGGAATGGGAGAGAATAGCAAGTTTAAAGAGCATAAAATGGATTTGATGTCATACCTGAGGATCAGCATCCCAGTTTATACACACGCCCTGCCTCTCCAATAACTCGAGTATTGCCTGTGTACTGTGGATATAAGCATACATGTACTCGTCATGTGTGGGAAACTGTCCAATGATGGATCGCTGCACAAACATTCCAAATTTTGATTTTTAGAAAAGAACATTTTATTCCAACGTGTCTTATGAAAAATCCCAAAGAGAAAAAAAAACAAGGAAAAGCAATCAATAGTCAAATTCCACTTAAGGGTATAGGGTAGACTTACAAAGTGGCTCGAAAATATCCCTCGCTGCCACTGCCCAAGTGAGAAGGCCTCGTGGTCTCTAGTCGGGGACTTTGGCTGCCTCTCGCTGCTGTCTGAAGTGATCTGGATCATCTCAATACTCTTTTTTTGCATACTTTCAAGCATGCCTCTTTCGGCTTTCACTGCATCTCGGATCTCCGATTTGTGGTGGCTCATCACAGATCCCATGTGGCTCCTCATCCATTTTAGTGCGAATTCCATGTCCTGAGATGGGACAGGGAATTCACAACGTAGCTGGTCAATGACGTGATTCTTGCGGTCATCACTGACATCGCACTAGTCATGAAAAATGTCTCTGGAAACGTGTGTCATTAGAGGAAACTTGAGTTCAAAAAGAGCCCATATGAATTCGTGCCAAGATCTCTTTTGCATTTTGTCACTATTTTCAACCAATAACTTTTTAGTGGTCGCTCAGAATTATGCGATGTAAATTATTATTGGAAAGCGCTTGACGAGCGCTTTCCAACACACCAATTTTCGTCACATTCTGACATATATCAATCAAAAGTTTTGCCATTTTTTAGTGTGGCCTCAAAATGTAACTCAAAGAAATAATGTTACATTAAAGCCATTACGTCAAGAAACTATTGGGCCACATGTACAAAACAAGTGAATAAAAAATAAAAAAAGAATCTTGACAAAAGGCCCTTTTGTGTTTAAACTTACCTAATGATACATGAGCTCCCTCATGCATGAGATGACCCTCTTACCAGGGTTTGTACAAAATAAGTGAATAAAAAATGAAAAAGGAATCTTGACAAAAGGCCCTCTCTTGTGTTTAAACTTACTCTCATGATACATGAGCTCCCTCATGCACGAGATGACCCTCTTACCATGGTTATTCTCAATGATGTGACCATCCATGTCTATGTCATACGACGGTGGGATGGTAGCTGGTGGCAATGTGGCCATGGGAGTGTCTACGGGGGTGTCCTCTGGTATGGGAGATGTGGTCCTAGGACTTTCTACGGGGGTGGCCTCAAGTATGGGAGATGCCCCATCGATGAAAGAATACTTATGATGTGGGGTGTACGTAGTGTACTGGGGGGGGGGGGGGGGGGGGGGGGGTTTTGTATCGAGGGGAGAATAGCCAATGGGGGGCTTCAGAATGGGAGAATAGCTAGGGGGGGACTGGAAGGAAGTGGGCTGAAAATCCCATGGTAAAATATGACCTCACGAAGTATAGTCGGTAGGACAATACTCAGTGGCAATGGATCCAGAGGCAGGGAAAATGTGAGGGGTGAAAGTGGGCATGCTTGGAATTTGAGGTGTGACAGATGTAGGAGTCATAGTATCATGTGTCGTACGTGCAACCTTCCACGTCAACGTCTCTCAAAGTAAGTACTCCCCACAACGAGATGTGCTACGCGGACATGTAGGACTTGTGAACACATCAGGAAGATCAGGGTCATTACCACATCTTCCACAACAAGAGACACTGAGGCAGCTCCGCCTCCTCTCTCAAGAGTGTCTGGAGGAAGCACTAACAGTAGCGCGATGGGTGGGGGTGCAACCTTTGTCAGAGTGACCCTCATGGGAAGGAAAAACATGTGACTGGTCTACACAAGGAGTCAGCTGAATCTCTTCGGTGTACCAATTTGTTGGAGCTATGAGCCTTCCACCGAGCCCTCGGTCGTTGTAAGACCCTATCATGCTACGAGGAAGGCAACTGATCAAGGTAGCTAATAAGATCAATCTCTTTCATAGAGGAAAGACGGGATGACCCACGACTATGGCCTGACTTTTGGCTAGGGGATCCATCATCTGACATAATGGGTGCAACAAAATAAGAGAGATAAATACTGTAGACAACCAATGAAATTCTCAAAAATAGTAAAAAGAAAATCATTATGTCCATCTCTCTCTCTCTCTCTCTCTCTCTCTCTCTCTCTCTCTCTCTCTCTCTCTCTCTCTCTCTCTCTCTCTCTCTCTCTCTCTCTCTCTCTCTCTCTCTCTCTCTCTCTCTTAATTACAGATTGAAGTGACATATAGAAATTACAGCATCAGAATAAACAATAAGAGCAATTTTTGATAACTACAGGAAAAGCATACATTCTAACATGATATTGAATGCAATAAGAAGATGGATTGATTTAGTAAGCAAGATGTACAAAGTCAGATGATGGTGAGCACAAAACAATACAGGATACAACATGTTGGGGTGCTCTTGAATAGATTATGTGCAGAAGAAGAAACACAGCTCCAACATAGAGAAAATTATAAGATCTTTACCAAAACTACAACAGAGTATTAACTTAGATCGAATGGAGGAATGTCTTGTAGGTGTCAAAGACAACCACGAAGGAGCAAATAATTAGGCGTCTGAGACAGCCATGCTTCCTTTGAGATTAGACATTCTGGATTGAGTGTGTGTCAGTAAAGAAAGAAAACTGTCAGAAAGCATTCGTAGTGCAATACTCATAAGAAAAATAGAGAATCTGAATTAAGCAATTGTGAGTACAACTATCAGATCATAATCCTATGTCCAAAAATGGTTCACAGTAATGGTGCACTATGTGCAGTGATCTGACTTTGCTAATTACAGATTAAATTACTATCTATATCTCCAGAATGGCTTTCACTCTCTCTAAGATCTCTGATCCTATGGAATCAGATAATGAAGACATAATTGAGTTCATGCGGGAACTTTGTTTTACTTTTTTTCACTTGCATGCATTTATCATAGATTGACTCATCATCGTTTACGTGAGTTGTTGTCGTTATGTATATATGTACATGGAGCAGTTATAATGACTGCGTAGGCAACAAGCGTGAAACATTGTAGTTACTGAAAAGGTGCTAAAGTGAACTGTGACATGGTCTATGCTTGGACAGGGCAGTTTGGGTAACGTGGATCTTAAACCGAAGACTTTGAGTTTGTATGAGAATGAAGAGAATGTAGTCAAGTATCTTGAATTCGAAGAGTTCGTCATCGATCCCACTTCTACACGAGTTGATTGGTTGCACAAACGTTCAACTTCAGTAGGTAAGATTGCAAAGTTGTCATGGAGAGAGAGTGTGTGTGTGTGTATTTACATAATGTACTGGTGCTCAAGGATTGAGATGAACTTGAATGATTCGTGTTTTGATGACCCGAATACAAAAGAGTTGAATTCTAGTGAGTTGGAGTGATGCTTAATTCCAACATCCCCTCTTAAGCTTAACTCTTAGGATCCAGAATAAAATTGAACAAGCTACATAATGCGACATGCTTTTCTCTTGATAGAGGCTTAGTCAAGATGAACCTTTGACGTATCCCCAAAGTTCTTTTTCTGTGAATATCATCTTCATCCTCAACTTCCACATGTGGAAGTCGTCACCGTTGAACTTGTTGATCAAGCGGATTTTTGAAAATGTTCATTCCATGATGAATGATCTAAGTATAGTAAACAATTTCGTATACTAATTAGTAGTTTCGAATGATGCTCTGATGCCACTCTGTTGGGGTGCTCTCAAATAGATTATGTGCGAAAGAAAAGACAAAGCTCCAACATAGAGAAAATTACAAGATCTTTACCAAAACTACAACAGAGTATTAACTTAGATCGAATGGATAAATGTCTTGTAGGTGCCAAAGACAACCATGAAGGAGAGAATAATTAGACATCTGACAGTCATGTTTCCTTCGAGATTAGACATTCTGGATTGAGTGTGTATCAATAGAGAAATAAAACTATCAGAAAGCATTCATAGTGCAATACACATAAGAAGAATAGAGAATCTGAATTAAGCAATTGTGAGTACAACAATCAGATCACAATCTTGTGCCCAAGAATGGTTCATAGTAATGGTGTGCAGTGATCTTACTTTTCTAACTACAGATTAAATTACTATCTCTATCTCTTGAATGGCTTTCACTCTCTCTAAGATCTTGGATCCTATGGACTCAGATAATGAAGACACAATTGAATTCACGTAGAAACTCTGTTTTACTCTTCTCCACTTGCATGCATTCATCATCATTGACTCATCATCATTTACGTGAGTTGCCGTTATGTATATATGTACATGGATCAGTTATAATGACTGCGTAGGCAACGAGCATGAAACATTGAAGTTATTGAAAAGGTACTAAAGTGAACTACGACGTGGTCTGCATTTGGATAGGGCAGTTTGGGTGACGTGGATCTCGAACTGAGGACTTTGAGTTTGTATGAGAACAAAGAGAATGTAGTCGAGTATCTTGAACTCGAAGAGTTCGTCGTCGATCCCGCTTCTGCACCAGTTGATTGGTTGCACAGACGTTCAACTTTAGTAGGTAAGACTGCAAAGTTGTCGTGGAGAGAGAGAGTGTGTGTGCGTGTATATTTACATAATGTGTTGGTGCTCGAAATTGAGACGAACTTGAATGATTTGTAATATGATGACCCGAATACTAATGAGTCGAATTCTGGTGAGTCTTGGTTTCTTTTATTCATGCTTATCTAGGCGTCCTTGGCTCTAGATCTTCTCCTCGAGAGATTTATCTTCTCAAGGGAGGTGAATTCTGAAAGAAATCCTACCTATGGATCTTAATGATTGCTCCATAGTTTTCTTAATATGAGAGAGAGAGAGAGAGAGAGAGAGAGAGAGAGAGAGAGAGAGAGAGAGAGAGAGAGAGAGAGAGAGAGAGAGAGAGAGAGAGAGAGAGAGAGAGAGAGAGAGAGAGAGAGAGAGTTTTATTAGAAAGAGTAGAAGATTATTAAATACAAGAGAAATGACTCCCTCTTATAGATTTGAGAGGTGAGCCCTCTTCACTCTGATTGGCTATTGAGTTCCATCAGGATCACTATCTTGACCCTCAAGATCACTTTGTGTTTCTTGACATCAAGTTGTGTTTTCCAACTTAAGAACTTATAAAAACTAAGTTTAAAATACTTTATTGAATAATTGTGCTCCATGGCACTTATTAGCCTAAGGCCCAATGTTGGACTCACACACACAGGATGCCAATTGGTCATCTATTTCTAATACTTCCGACTCTCTACTTTATTTATGTATTGTTTGGGCTTATTGCGGCAGAAGCCTCTTGCCATATTCTAGAATATTCCATATCATTCTCAGAATCGGACAACATGCTCCTACTACCAAACGAGTGCCAGTCCCATGGCACTTTGCCTCTAACTAGTCCTTGGGATAATGACGAGTCACATTGTCAAAGTATGTAGAGACCATATGTATAGAATTTTTTTTTTTCGGTGCTCCAAGAAAATCATAGATATGTGTTCGCTTACATAGAACATGAGGTTTTATTTGATGATGATCAGCAAGAACATGGACTTGCCAGATTTTCAATAATAACCATACGAGTCTGGGGGCCATTCTTGATAACCTTGTTCATCGACAAATGGGTAGTCGACACCATCCATCAGAGGATCCCATGATAAGGTTGGTTGGTATTGATCCTGATAGAGCGGTGCTACTTGTGAGAGATTTCAGATCCTTAAGATCCAATCTACTTGAATGATCTTTGGTTAGAAAGAGAAATACACTACCAATTTCACCAATGTAGAAAAATCAGCATCTACACACAATTTGAGATGCAAACACTAATATAACTTGATCAAACTTGAATGAAATGATTATGTATTGTTGTTGTCCGTACAGAACCAGCAAGCTACTGTATTTCACACGTGTGGATCCAAAAATAACAAATATAGATCATTCTACACATAGAATTGCAAGCAATCACCAAGATAGTGCACCAATGGATAGTAGAACCCAAGAGAACCATGTATAAGCATGAAATGAGATAGAGAAGAGAGAAGATTGCTCTCTCCACGAGTTACATCCTTTTATAGCAGGTCCAAACCCTATTTGGCCACTTGGCTTTCCCACCAAAATGCTAACCCTACCAATTTTGGGTCTAGATTCAATGTACCCAACTTATTCAAATTGAATCTACTCAAACTCGCATTCTATCTTTCCCACACTTTCCAAAAGTGTTTATTCAAATGAAATTTAGACTAATGAACTTTGAAAATTCAACCTCTAAGTCTAAAACAAGTTTTGGCCTCAATATGCCAAATATGGAAATATTGCAAAATGTGATGAAACTAGTTGAATCTTTCACACTCCCTCTTCAACTAGTTTTAGCATAGACTTTGATAATACTCCAAGTGAAGTCATATGCTTCATGAACAAGTCTTTTCCCAATGCTTTGGTGAAGATATCAGCTACACATTCCCTTGAAGACACATGTTGAAGCTCCACCTCCTTTGCAATGACTCGCTCCCTCACAAAATGATATTGTATCTCAATATGCTTGCTCCTAGCATGAAAGATAGGATTGGATGCCATTCTTTGGGCTGATTGATTGTCACAAAAGATGATTGGGCTCTCTGAAAAATCCAGCAAGTGAAGATCCTTGATCATCCTCTTGATCCATACCATCTCCTTTGTGCAATGTGTAAGAGCTTTGTACTCGGCCTCAGTAGATGACAATGAGATAGTGGCTTGTTTCTTTGACATCCATGATATAGCTCCATCACCTATGAAAATACAATAAGAACTAATGGATTTCCTATCCATTATATCTCCAGCATAGTTCGAATCTAAAAATCCAAAAAGATTAGGTGATGATCCCTCATACAATATGCCAAAATCTCGAGTTCCAATGATGTACCTCAAAACTCGCCTTCCTAGCTTCCAATGCTCCTAGCATAGTTTTTGCCAATAGAACTTTGATCCATCATAAGAATGATCTTCTTCCTAAGAATAGATCTCCTCTCAATGATCATGTAATGCTCAAAATAGAAACAACCATAATTGATATAGAGAATAGTGTCCACTTGGGATGCTTCACTATTTCTTACATCAATTTTACATGTAAAAATGTGACTAGAACATGAAGAATCAAATAGAGTGTAAATGAAATGATTCCACCATGCTTCCAACTCTGAACTCTCTGGAAAAATACAGCAAACAAACAATAAATGTGAGTGATCAACTTTTGCTTGCATGTCTCCTCCTTCTTTGTCCTTTGTTGCCTTGTATCCACCATGATACTCCATGAATGAGCCTCCATCTTCATCTTGTCTCAAGAAACCATCAAACCTTGGAAATCCATGAGTAGGTGAGTACATTAATGATGCCAATCCAGCACCACATGACTCCGTAAACCAAGTAGTTTGCACTAGTCCATCTTCAAGATCTACTTGACACAAGAAAATGACCATGAATTCACCAAAAATTGACAATCTCCAAGTATAGGCACCAAGTAGCTCAACACTTGAGAACTTAGCCATGGATGAGTGACAAAATGAACCTCCAATAGCTTTATTTCTATCAGCAAAATCAGCCAAGAATGCTAGTACAAATCCAACATCAAAACAATGCTCACCAATGTAGCTAGTTTTACCATATCTTGACAATTTGAACACATCCACATGAGATAGAACAAGTAAAGTAGACTTGAACAACACTTCCTTGCTGCTCCTTTGACCTTACTTGAGTCTTCAATATGCTGCAAAAACAGATCCATAACACCTTTGCCAATTACCTCTCCTTTGATGCTCTTGACTAGTTCCAAATTGCCACCTTCCCTTTTGACTAGTTGAAGCGCTTTGAGATCAATTTCTTGATCTTCAACTTGACCATCAAAGTCATTGAACAAACTTTGTTTTCCATATCCATTACTTGATTTTATAGCAAGATAACATCCATCCACTTGCATAGCTCCATGTACACAAGAAGATTCTCCAGAAGATGTTCCACTCTTCATAAGAGATCGATACTCAAGATCCATTGGTTGGATCCACTCCTCTTCTTTCCTTGCTTGATCTACACTTGTAGGATCATACAAAGAGGTTAGGAAAGCAACATAATTTCCAAAAACTACTTGCTTACCCTTTTGATCATATGTGAGCCTTGAAGGTACTTGTCTTTCTCTTCATATTCTCCTTGGCTTTTGACTTGATGAAGGTCCATCATCACCACCATCCAAAGTAGGATCCTTCTCATCAACATCAAGAATGTTAGAACCATCTACTTTACCATCAATCATGCTTGAAGACACCTTTGGAATGTTTCCCTCATCAAAAATGACATCTCTACCAGCAATCACTTTGTTAGTAGAAGGAATGTAAACCTTGTAGGCTTTACTCACCTCACTATATCCAACAAAAATACCTCTTCTTGAAGATGGATCCTCCTTGGTCCTATCATCAAGAGTAATGTTGACATAGCATGTGCATCCAAAGGTTCTTAGAAAGCTGACACTCGGCCTCCTCTTGAATAGCATCTCAAAAGGTGTCCTTCCATCCAAAATAGCACTCGGCCACCTATTGCACAAGAAATTGGCACACAACAAAGCTTGATCCCAAAATGGTTTGTCAAGATTAGCACTTAACCTCATAGCTTTAGCACTTTCACATAAAGTTCTATTCTTCCTTTCAGCCACTCCATTTTGTTGTGGGGTCCTTGATGTTGTATACTCCCTCTTGATCCCATGCTCATCACAAAAGGCCTTGAACTTGTTAGATATGTACTCACCACCATTGTCATCTCTCAAGCACTTGATCTTTGTGGAGAATTGGTTCTCCCTTGCATTCTTGAACTTGACAAAGACATCATTCCCTTCATCCTTGCTCTTTAGTAGATAGATCCAACAAAATCTACTAAAATCATCAATGAATGCTACATACATCTTAGCTCCACTATTGCTAATTGTAGTAGATCCATGAATATCCGAATGTACAAGTTGAAAAGGCTTTGTAGATCTAGAAATAGATCTAGTATAAGGTAGTCTATGTGACTTAGACAAAGCACAAGACTCACAAACATGCTTGTCATTACTTAAGGAACTTGGAAGACCAATCACAACCTTCTTCCTTGCCATTACCTCCAATGACTTGAAGTTGAGGTGTCCCATCCTTTTGTGCCAAACCTCTTGAATAGAAATTTGCTCCCTTGCAACACATCCAACTTGGTTAGCAATAACACAAGCATCAAGTTTGAACAACTTCCCTTGCCTTTTACCTTTTCCAATCAAGACATCCTTGCTTTTGGTCAAACAAGCATCTCCATCAAACTCCACCTTGAGGCCCTTACTTAGCATTTGAATCACACTAAACAAATTCTTGGTAATATATGGAATAAACAAGACATCCTCCAAATGAACATTCCTATTTGTAGAGAGAGAAATAGGAATTGTGCCAATCCCTTTGATTGCACACTCACCATCATTGGCCGTGTAGATCACCCTCTTGTCATCTCCATATGCCAACAAAGAAGTGAAGTACTCTTTGTGAAAGGTCATGTGTGAAGTTGCTCCACTATCAATCCACCAAGGATCTAGATCTCCATCATTAGCAAGCATACATGAAGACATCACAAAAGCATCATCATTTGCATCTTGCACGTCCAAACCATCCTCATCAAGAGTAAGATTACCTTGCTTGTCTCCTTGATCTCTCTTCTTCTTGTAGCACTCACTTGCAAAGTGTCATTTGATGCCACAATAGAAGCACTTGAGCTTTGATCTATCCTTCTTTTTGCCACTTGAAGAAGCATCCACTTGATCTTGCCCTTTAGACCACTTGCTTTTGGTTTTTCCCTTGAATTTGCCCTTTGTGAACATAGCATCCTCTTGAAGTGTCGATGTAGATCCACCTCTTGCTTGAAGCCTATATTCCTCATTGATCAAGATCTCTTGAAGATCCATCAAACTTGGCAAAGTCTTTTGAATAGCAATACTTTGAACAATGTTAGCATGAGCATCCAACAAGCCATTAAGAATCACTTGAATAAGCTCTCCTTCCTTAATGCTTTCATCTATGCAAGCTAACTCATCATTCAATGCTTTCATTCTCAAAACAAAAGTACTTGGACTTTCTTCATTCTTTTGCAAACAAGAAAAGATTTGCCTTCTTAGAGTCAACACTCTAGAAGTAGACTTGAATTCATAAAGCTTCTTCAATGAATTCCAAGCTTCCAAAGATGATGTGCACTTACCAACTTCCTTGAGAAGTTCATTAGTAACATTCATCTTTATCATGTGTAGAGCCTTCTTGGCCCTCTTGTCAGACCTCAATTGATCTTGTTGTGTTGCTGGTCTCTCCTCCAAACCTACAACAATATCCAAAACATCATTCATCTCAAGAAGTGACTCCATCCTCACTTTCCATAATGAATAGTTACTTGAGGTAAGCCTATCATTGGCTTCCAACATGACTCCAATTGAGGTTGCCATGTAGCAATGACCTGATCTTCTCTTTCAAGTTGTTTCAATGCACAAAGCACTCCTTTGAACAACAACAAATGCTTTCAAAAGAAATCACCAAGATTTGAAACTATCTCACAAATTCTCTTCTAGCACTTATCCAAGCAAATCAACACATAGAATCATGGAATCTTGATCAACCTATGATCTATCCTCAATCTAATGACTTTTGCCACTTCATAAGATTGAAACACACTCAAATGAAGTCCAGCAACCTCACTATCTAGAGATCCAATCAAAATTAGAGTTTTGACAAAATCACAAAAAATTGACTATTCCAAATCTACATGCAAATGCTGAAAATTTGATATGCAATCTATAAGCCACCACTTAGGCTGAACCAATGATCCAAAAATCGGCCAAATCTAGCATGTGAATTCAAAAAACGGAATTGAACAAGTATATTGACCTATTTAGTGTTTTGATCTACAAAAGATCCAATCTACAAAAGCAAAAAATCCGATTTTGGTGTAGAATCCTCTCTAGCATGCTCTAGACTTGATATCTTCACCAAATCATTGATAGATCTGATTTCCTCCTTCATAACCTGAAACACAAGCTCTGATACCATGTGAAAGATTTCAGATCCTTAAGATCCAATATACTTGAATGATCTTTGGTTAGAAAGAGAAATACACTACCAATTTCACCAATGTAGAAAAATCAGCATCTACACACAATTTGAGATGCAAACACTAATAGAACTTGATCAAACTTGAATGAAATGATTATGTACTATTGCTGTCCATAAAAAACCAGCAAGCTACTGTATTTCACACGTGTGGATCCAAAAATAGCAAATATAGATCATTCTACACAGAATTGCAAGCACTCACCAAGATAGTGCACCAATGGATAGTAGAACCCAAGAGAACCATGTATAAGCATGAAATGAGATAGAGAAGAGAGAAGATTGCTCTCTCCATGAGTTACATCCTTTTATAACAGGTTCAAACCCTATTTGGCCACTTGGTTTTCCCACCAAAATGCTAACCCTACCAATTTTGGGTCTAGATTCAATGTACCCAACTTATTCAAATTGAATCTACTCAAACTCGCATTCTATCTTTCCCACACTTTCCAAAAGTGTTTATTCAAATGAAATTTAGACTAATGAACTTTGAAAAGTCAACCTCTAAGTCTAAAACAAGTTTTGGCCTCAATATGCCAAATATGGAAATATTGCAAAATGTGATGAAACTAGTTGAATCTTTCACACTACTTTCCCCAGTGGTATTATTGTGGTCTCTCTCAATTCATAATGTGGATAGGACGTGCTCTCTTGACTGCTTAGTCTATATAGTTATTTGTGGTATTCCTTAACCATAAGACTTTCTTCGACAGTCAATCTTACCAATTGAGGACAAGGCGTAGACAGTGTAGGCACTAGTTCTTGTTGTGCAGCTGGTCTTTTTGGCTTGAATTCCCTGGATTTGGCCTTTCAAGCATTGTTATACCTAGATTTGCAACTGTACTAGTGGTCTGTTGCTTTGTGGAACAATTAGACTTTGGTTGGACATTGCCCATCGATGATTTTGGACTTGGTTGGCAATTGTCGACGACCTTAGCCTTTTCCTTCTCATTGTCTCATGGTCTTGAAGATTGCGTGACCATGCTTGCTTGCAAACCTTTTGTCGGTTTTCCGCCAAGAGTTTGAGTTGCCACAGGTACCTGTTGTAATGTAGCATCCATCGTCCGTTGTAGAAGGCTGGGTAGAATTCTCGTAATTTCTATTGTACAATTTGCTTGATGGATTCTACCAGTTCCGTTTCTTGTGATGATGTAGTCATTTAAGTTTGAGGTGACATTGTGCACTTTTGGGATTTGGGAGGATTGTCGTGTAATCCACTATCTCAAAACCAGGTGGCACTAAAATTTTCCGTTTGTAGTGCATCTTGAGTGGATTTTTCTGATAACATGGTACATGCTGGTCCTTGTAAGATAATGTCATTTTAGCTTTTTATAATTGCCTCAATGGACAATCTAGACATGGATGGTTGACATCGCATTGTGAACACCAAGGTAAAAATACTGGTGGATCACCTCGATGTGAGCATTTTGATCAATGATGCCTTCCACCACATCCAAAACATTGTACCATGCATAGAATACCATCCCCTCGGAGGCGATAATCATACACAGGTAACAAATGTCCCTTCTCACTCTCCACATAGTAGAGTAGTAAGCTGTTATGGTCTTCAGCTAAATTCGGAAACAAGGTTGACGATATTACCAAGACTTCCACTCCACCTTTTTTGGTTGAGGACTTTCCTGATGTGCTCGGGACAAAACTTCCGACATCCATTGAATGATTCTCTTGTTGGCTCATCATTAAGTCTAACCTTTCTTGATTCTGACCTCCAATCTTACGGTCTGCATCATGCCCTTGATTTTTCAACCGAGGATTTCGTACTGGACATTTGTCTTGAAAGCGAAACTTTCTTGTCGTGAAAGCAAACCTTTCTTTGTCTTTGTTTTCGTTTTCGTATTCGTGAACGATTTTGTGTCTTTGAATTTTCTTTTGCGTGGAAGCTTTTACAAGAACCTAGACACGCGACTACACATCATAGAACACATTCCATTCTAGCAATCAAGACAGAAGACGCAAGACAAGGAGATGCACGAAAAATAGAGCAACTGTATTATCAGTTTAATTTTTAGAGCGAGGCCGTCAGTGTCTCGCTCATTGGCGGAATGACACTCTCCTCTTTCGCTATGTTTTGCTCATTGGCAGACTTTCATGCACAGCTCTAGTATTTTTCTTTTCTGCTCTACTCACTACCTCTCTCTCTGTCTCTTTTGATATTTCTGTCTATTCTCTTGTATATATTATGATCCAGAAAGGATAGTTTATATCTCCACTGTGTGGAGTTTACAAGATCGCTAAGATACAGAATCACAAGACTAGTTAACGCTAAGTCTACGACTCCAAGTCTGTTGAGCTGCCAGTTGGCAGCACGAAAGATTCTCCTTTGTTTGTTTCGTTTGTTTCATAATCTCTCATTTGCTTTTGTTCTTTTCATTTCTTTCGCAACCTTTTGCTTTGCGTCCCTTTGCGGTTACGTTCTTGGAGGTATGTTTACGATTCACGAATGATTCATGAATCGTTTGTGCTTCGAGTCAAGGGACGTTGACTTTCGCAAATTTTTCTCGTTCGACCTTCATCACTTGTTCGTGATGCGACAAAGTTGCAGGAGTTCACCATTTCTGACACTCTCTCTTGATCCTTGCAGCTTTGTACGTTTAATCCAATTGTCTTTCTTTGCTTGGCAAAGAGTGGCTTGTCGAGCGGCTTCATGAGCAGATCTACAATCATGTCTTCTAATTTTATATACTGGACCTGGAACTCTCCTTTCGAGATTAAATCTTGAATGTGATGGTACTTCAGAGGTATGTGTTTTGTCTTTGAATAGAAGACAAGATGGCACTCTGAGAGTCCATCATCATCGTGCTTGGCCCTTCTTATGGAATCCCAATTGCTTCCAGCATCATCTGTAGCCACACTACCTCGTTCGCCACCTTTGAAGTTGTGACATATTCAGCTTCACAAGAAGATTGAGCCACCAAGGTTTGATTTTTGCATATCCAACTGATTGCAGCTCCGCACGCTATGGTACATCATCCTGTTATGGACTTGTTGTCATCTTTGCAGCTCGCCCAGCTTGAATCACTGTAGTGGTGCAGCTCGAATCCTTTTTGTTCGTTTTCAGCTCTATGGGTTAATTCCATATTTTGGGTACCCTTCAGATACTATAGGATTCTTTTTGTCATTTGCCAATGTGCCAGGCCAGGATTGGAAGAGAATTGGCTCAAGGCGCAAACAGAGAAAGCTAGATCGATCCTAGTACAAATTGTAAGGTACATCAGACTACCGATTAAGTTTTGGTAGGATTTACCTGCCACCTTCTGTTCTTCCTCTTCCGTTTTTGGGCAATCCTGCTTCGTGAGCTTGGCTCCATCTATCATTGGTGTGGCCTTCTCTTTGCAGTCCATCATGTGGTACTGCTTTAGCACCTTTCTGGCATATTCTGACTGACTCAAGTGCATTTTGCCCTTTGTTCGATCTCTTCTGATCTCCAGCTTGAGGCATTTTGTTGCTTCTCCAAGAGGTGTGATTTCGTAACTTTCAGAAATCTGACTCTTCGTGTTTTTGATCAGCATCAAGGAATTTTCTATTATTAGAGAATCATCTACGAAAATGGTTAGTATCACAAAATCTTCTCCTACTCTTTTTATGTAGACATTGCAGTCTGGTTGTGTAGGATCGAAGTCTAGAGAATTTAGAAGACCATCGAGCTTCTTGTACCAAGCTCATGATGTTTGTTTTAGACCATAGATGCATCTTTGCAGTCGACGGACATATTGTCGATTGTTGGGGTCTTCAAAACCTTCAAGCTGCTTCATAAAGATTTCCTCCTCTAGATCTCCGTGGAGAAAGGTTGTTTTCACATCAATCTAGTGAATTTCCAAATTGTGTTGTGTGGCATATGTAAGGAGTAGCCTTATGCTTGTCATCTTGACCATGGGTAAATATGTGTCAAAATAATCAACACCATATCTCTGAATGTAGCCCTTCGTGACAAGTTTTGCTTTGTAGCGGCTAATGGTGCCATCTAATTTCATCTTCTTCTTGTATACCCACTTGCAGTCGACTGTTTTTCTATTTTCTGGCAATGGCTCTAATGTCCATGCCTCGTTTCGCCTCATCGACTCGATCCCCTCTGACAACATTCAGTGCATGCATGATCTCCAAAACAATATCCAAATTGGTCCGATTGAAGAATTTTCATTCTACAAGCCTTAGGCTCATGTTGGTCATTTTTTTGCTGATCTCAGTCAACTTTGTGACATGTGGCACTTGGTTCTACCTCTTGACTCTGTTGTGAGGCCATGTCTTCCTCTCTTGCATGATTGGCTAATGTTGTGGATTTTGGTTCCTATTCGTTCCATTATTTCTTTTTTAAACAAAAAAAAACGAAAAAAAAAAAAGTAAATAAAAAATTGATCAGTATGGATGAAAAAATACGAACAACAAAAACAAAAAGTCACATTAATGATGATAGATCCAATTTCTATAGCTTGTTGCCCAGGAGAATCTAGTATTTCTGCAGTCCACGTTTTGGAAAACGATATTCTTTCGATGAATGATGACATGATGACTAATGACCAAGTCCTCATGTATCTCGATAAAAAATGTTACGCACCAAAATCGATTCCCAAAGAGATTAAGTCGCCAGGGCCTATGGCTCATGTGCAACTCACATCCAAGGTAGCCGACACCGTGGCCTATCAGCCCAAACCTAAGGTCTACCAATGGGACATGCTTCAAGACAAAGCCTATAATGCAATAAACGAATAATTGATTCGAGAGGCAACCACACCGCCTTCACAAAATACCACAAAACCTCGATTACCAAAAAAAAAATAGTCGACACAAAACTAAGCGAGAGACCAAAACAAATGCACGAAAAGCTCAAACAACCAATCAAGCCCTTGTCTGAACCACAAAAGGACAATCCATGCGATAGAGCTTCCAGTTTTGCTAGCACATCCACATCCATGATTCCCAAAGTTCCAGAGAACTTTGTGGAATCTCCTTTTGATCTTCCAAGCCACTTCAAAGATTTCACACTTGATGACATCATCATTCAATTGCCACAACCACAACAGGAACTTACACAAGCTTCCCACACCTTTGAAGGACCAGCAAAGACAATAGAACTAAATCTTAAAGATCCTAATGAGGAGATGGATCGTACAGTTCACGTAGGAGCCCACCTCACACCTTATCAACTTATTGATCTGGAGACCTTACTACGCAAATACAAAGATGTATTTGCATGGAATTATACCGAATGAAGGGGGTCCCACCTGAAATAGTAGTCCATACTATTCCATTCGAGGAGAACGCTAAGCCTTACCATTGTAACCCAGTTTATCGTGAACGGATAGACGAAGATATTAAAAAGCTCCTAGATGCTTGTTTCATTTATGAAGTCCAGCACACTGATTGGGTATCACCCATTGTGGTAGTTCCCAAGAAAAAGGCAAGCTTCGTATCTACATTAATCTCAAAAACCTTAACTCTTGCTGATTTTACAAAGTAAAAATCCGCTGCTAATTTTTTGTGACGATCTGTTCACATTCCAAGGCTGAAAATTGGACGACCTATTACCATGTGTAGGGTGTTTGCAATAGCCCTATCTGTGTGTGTATTGTTCACACTTTTTGGCAAGAAAGAAGGGTTCCGAAAAAAGCTTTGTTGGAGGCTAATCTAATTCTTTGCTTGCTAGTTTTTTGAGTTTGTAATGCAATTTCAGGCTGAAATTTTCAAAACACAAGACTAGTAGGAGGGCAAGTTCCTACATCCATCTAATGTGTGATTTAGATACATTCTGGTGTTGATTTTTTAGATTTGATACTTGCTGGTTTTTGTGTCTTTTAGAGCACATTTAGGGTTTGAAAAAGTTTATCTGCTTGGCTGGTTCTTATGGCAAGAGATTTGGGAGCAATTCGTACTTGTTCGGGTGAAGATATGTTGGATGGCACTAACTATTCTTCATGGAGTTGCAAGTTGAGGTTTGACATCGACGTGATGATCAAGCTCTTTCATTGATTTATCGGTAAAAAGATCTATATTATATCATTTGAGATTTTGCAAGACCTCTAAAAGTGCTTGGAAAATACTTTTAAAGATGTACCGAATAAATGATTCATCATCATGCTTTCTCCTCTCTAGTTCATCCTCTTTGAAGGAAGAAGAGCAAAGCCATGCAAAGTTTGATCATTGTCTTTCTACAAGTACAAGTTTGCATCAGAATATTGGTATGGTAGATCATTCTTCTTCTCTTGAGCCATTTGTTGCAAATGATGGATGCATTAGTGAGAACTTTGTGAGCAAGCTTCTCAAGTTAATGTTTTGGAAAATGCTGAAATCAAGCATTCTTTGAAGCCATTTTGTAATAATGGAGGAGGGGGAAAAATCATGTCAGTTAGTACATTGGTTCAAAGTGGCATGTTGCTGGATTTTTTGGGTGTTTAAAGTGGCAAGCTGCTGGTTTTTTTTCTTGAAGATGGTGGACAACAAATTCAGCCATGGTTTATTGATCATTTTCAGCCTATGTTACATTGTGAGCATCCTATTATGCATCGAGAACGACCTGTGGAAGGGTTTTGGATAGCAAGGTCCACATTTAAAACACTCTGGACAACAAAGTGTTGGCAATTTTGTGGTTGTTGGACAGCCTACTATAGCCTCTTGTTGGTTGTCCAAGTCCTTGCGGGATAGCAAACATCCACCTTGGAGGAAACACACATGCCTCACCAGAATTAGTACCTTATGCTGATTTTCTTGTTTTGATGCTTACTTCTTATGATGACGGTGTTGCCTTACCTAGTGTTGGTGAGCAGATCATTGATAGTAAGGTATGGGAGGATGTGATGGTAGAAGAGTATCATACTCTTCTTTATGTTTCTTGTGGTAAGAAGACTTATGGAATCATGTGGGAACCATTGATGGATTGCAAATCCATATTTCGGCTTTTGGCTGATTTTTTGGTTACCTACTTTGGATGGAGCATGCTTGTCTTTACTCTTTGACTTGATGCTACCGCACTTCGTATTCTACATCTCTTCTACATTGGGCATGATTGGGGCTAAGATTTTGGCTACTTCGACTACTTCGAGTTGGAGTTTTTTTTTTTTTCGGCTACATGAAGTTTTGGGTAGCAAGCAACATTTTGCATTTTGTTGCAATTTTTCCATTCTACTTCATGTCATGTTATGTTTTTTACATCATCATTTAAGGAGGGTGTTAGAAATAATAAATGATACTGTTAGTTTCTAATAGGTTACTTTGACCCAAAAGGTTGAGACTTGTGTAACCATAGGTTAGGTTTATTATTTAGACCATGTTAAGTTAGTTTTACCAATTTTGGTCTACTAATAACTCGTGGGTCCAAGAAAAGTCTAATTATGTTTAGAATAATTAAATTTTCCACAAGTAAAGTAACTTATCTTGTGAGAATGTACGTGAGATCCATAAGCTCTCAATAAAACATTGAAGTAGATAGATTCAGATTTTCAAAATACTAATCAGGATTCCTAACTCAATTAATAGATAATAAATAAACTATCACACTTAAGAATCATCACAATTCCTTATAATCCTCTGATAATAATTAAGTATCTATTTATGATCCGTCAATCATAAATATTTAGATTCATATGATTCATCAATCATAACTCTTTGGAATCCAAATCCATGCTTAATCATTTAAGAATACTGGAGTATATGTCCAACATAACTTAGAAACCAATAAAAATCATTCTAAAATATTTTCCAGCAGGAAAATACTAGATTTTAGGAACGTTCTCCAAACCAGATTCTGTGACAGAAGTGCTAGATATTCAAGTTCTATATGACACTGGTAATTAAAGATAAAAATTATGCCAAAATGATAATGACAATTATCTTCAACCACAAAAACTTTAGATTACCGTCTAGAATCAAATCTAGATACCCAAAGTCTTGTTGAATACAAATT